>CM062806.1:182697925-183012813 GCA_031772625.1 Pinus tabuliformis
ACGCAGAGGCTGCAGAAGAGACGCAGAGGGCTAGAGAGCCTGTGTAGAGGGTTTCAGGTTGACACAGAGGCTAGGAGGGTTGACGCAATGCCTCAACGAGGCGTTGGATAGACTTTTGTGGAGCAAACTTTCATAACATATGCTTCCGAAGAGAGGTATTATTGCCAGATAAATTTCTTTGTCGGGTGAGCCAGTTTGGCACCCAATTGTACTCAAGAAAATCTACTTAATAATAAAACCCTCAGAACTGCTACATTGGTTTTCCCAAGTTGGGCTTTTTCGGGGATGATTGTCCAAAAATAACGGTCTCCCTTGTGTGTTTGTCTATTTCTTTCAGTTGATGATCTGTAGATGGTTGAGACTGCATTGTGTTTATTTCAGTATTTATATGGTTAAATAATGTGTTGAGTAATTAAACAAGTAGGAGGAATAAACCAGATAGTGCATGAAAATTTCTAACGGGTTAGACTTAGAAATTTCAACATGAGGCCCATTGATCATAATGCTCATAGTAATGAAAGTTTGATTTATGATGATATGATGAGATGGAGGAGCCAAGTGAACTGAATATATATATACAAACAGAATAGAACCAGTAAACCCAAGAAGGAAAGCTAGTCAAAGAAGAGCTATCAGAAGAATTCTTCGGAAGAGTTATCAGAGGTCACTTGGAGATAAGCTAGAGGAAATCTATCGGAAGTTGAGGAAAGCCAAAGAGTAAGAGGAAGAATTCATGGAAAGCCAACAAGACAAGAGAAGCAACTTATCAGGAGGAGTTAAGATATCGATGCTTTATCGGAGAAATTATATCTGCGCTTTATCGACAGCTTGATTATGTGTCACATTGATATCCCTGATAGCGATATGAGTTTGCGGACCCGAAACAAGTCATGAATACATCGTTATGTTATATAGTGTCCACCTCGTTGGGAGTCATATCATGAATCTTAAGGGTTGACATGGCCAGATTGTCGATTGTGATAAACCCCCGAACCGCTAATTGCAATAACATTGCGGACCCCCTGCATCATTATAGCATGACTTAATTAAATATCGCATCTGCTACAGGGTGATATGTGAATATCGGTGATATTGAATATTGCGACTGCGGGATTCTCATGAAGTTGTGATTGCAGGATTAAAGCCATGACGTAGCATTTGGGGACCTCTATTAATATGGATTTTCATAAAGCTGCGATAGCGGGAATCTTATGAACTTACGATTGTGATAAAGTGGTGGACCCAACGGGTTTATCAAAACAGTTCAATATAATATCACAATTGGTAGGGTTAATTGGCCATCGGCTATGTTATGGGCAGAACTTGTAAAAGACCTTTGAAACTTTGATTACGATTGAGGTAGTGATGTGGCATGTGGGACCTCCCTGTGGGTTTAGCCTCTCTTATACTGTTTCCATGAATAATCAAGTCTATGGATGAAAGACTTTTCGATATATTTTAATACTTAAAAGACCTTTGAAAGTTGTGATTACAATTGAGGTAGTGATGTGGCATGTGGGACCTCCCTGTGGGTTTAGCCTCTCTTATATTGTTTCCATGAATAATCAAGTCTATGGATGAAAGACTCTTTGATATATTTTAATATACAAGGCAGTCTCCTTCTAATAAACGTGTCTTTCCAGTCATTGGTGAAACCCATATAAATATAAGTTAAGACGCCTCATTTCTGATCATTGATTGTATGCATCGATCATAGAACAAAACGACAGTTCACAACTCGTTAACATGAAGGAACAGTAGAAAGAAAGCCGAAGGTTGAGTGAGTGCAGAGGAAGCCAAAGATACAACAGAAGACGAAGGTAAAAGCATTCTGTTGACTGGGTTAATCATTGAAATTTCAGACTTATAATAAATCCATAGAAGCACAACCCGCGATCTGTTAAAGAAACTGCATAAGAGAAGGGTTGTTTTATAATTGCACGCACAACCTGAAGCCGCGATAGTCACTCTTCTGAAGCATACTCCTAATGCAGTTATCACGATAGTTGAAACAGAGAGTTGTGTGTGTGCATATCATTTAAGATACATTAACGATTGTGTAAAAACTATTGAAGACCATGGTGTGTTAGTCATCATGATGTGACTTGGAGATTCTGTTTGGGCAATATGAAGAGTTGTGAAGATTTCTTCATATGAAGGTAGATTGTCATTGATGTAGCAGTGAAGTTGTAGATTGATAGAATTCAATGAAGAAGATTTTAGGTGCAGAGAATTACTATCAAACATATCTAGACAAAATATAGCAGTGGGTTGGAGCCCAGAGGGTTGGTACCCTTGAAGGTTGGAGCCTCGAACAAACAAAGTTGGTGCCTTGATGAGATAGGGTCGGAGCCCTTGGGGTTGGTGCCTCAAAATTGGAAGGATTGGTGTACTTGGAGTTGGTGCTCCTAAATCCAAGGGTGGTGCCTTGACAAGACAGGGTTGGTGCCCTAGAGGTTGGAGCATCACAAAAGACCAAGTTGGTGCTTGGCAACGAGTTGGAGCCCTATATATATTGTACCTGATTTATTGTAAAGATTATATTAATAAAAGTATTTATTCCTATTGTTCATTTTGTGTTCTAAATATAATTGATTTAACTGGTAAAAATAACAATTGAAAAGAAATACTGATTCACCCCCCCTCAATTTTTCCAACACTTGGCAAAGTCACACTTTTTCTTTGATTGCCTATTGGATGATCTTGGATGCATTTCGATATTTGGAGCTGAAATTTGATCTTCTTTGGAGGTATCTCTTGATTTGTGGATGGATATATCAAATTGTCATCTTGTAAGTGCTTTTTATTGAAGTTTTGTTCTCGAAAAATATCAAATGTATGGAATTGTTGCAAGTAGATTATTGCTATAGTGTGCCCCAATTGTTGAAGATTAATTTTGAAAGTTATTTGGTTGGCAATTGCATATGTTACTCAGCAGGAAAGGTGATGAATGTTCCTAGTGGATGAAATATTGTTTTTGTTTATAAAACTCCATAAGTTTTGAGTGGGTAATTGTTGAGGTTTGGTAGCGTGGGCATCAACTCTTGACCTCCTTAAGGATGATTTTTGGCAATCTAGAGCATCTAGGACTCCATAAGCCCAAAAGACAAGGCATTGGTCTGAGCCATTTGGTGATCAAACCTTTTTTCTCTCGATAATTTCTCCTCCAAAATTTTGGTTTGCTCTTATTGGATGGCTAGGCTAGGGCATAGAGCGAATTGCATTAGAAGAAGAATTGGTGGATTTTGAGAGCACACACATCAAGCTTAGTGTCTTTTCTACAAGACCTCAAATTTTGGTAGCCATCCCTTGAGTTTACATTCATAAAAATTCTTGCCTTAGGTGTGCTCTAGAAGAGAAACCCTAGCTTGCATTCCTTTGACTTGGGTACTTATTTGAGGGTTGTATGAGCATATTACTCGATAGAGTAAATTATAAGAGGTCCTTTCTTCTCGTTGTCTTGATCTTGGGAGTACCTTTAACCACAATAATTTACAAAACCCTAGGTCTTGTGAAAGATCTTTCTAGGTCTCTTAAAGGGAGCGAAGAGCCTTTTAGAAGTGTCAAAAGTTAAAACATCATATAGAGCTTCTTTTGAGAGATTTTACCTTATCACCTAGTACCATAAACCATAGAAATATCAATCAAATTTGAATATCTATCTATTGGGACTCCTCCCATTGGTGAAAGTCCATCAAGATTCAAGAGTAGGGGACACTGGTTGTGGTGACAATGGGCCATTGTCGCATTGTTATCACTTAGTCTAGCTTTTGTCCTATAGGCTTTCCCTCCTTAGGGCTTGCTAGATTATGTGGTAACACGACCACTTCCTTCTCCACTTGTACAACCCCTTGCACACTAGAAAACTCGGCTTCTTCTCGGTGCAAACCCTTGGCTAAAAAATCAGCTTCTTCAATAGATTTGGGTCCCCTCTAATAACTCGGTCTCTTTCTCCAATATCTTGACCTCCTTCTTCACAAACTCAGTGTCCTTGAATTCCTCTCCCAAAAATTCCTTGTTGTACACATTTCCCTTCTCTTTAGTCTTTGAGCCTCTCACTCGAGAAAATTGCTTTCTCAATCACAATGTATCTTCCACCTCTCTATTAGGATTATTTTATAATTTTATTAAGCCAAATCCCTAACTCTAATCTCCTAAGTGATCAATGGCTAGGATTAGATCGTAAGCCTCACTTGAGATCAATGATACAAATTAGATCTAAGTCATTTAAATAATTAATTTTTTTCTCCTTAGAAACTTGACTTAATAGTCAACATTAATTAATAAATTAATCAATGTATTTTTCCTAAGTTAAACTTAGGAAATTAACTTAGGAAAAAAATCATAATAATCACTTACTCCTCTCAAGCAAGCACCTAAAGAAGCAATCTGACATCTTCTACATACTTGAAAGTGACACCTAGCCTACAGAGGCATCTATCTGAGCTAGTAACATCAACATGCACTTAGTTGGCTTCAAGCTTTACCTACTTACTATTGTTAGATGGAATTATGTTAGAGAACATCTCATGGAAACAAATAATGCAGCTTACAAAACCGAAAGGCACTTGTAATTGTCTTAGGATCTAGGGCCTCAATCATGATATGCTTACCCTATCTTATGTTACTAGATTTCAAATCATTAGAATAAGGAATCCTTCAGTTAAACATTTTTTTTAGCTTGGAAGCTTTATCTTTGTGCTTATGACGTGCCTTCATGCAGGTCTGATTTTCTTAATAAGACTTTTGATTATTTTACCTTGTAAAAAAATGATATCATTTAAATGGCAAGGTTCAACATGTGAGTGATCACCATTTATCTCCTGCATTCCCCTTGGAGCATCCGTTTGAGTTGTCATTAACTGATTTTCCATGCACAATGCAATGAAGACATGAAAAGTAAAATGTGACTTAGATTGTTTGAAACGTCAACCTTTCTTACTGGGTACCAAGTTGTGCATTTAATAAGAAGGAATAATTTCAATACATTGAAGAATATGATTTAATTTATAGATGCATTTGCTGTACCATTAGATGGAGTTACTTGTGATTAGTGAATAAAAGGAAAAATCATGAGTTTTGGTGTTTGGAATCAATTTGCAAAGAGTCCCACCCGTGTTCTAATGTGTTTCAAATTCTTTATTGCAGTTAATGTACAACCTTTATCAGGATCTCCTGCAAATTTTCATGTCTACACGGCATTGCTGAAGCCACATGATCGAATCATGGCACTTGATCTCCCACATGGTGGTCATTTATCTCATGGTTACCAGGTGCGTAATTGTTTTCACAAACAACAAACTATATAACTTTGGTCTTCGTCTTCTTTCCTTCCAATTCAATTTTCATATGGATGTTTTGCGTTCTACATTTACGAGGAAACACAGGTTATAAACTAATATTTTTCACTTTATACCATTAGTATAGCATGATTATTTTAATCTAGCTATATTTTAATCCTCTTTTAATATAGAGAAATAGTGTTTGAAGAAAATGACTAAACTTTTAATTCCATCCCTCAATTTGTATAGTTTGTCGTTTTTATCTAATACGGGTTCTTTTGGAACCCTAAACATGGGGTAAGATTTGAATGATGGATATATAACTCATGAGTTTAAAAAGAGAAAATTTCAATGATACCAACAGTCAAATTGGTAGTGAACGTAAGTAGCAAAGTAAGATAAAACAACCAAAGTGATAAATGCAATCAATTTGCTTTTATGGACGCTACCTTATTTAATTTGTAATATTATTCTGTCTATGTAATACTAAAATTGTCTTTGGGCTTAGTGTTCATGTTCTCGTCATTTAAATAGTCAATTTCGATTTTACCCATGAAACAAAGACTTCCAATGAAACCTCAAGTAATGAAACGAGCTCATTTGCCCAAGAATAAAATGAGTGAGACAATGGGATGGAAATATTTTCTATGAGGAGCCTTCACCACAGTGGTAATAAATTATATCTTTCTTATGAATCAGGTTCACATTTTGTTTTCTTTAATAACACGTAGCAAAAAGGAGAGTGACTCTCGGAATTCATCCTTTGCTCTCGATGATTATTGTGTTTTATGCACAACAGATAATACCTGTTGTAAACAAGAGGGCTGCATTCAGTTTCAACCACTGTCAAATAACTAGGCTATAACTTGAGTCCATGGATCATTTATTTCACTCTTTAAGAAGACAGAAAATACCTCCACAAGAATCTCAACTGTATGACTTTGCCAAGGGAGAATCAATATTGAACGAGCTTGAAGTTAACTATTCATGCTCACCAAGCATTCATCATTATTATCTTTCATGAATTTGGAAATCTATGAATACTTTTATGTATGGGGGAAGGTACTTTTATCACCTGAAGTTGTCCCTTAGAAAATTAACCAAGGGAGGTTGAATGGCCACTAAGGAAAAGCATACCACTGTCACCTACACTACTCTTGCTTCGTAAACTAGTGAATTCTAGTTTCAGGGGAGCATCCCTTGGAAAAATATAGAACTCAAATTGAAATTTTAAGAGTGACCAGTGCCAAGTCCAGCGTATGATAGAGAGGTGGAAATAAGAAAATCTACAAGAGAATCCTGAAGCAAATCTTGCTAATTTGAAGCCTTAAAAAATGAATAAAAAATAAAAGAGGAAATACCTGTTTGAATGAGTATCACAATAGGAAAACTTCATAGACCAAGCAAACTTACTTTTCACCATTCAGAGATGCTGGTTCATAGTTTTAGTACAAATCAAGACAAATTTTCCCCAAGGAACTAGAGGGTACTTAGCATGAAGTCACTGCCGAAGACCTTGTTGACCTAGAAAGCCATCAAACCATAGCTTTTAGATTCTGAATGAGAAGATGATTTTGTAGTAGAAGAACTATGGAGGACTCAAATGGCAGAGATGATTTGCTCCTTTGCTTGCTTCTCCTTTTATGCTTAAATATCAATTCCAGATCTGAAGACTACAAAGCTTTATAAAATTAGGGACGCTTTACTAAAATTAGTGTGATTTACTAGCTTTAGCTAATTCCAAAACTGTCATGCTTTGCTTCACAAAATAAAGATAAGCCTATGAGAATTGGTGCCAATACAAATAAAGTTATCTCATCAATGCACAAATTAACCATAAAATGTTAAAATTGGCAACTTGGGCCAAACTTCATGTGGTCATCTTATTCATGGCTGATAATATTTTTATTAGATTTCTCTCGTTGAGAGGTGTAAGTTCGATATAAAGATCATCCGATTCCGATAAGTATTCATGGAGATATGAATTTATTTTGATTATGGAATTAGTATCAAGCCAACCTACAACTCATGTAGGCTCAGAAGCCCAACAGTTGCATCTATTCAAACATCATCGTTTGTGTATAAAATTATAAATACAAGAGGACTTTTCCTCATTTGCACTCACTCATCTCATCACATCTCTCTCTCTCTACTGCGCATAAAAGAGTCTCTTCTCTACTTCACAGAAAATGGTCTCTCCCTCACACATGTGAAGCCGGAAGTTGCTGAAACTGAAGCTGCAACTGCAGAAGTAAAGTTTGACCTGCGTGGACTAGAAGATCTCCTCATATGGAATGTGCAGTAGGTTCATCTGAACCTCCTCTGGAAGCCGCAACTTTTGGTGGTGGAATCAAGTCAATCCGACGGACAGTTTGCAAGATATCGATTGCCCTAGTTTGAAGGAAGCTGTTGAAACTGAAACTGCAACTGCAGAAGTGAAGTTTGACCTGTGTGGACTAAAAAATCTCCTCATATGAATTGCACTGTAGGTTCATCTAAACCTCCTCTGAAAGCTGCAACTTTTGGTGGTGGAATCAAGTCAATCCGACAGACGGTTTGCAAGATATCAACTGCCCTAGTTTGAAGGAAGCTACTGAAACTAAAGCTGCAACTACAGAAGTGAAGTTTGACTTGTGTGGACTAAAAGATCTCCTCATTTGAACTGCGTTGTAGGTTCATCTAAACCTCCTATGGAGGCCGAAACTTTTGGTGGTGGAATCAAGCCGATCCGACGGTCGGTTTGTGAGATATCGTATGCCCTAGTTTGATGATGAAGTCACTAATGCCGATGTTGTTGATCTAGGGTTTGCTACTGCTGATATGAATCAGATTTATTGTACTATTTCTCTCTGCTGAATTATTGAAGATCAAAGAAGATTTGATCAAAGGGTTTCCCCACACATTGTGGGGTTTGTCCTTGGCTAGTCGCCACATCTTGTGTCTCTTGTCTTGACTTGTTTTCTGTCGACCGTTTAATGTTCTATCTGCACTTTACTTTATGTACATGTGATTGCTAATCTGTGGAATATAATAAGAAAAAGAAGTAAACTGTTATAAGCATAAAACATACCATAACTTAACATAAAAGTAAGCTAAATATTCGTCCAACGAAGGAATCCAGTTTGTTATACTTAGATATTGTTACCACAAAATCTAGCAAGGCCCTAAAGGGAGGAAACCTACTGGACAACTACTAGACCAAGTGACAACAATGGGACTGTTGCCACAAAATCTAGCAGGGGTCCTAGGAGGGGTACCTAAGGGACAACTACTAGACCAAATGGCAACAATGTGACAAAGATCCAATGTCACCTCAATCAGTGTCCCCTGCTCTTTACAAACTTTCACCAATGGGAGGAGTCACAGTATAAGGGAAATCACTCAATGATAAGGTCAATGGCAAGGTGTAAGGTGATTTCCAAATCCCATTCAAAGGAGAGACTCAATAATGGTTTGATTGCTTCAAAGGCAAGATAATGGCTCTCCAAGAAAGGCTTATAAGGAGGCCTACACCTAGGAGGAAAGGATACTAAATACAAGGGATACACCTAAGTTAAAGTCTTCCCAATGGCATGAGAAGGACCTCTCTTAAGGTTCTATAATATAACAATCATATAAAGGTTTGGGACCACAAGTTAGACCTAGGAGAAACCAAGCGAGGCCTAGGGTTTGCAAAATTACAAGAGGAATGATCTTCAATGGGATACCTAGGTCAAGTAAAGATGAGAAATGTCAAAGAATGATTAACTTCCACTGAATTTTCAAGGGCAAATGACCTATGGAAAGCCTCTAACCATAAAAGCTTAAGGTAAAATTGGATATTGGAACTAGGGATCGGGATTTCTCCTAAACTAGACACAGGATTTGCCTCAAATTTGGAGGTAAAGTAGAGGAATCACTAGTGCAGTTGCCTACCAACCCGCTCTTAAAGACACCTCCTAAAGAAATTCACACCAGGTGAACTTCTAGGGTTAGGGCAGAAAATTTGGAAAAGAGAGAAAAGAGAAGGTTCGGGGTTTATCACCTAGGATTAGGACTAATGCCTAGTCAATTGGGAGAAATGGAGTCAAGATTCACTTTGATGAAAGAATTTTGCTCTATCAAGGAGTCCTATGTAGCCTTTACTAAACCTAGGAGGCAACAACTCGACTACAAGAGGAATTTATACTTCATTTAGCAAGAAATGATGGAGTTTCATGGATGCAAGTTCAAACAAGCCTTGAGGAACATTCATTCACATTTGTCTAACATGAAATGTATGCAATATTTCAAAATCCTAGAGTTTTTATGAATTCACATTTTACTAGGGCACATGTAAGATTGTGATTAGATATTCCATACATTAATCATGCAATAAAGTAAATAAATAACATCAAGATAGCACTTACAAGACAAATCAAATATATCCATCCATTATATTTGCAAGTAGAAGCTCCAAGACAAGAGAACAAATATCCCAAACATCAAAATGCATCAAAAACTACCAATTTTGTCCATCAATTGCAGGTTCAGATTTTCACACAAGAAATCCCAATCCAAATGACGATGAGTTACAAATGAGGCTCTTCCTTTATTTATATGAGACTTTAGGAGTTCGATTTGGTCTAATTAGCCTAATAAGCCCCTAAAAATGACTTTAATGTGCGAAATAACATCCCTATTGGTGACAAGCCCACCAAATAGCTCAAAAGTACTCAACCAACCTTCCTAATGAGGCCTAAATGATAAAATAAGGGTGCAAAGGGGTCGTTGGAAGGCATAGATAAGTCTCCAATGTGCCAAGATGAAACGAAGGGCTCTAAAAAATGATGTTCGAGGAGTTGGCCCCTTGATTTCCAAGAAAAACATTTATGGTGCTCCCAAGTGGCTGTGGGAGACACTGAATGGTCTCATGGGTCTCCAACTGGATCAATCATGTCGATGCTACATCAGTAAGGGCTAGAATGATGACACATGCCCTCTCATGTCTCTCTGGATGAGACAAAACCCTGCCTGGGCCCTAGGCCCTAGATCAGCTGCCAAGTGTCCTGGTGCAAGTATGTGGTCGGTTGGGCAACGTGGTCCAAGTGCATCATCATCTTTGTATGGCTGGGGCACAAACAAGCAATATGTGGTGTTGAAGAAGCCCATGGCATGGAAATCAATGCTTTGTTGTGGTGGAGGCCCATGGCTCTCAACGCTCACCCTACAAGTGCCATTATGACCCTCTGAAGGGCTTGGACCTCGTATAGGGAGACCAAGTCCAAATGGAGACCCACCTACAATCCTGTATAAGATCCAATGCATCTCCTTGCCTTCCAGTACAACAATTCATTAGTTCAATTGAGTAAATAAGCTTGCAAACTAGGGGCAATAGTGGACACTTTAAAGTTTTAGAAAATCAGAAAGCCAAAAATATTTTCTTATGTTGACAATTACTTGTGATATTCTTATATTCTTATTGTTTGACGGAAAATTCTCTTCTATGGACACAAGTGAACTCTCTAGATCTAGTGGCTTGATCTAGAAACAACAGAGACCAAAGACTTGTGCTTTCCTTAGAGAAATTATAATATGGAGGACAGACCTACCTGGAGTCCAATGCAAGTCCTCCTTTTCTCTTGGCTTGTAAGATCCAACTCTAGCTCCAAATGCTATAAGTGGAACCTGCAAAACAACTATAACAAGCAAGAGAACTACAAGATACAAATAACATAGACTAATATCTCTAATCAATGAGTTAAGAAAGCATTGAAATACATATGCATCAAATAGACACAAGTATAGGAAAACAAAGCTTTTTGTATTAATGAAATGTAGGAGAAGATTACAACCATTTTATAGATCTTGACCATGTAGATGTCTCCCACCTAACATGTCCTTCCTTAGCCACAAAGAAAGCCTTCAATCACAACTCAAGGATGGTAATGGATCCTTAGGTAAAAAGAAACAACATTAGGGCATAGCTAAGAGTCTCCAAAAGCCAACCTAGACTCTATGGGAGGTAGTGAATTTATAGGGTAAAAAGGGTAGTTTGGTTTTTACCATTCTAGGACTTACATCCACATATAAGGGAGGATAAGCTCTAGGGATAAAAGATAAGACCCAAGCATAGGAGTTCGAGATTTCAATCAATAGTAAATGGTTAAAACTACCTTAGAAGCTTCTAGAAAGATAAGATTTGAAATTATTTCTAATTTTTACCGAAATTCAAGAACCATCACACCTGCAGTGAAGGCAACATGCATTGGTCAGTGCAGTTGCTCAATTATGCAACATGCAACAGTGCATGTTGCTAAAAGGGAAAGTGCGACGGGTCCAAAAACTACGGTTTTGAGCTGATTAACCTAGAAAACTTGGACTTTTTGGAGAGATAATGCTTAAGGCTTTGCAAAGGGATGATTGCAAGGTGCCAATGATGTTGATTGATCTGGTTTCCAGGCCATTTGAGTAGATGTGACAAAATGACTTGTAACACTTATTAACTTTTCTTTATGTTCTTTTTTTATCTTCTTCTCATCAAACAATCGTCAAATCAAAAGCATGAAGATCAATGACACCAGAAGTAAGCATGTAGCTATAAAAACCCCTATATAGGGGAAAACCTAGTCAAACTCATCCATTAATAGATTCAAATCAAATTGAGACAAACCAAGACCTTAGCCCTGACCAAAGACCTTCCTCCTCCACCAAGTCAGCCTTCCAAGATGATTATGCAAACTTTAGTAGTCTCTTCTTGTCCACCAGCTTCAATTCAGCTACAACATAGAAATTCAGCCCTCCAACTTCCAGAATTTTGGCCCTACTGTGGGGAAATTCGGTGATCCTGAATCCTACTGCAACAGCTGATAATGTTTCTTCTATTTGTTAAATTAATCAAAGAAATTACTTATAGTTTCCTACAACAAATATCGAAACATATACATTGCAGCCTTCACAAATACAATACTGCGGAAGAAATAAAAACATTGGAAGAATAGATATGCACACATAATAAACACCGTTATTTTTGAGCCAATTTCCCTGGAAAAACCCAACTTGGGAAAACCGGTGTAGCAGTTGAGGGTTTTATTATTATGCAGTAGTAAATCTGAGTACAAATCTATGGAAGCTCAAATCTAGCTTTGCATACAAAGAAAATGACTAACAGAATTCTAGTGAGAAAAATCTCACTTCCATTGGTGATCCGACACTGACCTTAGCTCAATATGAGCTGCTCCTTGCTGCCTCTGCGTCACCCTACACAGATCTGCGTCAGCCTTGCTTTGACGAGCGTCTATCTTACTTTTTTGATCAGTTGCTACTCTGGAACCTTGATCTTTTGGCCTCTGAACTCCCACTCCGAACTCCGACTCTTGCCTCTGAATCTCGACTTCTCCTCCACAAAATACGGATCTCCCTCTGAAGCTCTACATTGCCTCTCTGCACTGCATCAATCTTTTTGTGGAGTACGTTGTCTCTCTGCTATCCACTCACCGGACTAGAAAAACTTCCTTTCGGCCTTACTATCCTTGCCCCTCTCTCACTACTTCGAAACTACTGAATCACCTCTAGAAACACACAACTGCTATTTTGGAGTTCGATTTCCAGGCAATGTCGAATTCCTTGCTCCTCAAGTGTGTTCTCCAACCCCCATCGAATTTCTTCTTATAATCTCTCGTTGAGGCTTCAACGACCAAGATTAAAACATAATCGTTGGCTAAGATTAACTAGAAATCGATAGTCTTCTTCTAGAAGATTCTCACCATGACTTAATTAATACCCTTAAATTGATCAGTTTTCCTAAGTTTAGACTCAAGCACCATTAAAGAAAGATTAATTAAGTCGTTTCTAGGTGGAATTTCTAGAAACAATTTCTGGGTTTTGGAGAATACATGTATTCTAGCCTCTCCACAAAGTTTTGTGGCTAGAACACATTCAATGCTACAAAAGTCAACATACGTCAGATCTGAAATTTTTAGTCCTCCAACAATAACCCAGAAACTCGCACGTGTGGCAGAAAAGAGGAAATTTTGACTTCTTCTTACTTGACAAAGGTCTCCTTAGGTACTTCACTCTTCTTTTTCTTCTCCAGCAATCACAGATCGAACTTGCTTTCTTGTGTGCTCCAAATGAGGTCGAGGTGTTGTCTATATATAGTGCTTTTGAGTGTTCGAATTCTCCTAATGAGGCTGACTTGTCTTCTTTGAAGCCGACTTGGTGGAGGCGGCCTAAATGACTCATTTTATACGAAAATAAATTTCTTTCCTAATAGACAAAGCCCAAGAAGGGTCTATTACATGATGACATGGACAAAAACTCTTGAAATAAACCCTAGAAGCCTACACTGGAGGCTTTGACCTAAAAATAAAGTAATAGTGTGAAACCCATGCTAATAAATAATTTTTTTTACAAATAAATCTCTTTTTTCTTTCTTTTAACAAATCTTTTACATCATGACTCAAGTACGATTATGAAGACCGACACTAGTTACATTCTTCAACGCTCCCTCTTAACTAGGGAGGTATTCATAATTCCATATATACAAAGGTACATGGAAGATATCAAAATGATATGCTTTATGAAGAGTCACAACACACATAGTGCTATAGATTAAATACTTGACCAAGGTATCTAACCGGGTGGGACTAAGGTGTGGTACAAGCTTCAATCACTCTAGGTACCATCAGGCTTCTACTCTAACACCAACCTGGGGATCTAGGTGCATATCCAAGGTCAGAGCTCCAAGACCAATGCCACCCTCCCTACTTTAGGATCAGGACATGAACACATAGGTCAGCCAGATGTCCTCCCAAGCATTTTGTTGCACCAAGATGCTTCATCTCTCCTTATCAACTAAATCAGATATACACCAATCCAAGCATGCTTCAAAATGTTCAACCTATTTATGAAGAGATCTTGCACAATCACAACCCTAATTAGTAATAAACTTTTAAATATATATAAGTAAACAAAAACCTTTAGGGTCCTCAATCATTCTGATGCTACTTAGATCATTATCAAATTCTCCAAATACATCACATCGGAAGCTTTCTTCAACTTCTTCAACAACACCAAACACAGCCTTAGTACTTCTCAACTCAATCAAGTCTTTTGTTTGCAACTTCATGAATCACGAACATCCATCTGTAGTACTTTCATTCATTCTTTGGTCTCATTCTTTCTTCAAGATATTTACTATAATATGCATCCCCTCTTAACTGGAGAGATATATCCTTTCTTTCATCCAAGCTCCCTCTCAACTTAAGTAGATCAACAACTTCATATCATCGAAGAAACTTCAACCTTTCAGGAGAATCATTCTTTCTCATAGCAACAAGGTTCTCTATTCATCTTTTATGTCATCATTATTCTTACAACTTCCTTTATCTATTATCATCATCATCATTGTCAAGTCATATTCCATTATGAACATTGTTCAACATCTTGAAAATTATGTACTTGCAAGTCTTCAACAAGTATAACCAAGTACAAATATACAGAAGCATGAAGTTAACTATATCAAAATTATGTTATTACAATGGAAGCATCCAAATAAATCACGTTGGAAGCTTTCTTCTTTAACGTCATCAACAACACTAAACACAACCTCATTACTTTTCAACTCAATCAAGTCTTTTGTTGCAACTTCATGAATCACGAACATCCATCTGTAGTACTTTCATTCATTCTTTGGTCAAATTCTTTCTTCAAGTTATTTACTATAATATGCCTTCCCTCTTAACTGGGGAGATATATCCTTTCTTTCATCCAAGCTCCCTCTCAACATAGGTAGATCAAGAACTTCATATCATCGAAGAAACTTCAACCTTTCAGGAGCACCATTCTTTCTCATAGCAACAAGGTTCTCTATTCATCTTTTATGTCATCATTATTCTTACAACTTCCTTTATCTATTATCATCATCATCATTGTCAAGTCATATTCCATTATGAACATTTTTCAACATCTTGAAAATTATGTACTTGCAAGTCTTCAACAAGCATACAAATATACGAAGGCATGATGTTAACTATATCAAAATTTTGTTATTACAATGGAAGCATCAAATAATCAACTTTAAACATCAAATACCTAAGCCTAGTTAGGTTCATAGTCAACAAGGGTTACATCTTTTGGACTTCAACAATATGCTAGGGTTTTGTGCAAGCCCTAAATATACACAACCAAATCAAGTTAGCAAGCAATCATAGCAGTTTGCATCTCGGGCTTCAACATTATGCCCTAGAATTTTATTTTTTCACAAACCCTAGATTCCATCACCAAGACTTAAAGTCTTAGATATCTTCAACAAAATCAAGTTAGTAATCATATTATACATCTAGGGTTTCAAAAATATGCCCTTAGAATTTTCATGTCAAACTCTTCTAGTGTTTTGTTACAAACCCTAGATTTCATTAAACTAAAGCATGAATAATAATCAAGTTATCATTCTATCATTTCATATCATGCGTTTCGTTATATCAATCTCTCACTAAGACTTTATTGTAAACCCAAGTTGTAAACATCAAACTCCAAAATTAGATATACAACAATTTTGACTAGGCTAGGGTTTAAATCATATGGGAGCAAAGTTTCATTTCTAGGATCTTATATTAATTATAGTAAAGGTTTTATCATAAACCCTCATTAACCAAACCGTAAAAATCTAGGATTTCATCTAACAACAACAAACTTTTAAAGAGGCTAGGGTTTTACCATAACATTACTGAAACCCTAAACATTAAGAGTAGGATTTCATTATGAGTTATAAACCTTTATCAACCAACCCTAAGTGGACTAGGGTTTCATCATGATTGTTAACATACCCTAAGCATAAAAAGGGCTAGGGTTTTACAGTGAACCCTAAGGTTAGGGTTTTACAAAAAATGAACAAAATGACAAGAGATAGTATGACAAGGGTAGATTCAATCTAGCGATTAATCACCCTAACAAGAATATTTAAGATTCAAAACCCTAGACATAAGAGAGTTAGTAATATAGAACAAATTTCAAATTTCAAATGATCATACCTTTTTGGATGAAGAAAACCTTGCGACGAATCTTATGGTGTAAAACGTACCTTGAGTTGTTCTTTACCAAACCTTGTAGGACATCATTTTCTCTGAAAGGCTTCCTTTGCAATAGAGCTTCTTTCATGAATCAAGTCTTGCTTTTGAAGTTTCCTCCATAACCTTAGTGTATTCCACAAGCTTTACTACCAAAGATAATAGAAAGGAAGGATTATGAGTAAACAAATCTAGATGCATAGAGAAAATCAAAGCATGAAAGAGGAAATATAGTATAAGATACTTATCTTTGGTAAAATGGTGAAGGCTCCCTCTTAATCCAATATTTATGAGGGATACAACTTATCAAGACATATTAGTTCTATGAATCTCTAGAAATCAAAACATAAAAGAAAACCTTTCAAAACTTAAAATAGTAGACTTACAAGGATATGTAAGAGAAAACTTAATAGTATAAGTCTTTGACTTTGGATTCTTCAGTCTTGTTCTTCTTAGGTGGAGCTTCATTGACAACTGCCACATTTTCTCTTCTCTTCTTGTCCCTTGGATTTTCAGGACATTGATTCTTGTAGTGTCCCATCTTATGACAATTGTAACATTCAATTTTGGATAGTTAAACCTGTTGATTTGTGGTAGCATCGGATGTGCTCTAGCCATGAAAATTGGTGGAGAGGCTAAGACACATAAGATCTCCAAGACCCAAAAATCGTTTGGGGAAATTCCAGCAAGATGGAGAGATATTAAAATAATTAATATTTTTAATGGGGTTCCTAAGTATAAACTTAGGAAAATTATAATATTAATGTGTATTAATATAATATGGGTGAGAAAGTTCTAAATAACGAGGATCAAGCCAAATCTAATCTTAGCAGTTGATTAGGGACTTGATCTCGTTCGTTGAAGACTCAATAGGAAAAGTATAAGAGGAGGCTTGAGGGTCAGCTGGAGATACACCAAGTTGATCAAGAATTCGACTTTCTGGGGCAGGGTTTGCTGAGAAATCGAGTTAGCTATCTGTTGCAGCGAGGGCAGTTCGATAGAAGGCCGAGAATACATATCAGAGAGGCAGAGAAAGTGCCAGAGAGATAGCGTAGAGCCTAGGAAGGTTGACGCAGAGGCAACCAGGATTGACGCAGAGGCTGAGGAGGCCAGCACAGAAGACGCAGAGGGCCAAGAGGCTGACACAAAAGGCCAAGAGGCTGACACAGAGGCAACAGAGGCTGCGTAGAGGCTAGCAGAGCTGACGTTAGGTTGAAGAGGCAACGCTGAGGAATTTTCATGGGGCAGACTGGGAGCTGAGAGGTAGACATAGAGCATAAGAGGTTGATGCAGTTCCAGAGAGAAGTTTGGAGCATCTTTCGCTTTCCAGCTAAGGAATTGTCGAAGTTGTTGTGGGACCAACCATCCAGTTGCTGATTAGCTGGAATATCTATCTTCGAGGAGAGGTACTTCTGCCAAGGAAATCTTTGAAGGGTGAGCCATTTCTGGCACCGTAGTTGTATTTAGAAACCGCATAATAATAAAACCCTCATATCTGTTGCACTGGTTTCTCGCATTGGGTTTTTCCGGGGACAATTGTCCAAAAATAATGGTGTCCCTTGTGTGTTTGTCTCAGTTATTTTAGTTGTTGATCTGTATATGTGTTAAGGTTGCATTTGTGTTTATTTAGGTATTTATATTTATAAATAACTTGTTAATGGAAGTAGGAGATAATAAACCAGATAATGCAGTAGGGATTTCTGATGTGTTAGAAATTTCAACATGGTATCAGAGCATTGCAGATCACAGGAGGATTGAAGGTACTAGCAGAAAATCTGAAATTTGCAACAGTAGCAGTTGTCCTGAGAGACAACGTTGTTCCAGAGTCGGAGAAGGCAGAAGGAGGAGTGACGCAGTGCAAAAGAGGTGACGCAGAGGTTCACACAATGCCTGCATCAGCATTTCGAGCTAGGAGGATGGTCAACGCAGAGGCAGAGAGGGGTAGATCAGACCTATGCAGTGCCCAGTCATCTTTCTTAGCTAGGAAGGATCGATGCTGTAGCCAGGAGGAGTAGATTTTTCCTTTGCCGGGATTGTGCAGAGCCTGAAAGGCTCAATTTTTTCAGTTGTCGGGGCTTGGGGAGCTATGGGCATATTGTGATTTGAGGAGCTGGTGGGATGCTTTTTTGTCGATACAAAATAGTGTCTTAAGGAGAGAGAACCAAGGTAGAGGGAATCACTACCTCGACGGATTTCTAGCCAACGAATCCATATCCGTGTTGCAGCGGCAAAGGAGGATTGGAGAGGATTAGTTCGATAGTTGGCAAGAGGATTTCCAGGAGGGAAGTCGAGACTCAGAGGGAGTCTAGAAGAGGAGCAGAGATGGTAGTCAATGGATTGAGGGATTGGGACAGATTGGACGAAGCTTCCAATTTTGTCATCTGGAAGGCCAGGATCCTGGCAATCCTAGACAAACATCGCGTCAAGGACTTCGCCTTGAAAACAGTAGTTGTCCCAATTGATCTGAATGCTAATGAGAAGTATGAGGAGGCTGAATCAAAGGCAAAAGTTTGCTCTTAGACAGGGTCAAAGATCATGTCATACCACATATTGCTGAGAAGAACACAAGGAGGGAGATGTGGGAGGCACTGACCACCTTATACTAGGGCTCTTCCATGCAGAGGAAGATGCTATTGGAGAATAAACTGAGGTCATATCAGATGTAGAAGGGAGAGCAGATAGATTCATTCCTTCTCAGGTTGCAGGAGATTCGTGACCAACTTACTTCTGTGGGGTCTACACCGGATCTAGAGTTTATGGTCAGGACTGCCCTGAATGCAGTCTCCGAGGAGTGGGAGACATTTGTCCAAAGTATTTTGGGCAGGGCTAATGTTATGAATATAATTCATAATAAGTAAATAAACAAAATAAATGTAAATTATAGATTTGAGGCTTCTGTGATCTGCATTTTGTGTAGTGATGTCTTCTAGAGTTATCGGATTCATGTTTTTTTGTATCGACGTTTCAAACCAACCTCTGTGGTTCATCATTAGGATCAAATGTGTGAAAAAGTCAGAGATTAATGGGGTAATAAATAGAGGAGAGGGTTGGGATGGTAATGCATGGAGCCGTCAGGTTTGATAATGTTATGAAACAAATTTAGTTTAATTAATTAAATTTTACTTTTAAGTTTTTTTATTTATTTATTGATGATTATTAGTTTATTTGATAATTGTATGTTTAGTTCTTGATTAAAAGATTAATATTAATTGTTAAGATAATATATTGTTGATGGTTGTCCATTAACTAAAAGGTTTTTGTATTAATTAGTTTTGTTGACATTAAGATTATTAATGTTAAATTTACTTTGTATTGACGTTAATGTTTTAAATGTTGCAAGATTTTTATTTTATAATTAAAACATTAATGTCAATACAAAGTAAACTTAACATTAATAATCTTAACGTCAACAGAACTAATTAATACAAAAAACTTTTAGTTAATGGACAAGCATCAACAATATTATATCATAACAATTAATATTAATCTTTTAATCAACAACTAAACATACAATTATCAAATAAACTAATAATCATAAAAAAAAAACTTAATAATAAAATTTTATTACATTTAATTAATAAAATGGTGATCTTGAACAAGCATATGGTGCATTCAAAATTGTACTAGATGGACAGGCTAATAATATTCTTGCTCTTCTTGGACGGGCATGTGTACAATTCAACTGCGGACGATAGACCGAGTCATTGGAGTTTTATAGGAAATCTTTGCAAGTTTAACCCGGGTGCCCCGCAGTGGTGAGACTTGGTTTAGGTCTGTGTCCGTACAAACTGGGTCAGTTCAGGAAAGCCAGACAAGCTTTTGAGTGTGTTTTACAGCTAGATCCTGAAAATGTGGAAGCTTTGGTGGCACTTGGAATAATAGATTTGCAAATGAATGAATTAGAAGACATTCACGAAGGAATCGAAAAAATGTGGAGGGCCTTTGAGTTATATCCATACTGTGCAATGGCATTAGATCAATTAGCCAACAATTTTTTCTTCACGAGGCAACATTTTCTTGTAGAATAGTTAACTAAGACTGCTCTTGCTTCAACGAATCATGCCTTGATGAAATCTCATTCTTATTATAATCTTGCACGGTCTTATCATAATAGGTTGATTATGAGACTGCATTTGCCCATTTTTCTGTGTCATAGGGGCTCTAGAGCTCCGTCCCCGAATATCTGTAGGTCTTCTACCACGGTATCCACTGGCTCCCTTGATTCTCACCGTGGCCCTGACCATGCCTCTGCGACGACAGTCCCTGCTATTGTCCCCATTGTCTGCACCGTTCAAACAGCCCCCGATTGTTGCGTCTATCCAACCCTGACCATCGGGCCATCCGCTGCCAAACAAACAAAATTAAGCACGACTGTTCCGGCTGGCCTGTCTACACCGTCGATTCCACTATCTACTCGTTAAATAGCACGTTTTCGTCTTCGAAGCCACGGATCAAAAGGTGTGACCTCTCCATCTATCACATTCAACATAACATTTCATAACATTAATATTAATATTAATGAATTCATAATAATAATAATATATTATTAAAAAATATATATAATATATATTATTATTAAAAAAAAATTAGAGTTATTAAAAAAAATTAGAGTTATAAAAAAAATTTAGAGTTATTAAAAAAAAATAGATAACCTTGGATTCAAGACAATGTTACCAAGCGAATTATATAGGTAGAGGTGCCAACGGCGTCGAGTTACATCTGCTAAGATGACAAATGCAAACTAAAGGAAACCGCCGACAATAAGCTTTGAGGACAAAGCTTCTGAAGGAAGGGGCTATGTTATGAATATAATTCATAACAAGTAAATAAATAAAATAAATGTAAATATTAAATAATCAAATATTGATTATGTTAAATAGTCATTAAGTTAAGTGAAAAGGCATGTCTAAAAGACATGCCCAGTCACGAAAGGACACCTGCTTAGGTATATATATGCAGGTCCTCATTGTAACATTCATCACTTATACATTTTTATATATAATAAATTATTATTACAAAATACCTCTTGTGTATTTTTACTTAAAGCCAACAAGCTATCAGTTTTGATGCTTCAGCTACTCTTCCCAGTTGGGAGGAGATGTGGGCAGCTCTTCGCCAGGAAGAGATAAGAAGGATGACCAATTCGGGGAGTAGTGGCAAGGGAGGTCGAATCAAGAAAGAGGAGGAGGATGCAGCTCTAGCATCTACAAGACAGCAAGGAAAGAGGAAGAAGAAGGACATCTCCAAGGTTAAGTGCTTCCATTGTGGGGATCTAGGACATTATGCATCCCAGTGTTCGAGGAAGAAAAAAATGGAGAGGCTTCTAATTTAAAAGCAGCTCCAGCTAAGGCGGAGAAAGAGGTCGAGGCTGATGATGATTATGCCATGAGTGCTCATGCATCTCTAGAGAAGAGGTGGGGTGACATCGAGTTGTAGTCGAGAGGACTACATGCTAGGGGCAGGATCCTTGAGGTACTCAAACTCTTGGATCACATTCGGCTACGGGAGCCCTTAACGACGATAGCATGATGACAGGTGTTGGGTGGAGCAGCAAGGCAAGGCTAGAGTGTAGAGGTCTGTAGCAATGCAGCGGAGGTTGCAGTAGTGCGAGAGGCACAATGGTGTTTGCAGCAGTGCAGTGGCAGCAGAGGGGGCACAGGTTAGCAACAAAGGTAGCTTCAGCATCACGAGGCTTCCAGACTAACTAGGATGTCAGTATTTGGGGGAGGTCAGTTACTCACTTCTCGATAACTGAGTTGCAGTGCAACTGTTAGCAGTGGTAGTGCTAAGGGCAACATGGGTAGCATG
The DNA here is from genome assembly GCA_031772625.1 of Pinus tabuliformis. Classification (NCBI taxonomy): domain Eukaryota; kingdom Viridiplantae; phylum Streptophyta; class Pinopsida; order Pinales; family Pinaceae; genus Pinus; species Pinus tabuliformis. Next base: position 182,720,043 of record CM062806.1, read on the forward strand.
TTGAGAGGCAGATGTAGTACAAATGTATCAGTGGCAATGGTAGTGTCATGGGCAGCAGTACAGGGAGCAACAATGCAGAGGATGTGCGGTAGCAGGGCAAGCATCAATACAGGTACTGATGTGAAGGATCAGTGTGATGTTTCAGTGGTGGAGCATTACTAGAGCACATTCCTCGCTAAGAGGGAGTGTTGATTTGTGGTAGCATTAGTTGGAAGAATCACCGCACCTCTATAGAATCTGTAAATTCCACCCTGGGGATCCTAGTTACTGGTTTGGAATGTTTACCAATACCTGCGGGTTTTGGTATAGCGGCAAACCTCCACATGGTATCAGAGCTTGGACCCAGGTTCAATTCCCCTGAGTTGCATTTGAGGGGGGGTGTTGGAAGAATCACCGCACCTCTATAGAATCCGTAATTTCCACCCTGGGGATCCTAGTCACTGGTTTGGAATGTTTACCAATACTTGCGGGTTTTGGTGTAACGGCAAACCTCCACATGGTAATGTTCTCTAGCCATGAAAATTGGTGGAGAGGCTAAGGCGCATAAGATCTCCAAGACCCAGAAATCGTTTGGGGAAATTCCACCAGGATGGAGAGATATTAAAATAATTAATATTTTTAATGGGGTTCCTAAGTATAAACTTAGAAAAATTAAGATATTAATGTGTATTAATATAATATGGGTGAGAAAGTTCTAAATAAGGAGGATCAAGCCAAATCTAATCTTAGTTGTTGATTATGGACTTAATCTTGGCCATTGAAAACTCAACAAGAAAAGTATAAGAGGAGGTTTGAGGGTCAGTTGGAGATACACCAAGTTGATCAAGAATTTGATTTTATGAGGCAGGGTTTGCTGAGAAATCGAGTTAGTGATTTGTTGCAACAATGGGCAGTTTGACAGAAGACAGAGAATACATATCAGAGAGGCAGAGAAAGTGCCAGAGAGACAACACAGAGCCTAGGAAGGCTGACGCAGAGGCTGAGGTGGCCGTCGCAGAAGACGTAGAGGGCCAAGAGGCTGACGTAGAGGCAATAGAGGTTGTGCAGCGCTGACGCTGGGCTGAAGAGGCAGTGCTGAGGAATTTTCGTGGGGCAGACTGGGAGCTGAGAGGCAAGTAGAGCAGAAGAGGGTGACGTAGTCCCTAGAGGGTGACACAGTTCCAGAGAGAAGCTTGGAGAAGCTTTCGTTGTCTAGCTAAGGAACTGTCGAAGTTTCTGTGGGACCAATCATCCGGTTGTTGATTAGCTGGAATATCTGCCTTCGAGGAGAGGTAGTTCTGCCAAGGAAATCTTTGAGGGTGAAACATTTCTGGTACCCTAGTTGTATTCAGAGACTGCATAATAATAAAACCTCATATCTACTGAACCAATTTTCCCACATTTGGTTTTTGCTGGGACGATTGTCCAAAAATAATGGTGTCCCTTGTGTGTTTGTCTCAGTTATTTCAGTTGCTAATCTGTATATGTGTTAAGGCTGCATTTGTGTTTATTTCGGTATTTGTATTTATAAATAACTTGTTAATGGAAAGAACAAGTATGAGATAATAAACCAGATAATGTAGTAGGGATGTTTGATGTGTCAGACTTAGAAATTTCAACACAACCTTCTTCATTGGTCCTTTAAACTTCTTGTACACTCCCTTCTTCTTGTGATGAGAAGTTTTGTCCTCTTCTTCTTCCTTCTTGTTACTTACTAAAGAAATGCGAGCTTCTTCTTGACTGTATGCATTCCACATTTGTTCAAAGGATGGTGTGTATTTCCAACTACTAATTCCTTATGCAAAAGATCTCTATGATTTTGGTCGACCTAATAGTGCAGCAATCACAAGTTCTTTTTTTGGTACAACTTCATCAATGGATTGGAGTTCATCTCTTCTCTGGAGATCCTCACAAAATAGGAAGATACAGTGTCATATTTCATCATTTTTATTGTTCTTAGTTCATTCTTGAGACTAGTTATCTGACCGATGTTCTTGATGGTAAATAAATTGGAGAGAGCTTTATACATTTCTTTTGCAGTGTCTATATTGGATATGCATGGGATTAGATTGTCCTTTACTCCATCTATAATTAAATTCATGGCCAAGATGTAAGTTTCCTTGTATTTTTCTTTTCCTGTAGTATTTGTTGGTTCCTTGACTTGTCCTAGAACAAAATCCAATACTTTGTGCTTAGCAAGGATGAGATCTATCATCTTCTTCCATGCCCTATAGTTGGAGGCTCCTTCTAGCTTATTTTCTATCTTCATTGAGGTTGCCATAGACTTTATAATGTCTTCCTTATAGATGTAAGAATTTCCTCTATTCCTTATGATCCTCCTTGAAACCTTCTTCTTAACCTTTCTTTCAATAGACCTTCAAGCTGCCTTTTTCTTTCCTCGTTTACCTTACATTGTGAAAATTCTATCACTGCAACAACTGATTTACTGTTCCTAATTATTCTTCAATAAGTTATTTATGAATTCCTTCAATAAACAGTAAAGTAAATTCTGCTGTAGATATCACACCATAATACAAAAACAAACACATGCACAAGAATCAACACACTGACACAGATATTTTGGACACAGTGCCCGGAAAAAACCCAATGTGGGGAAACCAGTGCAACAACGGAGGGTTTTATTATTCAACAATTCTTGAGTACAACAGGGTGCTAAACTGGCTTACCCACAAAGAGAAAAATTCTTCAGCACTTCCCCCAATCCCAGCGTCAGCTTGGCTGACTTCTGCATGGCTCCCAAACACTTTGCATTAGCCCTGGGCCACTCTGCGTCATCCATGCAGGCCCTATAGTGATTGTGCAGTCTCCTGCTGCCTCTGCGTCTGCCTAAAATGCCCAGCGTATGCCTCTCCTGCCTCAGCGCTGGCCTCCTGTGGCTGATCCCGTCTCTCTGTTCCGTACTTGCTGCCTCTTGACTACTCACCAGACCACTAGTTCGAATTTCTCAGCTAACTCTGCTCTAGAAATTGAACTGACTGGTCTCCCTCAGTGTGTTCTCCAAGTGACCCTCAAGCCTCCTCTTATACTTTTCTCATTGACAAATCAACGGTCGAGATTATGTCCCTAATCAACGGGTAATTTTGGCTTGATCCATGACTTTTGGACCCTTCTAACACCGTTTTATATTAATTCATATTAATATTTTATTTTTCCTAAGTTTAGACTTAGGGACTCCATTAAAAATATTAATTATTTTAATATCTCCCAAACTGTTTAGAATCTACCCAAACCATTTCTGGGTACTGGAGATCTCATGTCCTTTAGCCTCTCCATCAATTTTTGTGGCTAGAGCACATCCGATGCTACCCCAAATCAACACTCCCTCTTAGCGAGGACTATGCTCTAGTAATACTCCTCACTGAGTATCACCCTGATCATCCGACATCAGTCCCTGTGCTAATGCTAAGCCTCTCTACCCAACATCTTTTGCACTGCTGCATCCTGTACTGCTGTGCATGGCTCTGCTACTGCCACTGCTACATTTGTACGACAACTCCCTCTGCATTCGTGTTGCTGTTGGTCCTTTCTCCCAACATTGCATCTGCACTGCAACTCCCTCTGCATCCGTGTTGTTATCACTCTCATTTCTGATACTGAAATGAGTTCTTTACCATCTCCATCTTTTCCCTGAAGTAGTCAAACTTTGTCCTTCCAAGGGCCTTGGTGAGGATGTCCGCTACCTGTTCTCCTGTAGGAGTGTAGCTCAATTGTACAGCTCTTCATTGGACACAGTCTCTGACAAAGTGACACTGGATATCAATATGCTTCAACCTATCACGAAATACAGGATTTTTAGAGAGCTTGATGTAACCTTGATTATCGCACATGATGCTGGTCGCCTCCATATTCCTTCGGAATAGGTTCACAAGCAGTTTTCTAAGCCATATGGCCTCACACGACGCTGTGCTTACTGCCATATATTCTACCTTAGATGAGCTCAGAACCACAGACTTCTGTTTCCTACTCCACCAGGAGGTCATTCTTGATCCAATGTTGAAACAGTACCCAGAGGTACTTTTCTGATCCACTGAACTTCCTACCCAATCTGCATGAGTAAATCCACTCAAACTGATATCCATACCTTTAGTGTACAAGAATCCATACTCGACTATTCCCTGTAAATACCTGAGAACGTGTTTGGCTGCTCCCCAGTGTGCCCTCTTTGGTTCCACCATGAACTGACTGAGGGTGTTGACAGTGTAGCAAATGTCTGGCCTGGTATTGGCTAGATACATCAGGGACCTTATGAGTTGCCTGTATAGGGTGGGATCAACATCCTTGTCTTTTGATGCATCAATATTCTTCCAATTGGTGATCATTGGAGTAGCCATGGGTCTACAGTCCTCCATCCCGAATCTTTTCAAGATTTCTGTAGCATACCTCCCTTGCCCAAGGAAGATTTCTCCCTTTTGTCGCCAAAATTCCAACCCTAGGAAGTAACGCATTTGTCCCAAGTCCTTCATATCGAATTTTGTGGCTAGATTCTTCTTGCAGTCTCCAATGAGCCTGGATGATCCTGTCAGAAAGAGATCATCCACATACAATATTAAGATTAGTGGTTCATTCTCTAGAACCAGATAGTAGAGATTCGGATCCGTGTCACTCTTGACAAATCCCATCTTTTGCAAGTAGCCATCTATTCGACCATACCATGCTCTAGGTGCCTGTTTCAGCCCATACAAGGCTTTCTTCAATCTGCATACATGAGACCTCTTCTCATGTGTCTCAAAGCCATCTGGTTGTTCAATGTATACCTCTTCTTCTATTATCCCGTTCAAAAATGCCATTTTGACATCCATCTGATGAATCTCCCATCCCTATTGTAGATCCATCTTGAACCTACCATTGATCTGTCTTAAGGCCTTGGCACTACCTCCCAGACATCGTTCACCATTATGGAGTTGTACTCCTCTACCATTGCGTCTAGCCAAACCTGATGTTGAGCTATCTCCTTGAAACTGGAGGCTCCTCATCTTGAGCTACTAATGCCTGATATCTATATGGTTGTTTTCGCTCCCTCTTATTGTTTCTTGGCGCACAGATGAAGTCCTCTGCATCTTGCCGAATCTGACAAAGTTCCCTGCTAGTTCTTCCTCTGCAGTAGGTGCTTCTGTTAGCTCCTCCTCCTCATCCTGTGAATCTTCCTGACCTGAGGAAGGATTCTTTACTTTCGTTGGTTGAAGAGGCTTAACCAACGACTCTTCTTTCCACTTCTCCTCGGAAGGCATCTCACGAGATTTTCTGAAAGCCCCATCCTCCATGAACTTTACATCTCGCCAAGCTACTACCTTTCTGCTCCCTGGAAGGTAGATTTTGTATGCCTTAGTGTTCTCGCTATATCCGACCAGATATCCCTTTTCCACAGTTTGATCCAGCTTCTTACTCTTTTCCTTGGGTATGCGGCAATATGCTAAACTCCCAAATATCTTGAAATGACTAACTTCAGGTGTCTTCCCTGTGTAAACTTTCTCTTGAGTGATCTTGCCGAATGCCCGATGAGGAGTCCTGTTTTGAACATAGACTGTTGTGTTGCATGCTTTCGCCCACAGGAATTTTGGCATATCCTGATCATACATCATGGCCCTAGTTGCTTCTGCAATAGTCCTATTCTTTTTTTCTGCTATTCCATTCTGCTTCGGATTGTAGGGAGTTGTCCACTCTCTTTTGATGCCCTCCTTAGCACAAAAGTAGTGAAGTCCTTATCAACATACTCTCCACCATTATCTGAGCGCAACAATTTTATTTTCTTCCTAGTCAGATTCTTCACCAAAGCCTTGAACTCTTTGAATCGAAAGAAAACTTCGTCCTTGGTTTTCAGAAAATAAATCCAAGTTTTCCTTAAATGGTCATCAATGAAGGTAAGAAAATACTCGACACCACTTAGACCTTTGACGGACATAGGTATGCAGATATCTGAGTGTATCAATCCTAGTACACTCTTGGCCTTGTGTTTACTCCTAGGAAATGCTACCTTGGCATACTTTCCTAGAGCACATCCTCTACATACATCATCTTGTTCCATACTCAGATCCTGAACACCTATTACAGTACTCTTGAGAATTCTTAGAGCTCCATGGTGCAAATGACCCATTCTTCTGTGCCATAGTTCATTCAAGTTCTTGTCTCCATGATTGCCTATTAGTGCCATTGGTGATTCTAGTTGTAATCTATATAACCTGTTACTTTTGATCCCGATCTGCGCTTTCTTTTTCCAGCTCAGGTGTTTGACGTATACCTTCTCATTGATGAAGTAGATGTCATAGACTTTGCCTTGAAGTTGTGACATGGAAAGTAAGTTCATCCCCAATCCTGGTACATGCAGCACATTTGTAGCATGTAACCGTTCTCCTGATTCTGTTTGAAAAACTATGGTACCCTTCCCTACTGGAGTACATTTTGCCTTGTTCCCCATGGTGATATGAAAGTTCATTTTCTCTTCTCGATATTCTGAGAAACATTCCCTGATTTCCGTCATATGCCACAAGGCTCCACTGTCTATATACCACACTTCTGATGATGCACAACTAGTCATACAAGCCACTTCCTTTTCCAACTTGGACGCTGACATAGAGAAATCGAAATCTCTTCCTCTTGTGCAATCTTCTGAAAATACGTGCGAGTCTCTTGATGTGGATACCTCTGCATCGTGGTCTCGACCCATAACTGATTTTCCCTTCATGTCTCTGATTACTCGCTTTGATACCATGTGAAAATTCTATCACTGCAACGACTGATTTACTTTTCCTACTTATTCTTCAATAAGTTATTTATGAAATTCCTTCAATAAACATTAAAGTAAATTTTGCTGCAGATATCACATCGTAATACAAAAACAAACACATGCACAAGAATCAACACATGGACACAGATATTTTGGACAACAGTCACCGGAAAAACCCAATGTGGGAAACTCGGTGCAGCAAGGGAGGATTTTATTATTTAGCAATTCTTTAGTACAATTGGGTGCCAAACTGGCTTACCCACAGAGAGAAAAATTCTCCAGCACTTCCCCTAGTCCCAACGTCATCTTGGCTAACCTCTGCATGGCTCCCAAACATTCTACGTCAGCCCCTGCTTGACTGCGTCAGCCCTGGGCCTCTTTGCGTCATCCATGCATGCCCTCTAGTGACTGCGCAGTCTCTTGCTACCTTTGCGTCTACTTGAAATGCCCTATATTTGCCTCTCCTGCCTCAACGCTAGTCTCCTGTGGTTGATCCCGTCTCTCTATTCCGTACTTGCTGCCTCCTGACTTCTCACCAGACCACTAGTTCGAATTTCTCAGCTAACCTCACTCCAGAAATTGAATTGACTGGTCTCCCTCAGTGTGTTCTCCAAGTGACCCTCAAGCCTCCTCTTATACTTTTCTCGTTGACAAATCAATGGCTGAGATTAAGTCCCTAATCAACGGGTAAGATTAACTCTGGCTTGATCCATGACTTTTGGACCCTTCTAACACAGTTTTATATTAATTTATATTAATATATATATATATATTTTTAAGTTTAGACTTAGGGACCACATTAAAAATATTAATTATTTTAATATCTCCCAAACTGTTTAGAGTCTGCCCAAACCATTTCTGGGTATTAGAGATCTCATGTGCTTTAGCCTCTCCGCCAATTTTTGTGGCTAGAGCACATCCAATGCTACCCCAAATCAACATACATCTGATACCATGTTAGAAAATAAAAAAGGCAGAAATATTTTCTTATGTTGACAATTACTTGTGATATTCTTGTATTCTTATTAACTTTTCTTTATGTTCTTCTTTTATCTTCTTCTCATCAAGCAATCATCAAATCAAAAGCATGAAGATCAATGACACTAGACGTAGGCACTCAGCCAGGGCTAAAACCCCCTATATAGGGGAAAATCTAGTCAAACTCTTCCATTAATAGATTCAAATCAAATTGAGACAAACAAAACCTTAGACCTAACCAAAGGCCTTCCTCCTCCACCAAGTTAGCGTTCCAAGATGATTATGCAAACTTTAGTAGTCTCTTCTTGTCCACCAGCGTCAATCCAACTACAACACAGAAATTCGGCCCTCTAGCTTCCAAAATTTTGGCTCTACTATAGATCTGAAAAAGAGAGAATTTTGGTTTCTTCTTACTTGACAAAGGTCTCCTTCTTCTTCACTAGGGTTTTCTCCTTCTTAGGTATTTTTCTCTTCTTTTTCTTCTCCAGCGGCTGCAGATCGAACTTGCTTGCTTGTGTGTTCCAAATGAGGTTGAATTGTTGTCTATATATAGTCCTTATGAGTGGTTGAATACTCCTAATGTGGCCAACTTGTCTTCTTTGAGGCCGACTTGGTGGAGGAGGCCTAAATGACTCATTTTATATCAAAATAATTTTCTTTCTTGATAGAAAAAACCTAAGAAGGGTCTATTACATGATGACATGGACAAAGACTCTTGAGATAAACCCTAGAAGCCTATAATGGAGGCTATGACCTAAAAGTAAAATAATAGAGCATTAAACCCATGCTAATAAATAATTTTTCTTTTAGAAATAAATATCCTTTTTCTTTCTTTTGACAAATATATTACATCATGATTCAAGTACAATTATGAAGATTGACACTAGTTACATTCTTCAACATAAAGTGGCATGGCCTTCCAAATGGGCTTTAGAAGGTACATGAAGTTCCTTACTCAATGAGTGAGGTTATTCAAGGACCCTATTAAGTGGTTTCAACTTCTAAGGGGGTAATAGGTCCATGGCACATCTGTCAAATGGCAAGTGTCAAGTGAAATGATGGTGGAATAGAGTGGGGTAACAGGGATGGCTCCAAGTTACATGCCATGATACAATGTAGCTATGACGATGGAAGGCCACGCATTGGGTTTATAGATATAGGAGGGAGAAATCATGGTACATGAGTTACCCCGACCATTGTTTTTCCACCCTTTTTCATATGTCTTTTGTCTTTTATTGATTTTCTTTCTTCTAGTTGCTTGGGGCTACAAGGGATGAGAGCACGATGTGTATGATAAAACAATGGACACCCTCTTAAGGTTGGGCAATTCATTGCCCACCAAGGATTGGGACAATCATTGGTTGCTAAATGATGTAGGGGGCACTCATAGGGGCCCTAGGAACCAGGGGGATGGTCATAATGGGTAGAGCTCATGTTTGGATTTTTCCCACACGCTAAATTTGTATATCCCCATCATATTTTTCATTTTATGGTACATTTCCTGTTGTAAGTGGCCAAATTATGCTTTTAACTTTCTTTTAGTTGCATCAAGCTTTGGGGCATCATTCCATGCCCGACACAAAGTGTGGACAAGGGGATGGGGAGGCTAACTCCTTGTGGACCCAATTGACAAGTGTGGACCTAGATGGGAAAAGGGGTTATAATGAGCGAGAGGGAGTGAGATATATGGTGTTGAAATGCGGGACCACACAACCTAAATCAGGGTTTCCCAAATAGTGCCACTCCTAAAGCTAGTAGCCAATAGAGGAGATGCCACAAGACTAGGATACAAGATTAACCACCAAGTCGGGACAAGGGAACAAGAGTAGAATCCAAGTCCATTCTTTCCATTGAATTCCCCCACTAATCCATGTCCATATATGTCCAAGGAAAGCAAGCAAAAACACCCAATTACATAATGGAAAACCATACCTTTGGGATTGAAAGACCCACCTTCAAACATACGATCATAACAGATGGGCGAGGGAAAATAATGGTTGGCTCAGGTGGTGGAGAATAGGGGTACATCGAGGTATTTGGTGGTTGCAAGTGACTGTTGGTTGAAGACAAATCTAGGGAAAAAAAAATCTCCTATAAGGGTCACCCACTAGTGGTAAGTAACAAGGAAAATGGCCCACTCTCACCAAAACCAAGGTCCCTTGCTCTTTACGGACTTTCAACTATGGGAGGAGTCCTGATATGGTTATGATCACCTATAATAGATATTCTAGGTTTGAAGCTTCAAGGTGATGGAGCTAGAGCTCTTTTGAAGAGATGCTTAATAAAGGTACGAGGCTTCAAAGAAGTAGACCTCTTTCTAAGAAAAACCCTATAAAAGAAGGCATGAGACCTATGGTTTTGGGGTTTCTCGATGGTAATAGGTATTCACAAGGTTAAGGCCCGAGAGAAAAAAAGGGTTTCTTATGATTTATTCCAATGAATACTAAGCTTATACAACCCTCAAGGAAGTCCCCAAGGTGAGAGAGAAAGACCTAGGTTTTCTCTCTTGTAGTAGCACCTAGGGCAAGAGATTTTATGGATGAAACTCAGGTCAATGCCCACCAAACTTGTAGCATAGGTAGCCTAGACCCTAAGCTTGATGTCTGGACCCTCAGACTCCCGAAAAATCACCTCCTTAAATTTTTGTTACAAGCCCTATATTTCCACACTACCTTTAGGGGACCAAAATTTAGGAGGAGAAAATATGGAGAAAGAGGAGTTTGATCACCAAAATCCTTGGACTAGTGCCTAGTCCTTTGGGCACTGGAGTCTTGAGATGCCTAAGATAAGATAAAACATCTTCTTTAAAGGAGGCTCGAAATCGATGTCCTAGCTACCAATTTGAAACATTTACCCTCTTCAAGATATAATGGAGTTTCATGAAGAATACAAAGACATCCATTCACTAGGAACATTCATTACATGCCTTACATTGGATAACATATGCAAAACGTTACTAGAAAAACTTTCCAAATTTAATCTTTAACAATTAGGGCACAAATTCGCAAATTCTAGAGCAACAATTCCATACATTAAACAATTTTCAAAGAAAAAAATTCCATCAACATTGAGCACTTACAAAGAGACATGCCCATCCATCATTCAAGAAGAAGCTCAAGAAGAAAAGTGAATCATCTTCCACACATCAAAATGCATCAAAAGAGTCCAATAGCTCCAAAGAAAAAGTGCGAGTTTTTTTACAATAGAACTAATCCAATTGTGATGATGATCAAATAAAAATGAAGGTGAGTTCTATTTATATGTGTCTCACCAAGTCGAATTATTAGCCTAGGCCCCCCTAAACATTATAAAAATGTGCGAAATACAAGCCTTGGTCACAAGCCAACCAAATAGCTTTCATAAATTATGAATTATCCAGCCAAATGTTAGACGAATTGATGATGTCATGCTGATGTAGGGCCATTGGAGGGTCACATCGAGTTCTCTTTGTGCCAAAATGTGAGAGAGGGCTCCATAAATCTCGAACAAGGGGATGGCCCCTTGGTCTCCATGCAAGTCATCACGTGGGGCCCTAAAATAAGTTTGGGGCACAAATGTTAGTCTCATGGGTCTCCAAATGACATAATGGCTTGTATAATGCCCCAAAAGAGGGATCTGATGATGGTGCTTACCCTCCCATGTCTCAAGGGTGAGACAAACCTCCTCTGGGCCTTGGATCAATTACCATAATATGCTAAGCCGGTCGGGACACATTGGTCCAAGCGCATCATTTTGCTAATAATGTGGGGCAATGCATAGATTTTTGAGGGTGCTAAAGGTGCCCATGACATGGAATGATGCTCTAACACATGATGGAGTCTCAAGACTCTCTACACTTCACTTAGGGGTGTCAATATGAACCTCTAGTGGGATTGGGCCCCAATTAAGTTTCTCAGCCAATGATGAAACCGCTTGTCAATTACATATAAGATCTAATGTGCTTGTTCACCATCAAGTACAATAATTCATTAATGCATCTAAGTTAATCAAACTTATTAATCAAGGGCACATTGAGACTTCATAGTGGGCTTCCCTTCCAAATTTGGGGCTTTAATCTCATAATAGTGTTACCTCCCTAGGTAGGAGTGGCTAATAAACTACCATATTAGGTGTTCCTAGCCTCTAAGGGGAAAGTTAGGTCCAAGGTACATCATTCAATTGATAGGGGTCATGTGAATAATGATGAGATGGATGGAGACACAAGGGTCTCAAAGCCAAATGCCAAGGGTTCAAAGATGGTAATGATGAGGGATGTCCACATACTTGGGTGTATCAATGTAGGAGGGTGTAATCATGGATACATGAGCTACCCCAACCTTTGTTTTTCCACCCTTCTTCATTAGCCGTTTCCCTTTTATTTGATTTTTCTTTATATTATTGCTTGGGGCTCCAAGAGATGAGAGCATGGTGTGTGTGATATAAGCAGTTATTATGTTGATTTGGGGTAGCATCGGATGTGCTGTAGCCATGAAAATTGGTGGAGAGGCTAAAGCACATGAGATCTCCAAGACCCAGAAATGGTTTGGGAAGATTCTAAACAATTAGGGAGATATTAAAATAATTAATATTTTTGATGGAGTTCTTAAGTCTAAACTTAGGAAAAATAAAATATTAATGGGTATTAATATAAAATTGGGTTAGAAGGGTCCAAAAGTTATGGATCAAACCAAATCTAATTTTCGCTGTTGATTAGAGATTTAATCTCAGCCGTTGATGTACCAACGAGAAGAGTATAAGAGGAGGCTTGAGGGTCAGTTGGAGAATACACTAGAGTAATCAATCATTCTATTATCTAGAGCGGGGTTTGCTAAGAGAGATAGAATCAGTGATCAGCAGCAAAGGGCAGTGAATACATAGCAGAGAGGCAGAGTTGGTACCAGAGAGACAACGCAAAGCCCAGAGAGGTTGACTCAGAGGTAGTTGGAGGCTACGTAGAGGTAGCGAGGAGCTGCGCAGAGCCAGGAGAGGCCAGCATGTGAGACACAGAGGGTCTAGGGGTTGATGCAAAAGCTCTAGAAGCTGACACAGGGCCAAGAGGCAGCGCTGGGAGGATTTCGTGGGACAGGCTGGGAGCTGGTGAGCCGAATAAGGTGACACAGTCCCTATCAGAGTGACGCAGAGCAGTGGAAGTTGCAATTGTTGTTGTGGGATCATTCATCCGCTGATTTATCAGCTGGAATATCTGTCTCCGAGGAGAGGTACTACTACCTAAGGCATTCTTTATTGGGTGAGCCATTTCTGGCACCCTGGTTGTATTCTGAAAACTGCACAATAATAAAAACCCTCTGAATATTTGCACCGGTTTTCCCACATTGGGTTTTTCTGGGGACATTGTTCCAAAAATAATGGTGTCATTTGTGTGCTTGTTTTCTTTTAGTTGATGATCTATAGATGTTGATACTGTACTTGTGTTTATTTTCAATATTTACATGGTAAATAACTTGTTAAGTAATTGAACATGTAGGAAGAAATAAACTAGATACTACAGGAAGAATTTCTAACGGGTTAAACTTAGAAATTCCAACATGGTATCAGAGGGTGGTTGCAGATCACAGGATAACTGAAGGCATTAGCTGAGCAGAGCATTAGCAATAGAATCAACTGTCCCGAGTGACAAAATTGAGCATTGCAGAAGGCTATAGAGAAAGGATCATTCTAGCACAGAGAGAGGCAATGCAGAGGCCAAGAGAGGCAGAATCAGGCTCACGCAGAGGCAAGAAGGGCTGACACGGTTGGGGGAGATGATTTTCCGGTGTCGGGATTGCGTAGAGCCAAGTGGCTCAATCCTTCAGTTGCTGGGGCATAGGATGCTGTGGGTAATTTGCAGAGCGAAGCTGATGGGGTACTGTGGTCAGAACAATACCTAACAGGTCAAGACCAAGGAGGAGGGAGTTGCTGCCAAGGCAGATTTCTAGGCAAGGAATTTGGATCAACGGTGCAGTTGCACAGACGATCCGAGTGGGGCGTCTCGACATTGGTAGAGGGATTTCTAGAAGGGAAATCAAGACTTAGAGGGAGTCAAAGCGAGAAATTCTAGATGGGAAGTTGAGAGACTCAGCTGGAGTTGAACAGAGGACTAGCAGGAGGGAAGTAGAGAGACTCGGAGGAGTCAAAAGAAGAGCAGCGAGATGGCTGTGAATGGACTGAGAGATCAGGATAGGCTGGACAGAGCGTCCAACTTTGTGGTCTAAAAGGCCAAGATCTTGTCCGTTCTAGACAGATATCGCATGAAGGACTTCGCCTTGAAAACAATAGCGATCCCAGTTGACCTAGCTGAAAATGAGAAGTACGAGGAGGTGGCCAAAGCGAAGTGCATCATGCTTGATGGGGTCAAGGATCATGTGGTGTCACATATTACCGAAAAAGATATGACAAATGAGATGTGGGAGGCCCTGAAGAAATTGTACCAGCATACTTTTGTGCAGAGGAAGATGTTACTTGAAAATTAGTTGTGGTCATATCAGATGCAGAAGGGAGAGCAGATAGATATCTTCCTCGGTGATTGAAGGAGATCTGGGACCAGCTGACTTCCATAGGATCCACGCCGGATGAGGAGATGTTGGTGAGGACCGCATTGAATGCAGTTTCCGAGGATTGGGAAGTGTTTGTCCAGAGCATACTGGGTAGGTCGAAGCTTCTAGATTGGGAAGAACTGTGGGTGGCTCTTCGTCAAGAAGAGATCAGACAATTGACCAAGGCAGGGAGTAGCGGTAAAGGGGCCAGGATCAAGAAGGAGGAAGAAGAGGATGCAGCTCTAATATCTGCAGGAAAGCAGGAGAAGTGGAAGAAGAAGGACCTCTCCAGGGTCAAGTGCTTCCATTGTGGGGAACTAGGTCATTTTGCGAACCAGTGTCTGAAGAAGAAGAGCAAGGGAGAGGCTTCCAAGACCAAGGCAGTGCCAGCGAGGGCGCAGAAAGAAGTCGACGACGATGACGATTGTGCCACGAGTGCTCATGTGCCACTTGAGAAGAAGTGGGGAGACATCGAGCTATAGTCAGGAGGACTACAGGCGATGAGGGGCAGGATCCTCGAGGTACCTAACCTCTTGGATTATACCTTGCTACGGGAACCCCGAAGAAGAGTAGTAAGAGTGGCAGATGTCGGTAGAGACAAATGCAGATGGAGTGGTAGAGAGTGCTACATTGCCAAAATCCCGGTATAGCGCGAGGCTAGAAGAATGCAACAATGCGAGAAGCACGTGAGTGTTGCACCACTGTAGGATGGCACAAAGAGGTGTGCAATGGTGCGAGATGCATGGAGTTGTTGTAGTGAGGCAGAGGTCAGCAGAGGGAGCACTTGTTAGTGGTAGAGGGAGCTTCAACATCGGGAGTGTCTCTAGCTTGACAGGGATGTCAGAGTTCGGTGGATCAGTTACTTACTTCTCAGTAACTGAGTTGCAGTGTAGTAGCAGTATGCAGTAGCACGATGCAACTTGAGGAGAAGGGGATGCAGTGTTGGGAAAATGGACCAGCAGTAGCATAGATGCAAAGGGAGTTGTTGTACGGATGCAACAGTGGCAATGGCAGGGCCATGGGCAACAATACAGGATGCAGCAGTGCAGAGGATGTTGGGCAAGGAGGCCTAGTATTAGCACAGGGACCGATGTTGGATGATCAGGGTGATCCTCAGTGAGGAGTATTATTAGAGTACAATCCTCGCTAAGAGGTTTGGGCAGATTCTAACCAGTTTGGGAGATATTAAAATAATTAATATTTTTAATGGAGTTCTTAAGTCTAAACTTAGGAAAAATAAAATATTAATGGGTATTAATATAAAGTTGGGTTAGAAGGGTCCAAAAGTCATGGATCAAGCCAAATTTGATCTTAGCTGTTGATTAGAGATTTAATCTCGGCTATTGATGGACCAATGAAAAAAGTATAAGAGGAGGCTTGAGGGTCAGTTGGAGAATACACCAGAATGATCAAACATTCTTTCTTTAGAGCAGGGTTTGCTAAGAGAGATAGAATCAGTGATCAGCAGTGAGGGGCGTGAATACATATCAGAGAGGTAGAGTTGGTACCAGAGAGACATCGCAAAGCCCAGAGAGGTTGACGTAGAGGCAGCTGGAGGCTACGCAGAGCCAGGAGAGGCTAGCGTGTGAGACACACAGGGTCTAGGGGTTGACGCAGAAGCTCCAGAAGTTGACGCAGAGGCTAGCAGAGCTGATGCAAGGCCAAGAGGCAGCGTTGGGAGGATTTCGTGGGACAGACTGGGAGCTGGTGAGCTGGATAGGGTGACGCAGAGCAGTGGAAGCTGCAACTGTTGCTGTGGGATTGTTCATCCAGTGATTTATCAGCCATAATATCTGTCTTCGAGGAGAGGTACCACTGCGGAGGGCATTCTCTGTTGGGTGAGCCATTTCTGGCACCTTGGTTGTATTCTGAAAACTGCATAATAATAAAACCCTTTGAATAGTTGCATTGGTTTTTCCGCATTGGATTTTTCTGGGGACATTGGTCCAAAAATAACTGTGTCACTTGTGTGCTTGTTTTCTTTCAGTTGATGATCTATAGATGTTGATACTGTACTTGTGTTTATTTTCAGTATTTACATGGTAAATAACTTGTTACGTAATTGAACAAGTAGGAAGAAATAAACTAGATAGTACAAGAAGAATTTCTAATGGGTTAAACTTAGAAATTCCCTTAAGGTGGGGTAGTTCATCGCCCACTAGGGGTTGGGACGTGCATGGGTTCGTTAACGATGTGGGGGCACTCATGGGCCCTAGGAACTAGGGTGATGACCATAATGATAAAGGGTAGTGCTCATGTTTGGCTTTTTCCCACGTGATATTTTAATGTCCCAACCATCTTTTGCATTTTACAATTTTCTTTTCTTTTTTTCCTTGCTTGTGGGCATAATATGTTTTTAACGTATTTTAGCCATATCAACCTCCGAGGCAACATTTCCAGGTCTGACCCAAACATGTGGACAAGGGGAGGGGGTGTACTAGTGCCTTGTGGACCAAGTGGTCATGTGGACCCAGAGAGAAATGATGATGAAATAGGTCTTGTAATGTGTGGAGGGGAGTGAAAAATATGGCATTAGAAAATGGGACCATGCTACCAAAATCGGGGTTTTCCAAGTAGTTCCATTCCTAAATCCATAGGCCAATAGAGGAGATCCCACAGGTCTACGATTGAGGATTAACTCCCCTTAAGGTGATGGAACAAAACTATAGTCAAAACCCTTCCTTTTTCCAAGACACCTAGTAATCGATGCCGAGTATGCCCAAGTAAAAACAAGCATATGCACCCGATTGCACAATGAAAAACATGCCTTTAGGGTTGGATTTCCCACCTTCAAACATATGCTCTTTATAGATGGGTGAGGGGACATATGACTAGCTCAGGGAGTGGAGATCAAATGGCATAATGAATCAGTTACACTGGTAGCTATTAGGGGTTGTTGGTTTCCAGTTGAAGAGATGTTAAGGAGAAAAATTCTCCTATTGGGTCACCTACTTTTGGTGGATAACATCTGGCTCCAACTAGGACATGAGCAATTTGTAGAGTGCACGATCAATGTACTCGAATGGGGAGCTCAAGAGAACACTAGCAATCCTCTAGGACCACAAACCTATATCTTGCACATCACAATCAATATTGGAAGCATGTGTCCTCGACATACTTTTATCGCCCATGTTTTCATCAAATAATAAAACCATACAAAAAAGAAAATATATTCTATGATTCAAGTCTAATCTAAATGCATCTATTCTAGCATGAGAGCGTGATATGATAATAGTAGCTATGCAAAATCAATATGCAATGCATCCTACTCTACCATGCATGCTACATTATGCAAGTGCTAAGTATAGTCATATAGTCAATGTAACCAACATATCATTAGGTCAAGATTGTATTTCTTACCCCTATTATCAATAATGATATATGTTTGAAAGCACAAATGATAATCATGACACTCATATGTTAGGTAACAACTGTGGCTGGTGGGAAAATAATGCAACCTTGAATCATACAAAGGGGCCATGGAAAAATGGGAAGAACATGAATCAAGCTGGACCCATTGGATCATTCCCTCAACCCTAAATATGGAGAAATCAATGACCAAGCTCAAGTGTTCCTTCTCAAATGTCTCTTTAGTGCTGTAATGCTTCATGGGGTCCTCAAGAACATGATGAGAAGGATGAAGGAATAGCTGGTATGAAGGATCACAACAAATAAGTTTTCTTTCCTCGTGACCATATTCAAAAGGGGGAAATGACCTAGGCTCATCATCATTAATGATTGTGCATCGAGGAATGATGAGAGGGTCCATGGATGATTTGAATACACCTCCACGATCATAAGGAAGGTAAGGAAAGACAAGGTTATTATTGATATCGTCATCGGTATCATTGATAGGGTCCTTGTCAAAATGATGGCTCATGATCTCCCACTTCCCTACTTCGATGTGCAAGTAATCACTAATGAACATCAAGGGGTTAATGGGTCCTTGATATATACAATGTTAGAGACAATTTCCTTGAAAAAAATGGGGCTATATTCAATTATACTTTCTAAAGAACCCTCTTCATCAAGCTCCTTATCTTGCTCCCATTCAAGATCTCCCTTAATATCTTCATCAATAAGCTCGTCTCGATGATCCTCCTCATGTTCAATGAAGGATTCCTTTTGAAAATCAATATCTAATGTTGGAAAACCCTGGTCCTTAGTTTGATAATGCTATAGAAAGTTATTGAAGTGTGCTTCAATTGATGAGTTACTCCTAGGGTTGCAATTATACAACCATAAGTCATGATGTGGAAGGGACCTTATGAACAATATTATGAGAACATCATGATGAACCACATCAGCTTTTGAGGTAAAAATTTTAATGGAAATGAATGCCCTCTTATCACAGGTATTCGTGTTGTATCTGATGAAGTGTTTTTTGAGATACAGAATGGGCTATTGCTCCCATTTAGAAATTCGGAATATTCTGTGGAATCAACATCAAGCATGGATCTCCCTTTTCCTTTATTAAGTCGGAGGATTCCACATAAAGTATTGATCTCCCTTTTCCTTTATTAAGTCGGGAGTTTTCATTCAAACCATATTCCTTTATTAAGTCGGAGTTTCATTCAAACCATATTGGTTAGTAAATGTAAAATTTCTGTTTGTTTGCTGACACACTCATTACTAAATTACAACATTACATCTACTAGGTTAGATATTTTGATGAGCTTAACAGTTGCTAAGAATATTGCATATTAGCTTCGTATGTGATTATAACCGCATGTTTGGAATATTTTTTTCCTTTACCAAGTATTTCATTCTTATGGCAAATATGTGCGTTCATTGAACAGACGGATACAAAAAAGATTTCCGCAGTCTCGGCATACTTTGAGACAATGCCGTACAGATTGAACGAATCAACTGGTATTATCGACTATGAACAGGTATTTTCTCGAATGCTTCTTTGCTTTACATTTCAAACAAACAGGAACTGTTATACTATGGGTTAAGATAAATACGGAAGCATAGACATGGCAAAGTTGAAACTGAATTAAATAATTTTTGTTCTCAGAGAAAAGTTTGATCGTTGAGAATGTCTATGCTAGCTATGAATTCTAATCTGAAACTACATACAGTGGTCATTTTGAAATTAGATCTGGAGGTATTTTCACAGTTGCAGCTTGCAGTAGGGGAAGATGTAATCCCTAGCCCAACAGTTGTAGGCATCAATCTGATGAAAGTACATAAGGGCATCGTTTCATGTTTAAGCTACCCTAAATTTTGTTTGACCATTCTGTCGCATGTAGAATGGAAAATTCAGATACCGTTACATTGCATATGCCACAAAAAAATTAATTTCTTATATGCCGTAGACAAAAATTGAATTCCTTAAACCATCCCATATTTCAATTTTGAGTGTGTACTGTTCTAAAATCTGAAGTAGATTGATTTATGGGGAAGAGTGGAGGACACATTTACATTTTAAGAACTGACCCTAATTCGAGAAACTATCTTAGAAAATATATTCTTCTGGCTATGTCTACTTGTGAGGCAACATTTTAAATAACAGCCTAGGCCTATTATGAACCCGAATCTTTAAATACGAATAGTAAAATAACTCTAGGTGCAAATCTTATTCTTTTTAAATCCAACGTGGTACTTCAATGGTTGGATTTAACATGTATTGATGCTAGTTTTATTTATATTTATATGTATGGTTTACAAATATGATAAGTAAGATAAATAATAGGTAATTTTTTAAAGATATTATCTAAGAAACAACAAAATATGGGTTTTTATTTTTTAAGCATTGTATACTTACGGAGATGTTACAGTCACATACTTTCACACACATGTAGTAGAGTTTATTATGTATAAGTGTTCTAGTATAGTGGGTTGGGTATCCAACGTGGTACTTCAATGGTTGGATTTAACATGTATTGATGCTAGTTTTATTTATATTTATATGTATGGTTTACAAATATGATAAGTACGTGGTACTTCAATGGTTGGATTTAACATGTATTGATGCTAGTTTTATTTATATTTATATGTATGGTTTACAAATATGATAAGTAAGATAAATAATAGGTAATTTTTTAAAGATATTAATCATATTATCTAAGAAACAACAAAATATGAGTTTTTATTTTTTAAGCATTGTATACTTACGAAGGGGTTACAGTCACATACTTTCACACACATGTAGTAGAGTTTATTATGTATAAGTGTTTTAGTACAGTGGGTTGGGTTAAATTTTGGAAAGAATTTATTTTGGAAGTATATTGATATATATTGACCGAATTTATAAATTTATTTTAGATTTATTTTAACTCTGGATTTATTATGTGTAGAGGGATCAAATTTATTGTGGTGCAAATCTCTTTTAGAGTGAAAAGAGATTTAATCCATTTAGAAACTTTGTAGATCTGGAGTTAACATAGATTTTGGTTGGTAATAACTTTCAACTAATATATCTATATATATATATATATATATATATATATATATAGATATATATTGGAATTCTCTTTGCCAAATACGTTAGGAAAATTGCCTGTGGTTTTGATATTTGTGGTAGAAATTAGGGTTTACTTTGATTTAATTAAATGTGGTGTAGTACTTCGCAGAGTCTGCACATAATTATGATTTTTGCCTTTTAAGCTTTTGCTGAGATGAACGTCTCACAATAGAGAAGAATACCTTTAAATGGGCTACACTAGAGAAAAATACCATTGGCAAAACCATGGTTTTTCAAACCTCGAGCTCATTTAATGTAGTTTGACTTAGTCAAAATATTTACATAATATTACATAACATCACATGGCAACAAATCTTTTCACAATATGAATTGGGCAACAGTGGCATACTAACACTTTCTTATCAAACTAAAAGAATATCGAATGAATTAATTAGGAATGAGCAAACAGCTCAATGATAATACAGAGATATTTACAATAATAGAAACATCAGGTTTCTATGTAGACTAAGGAAACAATCAGTTTCATCTAAGAAACTGCTAAAAGAATAAAAATAGCAACAGCTAAAAGAATGAGCATTAAATAGAAATAGAAATATTCTAATACCCTCCCTTAATGCTCAATCTATTTACAACACCAATAGACCCTCGGAATTTTACAAATTTATCAGGACCAAGAGGCTTGGTGAAAATGTCGGCGGGCTGCTCTGTTGTGGGAACATATTGCAACTGAACTGAGTCGTCTTCAACCAGCTGGCGAATGTAGTGGCAATGAGTTTCCACATGCTTTGTTCGTTCATGAAAGACTGGATTCTTGGCAAGTTTGAGCACTCCCTGATTATCACAAAATAAAGAAGTAGGCCCGGTCTGGAAAACATGCATATCTGCAAGCATACGTCGAAGCCAAACTGCCTCACAGGATGCCTTAACTGCTCCCCGATACTCTGCTTCTGTTGAGGAGAGAGCCACTGCCTGTTGCTTCTTACTAGTCCAAGTAACAGCACCAGATCCTAGACTAAACACATACCCAGCTGTAGATTTACGGTCATCAACCGAACCTGCCCAGTCAGAGTCAGTGTAGCCACTGAGAATAGGATTGGAACTGCGAGTATATAAGAGACCATAATCAGAAGTACCACGCACATATCGTAGCACCCGCTTTGCTGCTATCCAATGATCAGCTTTAGGAGCTGACATGAAGCGGGAAATGTAGCTTACTGCAAAACTGATGTCGGGTCTGGTAACAGTAAGATAGATGAGACTGCCCACTAATTGCCTGAATAAAGTTTCATCCACAAGGGGAGAGGGTGACTGTGCTGAAAGTTTGAGCCCTGGTTCCATAGGAGTCGTGGCCGGTTTGCAATCTTGCATTTTGAACCTTTCCACAAGATTTTTGGCATACTTGGACTGAGAGAGAAAGATCTGATTTTCAGTCTGCCAAACTTCAACCCCCAGACAATAATGAAGAAGTCCCAAGTCTGTCATCTCAAAAGTGCTGCATAGATCTTGTTTGATCCCATGGATCAAATGTGCAGAGCTGCCAGTAATGATAAGGTCATCCACATAGACAACCACAAACAAGATATCATCACCAGTATGCTTGATATACAGATTTGCATAAGATGGGCTCCGCTGAAAACCCTGATCTGTCAGGTACTGATCAATTTTCATGTACCAAGCCCGAGGAGCTTGTTTCAATCCATAGATTGCTTTAGCTAACCGACACACTTTCTGTTCTTGACCAACAACCTTGAATCCTGGAGGCTGCGTCATGTAGACTTCTTCTTGGAGATCACCATTTAGGAAAGCACTCTTTACATCCATCTGATGAACTTTCCAATTGAACTGAGCTGCTAGGGCAAGGACAAGCCTTATGGTACTCATTTTGGCTGTAGGAGCAAAAGTCTCCTCATAGTCGATGCCTTCCTTCTATGAGAACCCTCGAGTCACAAGACGAGCTTTATACTTGTCTATGGTTCCATCAGCTTTGTATTTCACTTTATACACCCATTTGCAGCCTATGGGCTTTTTTTCGGCAGGAAGATCAGAAAGTGTCCAGGTGTGATTCTTCTGAAGACTCTGGTATTCGGCTTCCATAGCCTGTTCCCACTCAGATGTACCCTTAGCCTCTGAATAGGTTTGAGGCTCAAAAATACTGTGTAGGTTAGCCATAAGAGCAAAATTGACTGTAGACTGTTGTCTGTTCTTATGTCTAGAAGTTCTACCTTCAAGGAGCTCATCATCCCGGAGATCACCAATGGTTTTAGCCCACCATTTAGGCCGAAGAGTAGAAGAACCAATATCAGGAGTAGAGGAACCAATATCAGGAGGAGGTGGAGAAGACTCAAGAGCAATAGGGGCAGCAAGGGGAGGGTTAGTTGCTGGAGGAAGCTCAGATAGAGTATTATCAAATACGGATGCGACATCATCCTTCCCATCAGGTGGACCGACCGGAAGAAGAACATTGTGAGGCTGATCCTCAGAACGCTGCTCAGAAGAAGAAAATTGAAAGAATCATCTGTCTTCATCAAATACTACATCTCGACTGAAGCTAAGACGACCAGTGGCTATATCTATCAGCCTCTAGGCCTTGTGATGATCATTGTAACCTGTCATCATGAGTTTCTGGCTTTTGGAATCCAACTTAGAGCGCTTAGCAGGTGGAATCCAAACATATGCAACTGAGCCAAATACTTTGAGGTGACTGATCTTAGGCTTACAACCAGACCAAACTTCTTCAAGAGTTTTCCCTTTAACAGCCTGAGTAGGTGATCGGTTAAGAAGGTAAACAACAGTAAATACTGCTTTAGCCTAGAATTTGTTTGGGACACTCCTGTGTTGTAACATGGAACGAGCCATTTCAACAATCGTGCGGTTGCGACGCTCGACAACACTGTTCTGCTGGGGAGTGTAAGGGGTGGTTAATTGATGTTTGATGCCATGAATATCACAGAAGTTGGCAAAAGCTGAGGAACAAAATTCCCCCCCATTGTCGGTCCTAAGGGTTATGATATTACAACCAGATTCTTTTTCAACTAAGGTTTTAAACTTCTGAAAGGTACTGAGAGCATCAGATTTATTTTTTAAAAAATACACCCACATCTTTCTACTGAAGTCATCTACAATAAGTAAAAAATATTTGCAAGCAGTGATAGAAGCTGTATTCATAGGACCACAAATATCAGCATGAAGTAACTGAAGTACCTTAGATGCGCGCCAAGATTCTCCATTTTTAAATGACGACCGATGTTGCTTTCCCGCTTGACAGGCGCTGCATACCCCCAACTGTTGAGTCTGAATATCAGGTAATCCTGACACAAGTCCCTCCCGAGAGAGCTGAGAGAGATACTGCATATTTAGATGCCCATATCGCTGATGCCATAGAGTGCTGATGGGAGAGACACGTGCTGCTAGAGCCACTTCTGGAGAGTCACCTGTGTCAAGTAGCCTGTATAGACCATGGTCCTCTAGGCCAACAACAACTGTTAGACTGGTCTCCCTGTCAATGATGGAGCACTTGTGTGCACTGAACACAACATCAAGCTGAGGAGAATTCCTCATAATCTGGCTGACAGATAGCAGATTAATCTCCATACCGGGAACATAGTATACATTCAGAAATATGAGTGTGCGTCCACCAGACTGAATTTGAACTGTACCCCTGCCAGCTACAGTGTACTTTTCACCTCCACCAAATACCACGGAATCACTGAAAGGTGAGAAGTCAATAAACCAGTCACGCCTGTGAGAGAAGTGGCGTGATGCACCAGAATCAATGTACCATGCAGAGGAAGGAACATGTTCTGAAGACCTTTTAGCCATAAAGGCGTAAAAGGCAGAATCTGTCTGCTCGAAATGTTCTGCAACATTTGCTGTCTGATGTGGCCCTCCCTGTTTCTTCTGTTCAGAAGCAATCCTTTGTCGGCAATCTTTCTTCATGTGACCGAACCTGTGACAGTAATTACACTGCACACTTTTCTTCCTAGCAGGATCAAAAGGCTGAGAATAGCCTTTCTGCTGAAAGGACTGAGAGGACTGGTATTTTGCAGCAAATGCATTTTCCGAGGGCACTGATGAAGCACCACTACCAAACTGCTGTTTCCACCGATCCTGCTGCAGAAGTTTGGTACATAAATCTGGAAACTTCAGATCAACATTTGTGGTCGTAATGTTGAGAGTTTCTATGAAGTGTTCATAAGATTTCAGTAGACTTTTCAGAGTAATGACTACCATATCTTCTTCCTCAATGGTCCGACCAATGGCTTCGAGCTGATCTCGAATGTCTTTAATTTTGTTGAGATGTTCCTGTAAAGACATATGTTCATCCATCATGATGGAGAACAACTGATTTTTGAGAAAAAATGCTCTGCTTTTGTCAGATGTCTCGTGCAGTTCTTTCAACTGTTGCCAGATTTCGGCAGCGGTCTTGCAAGAAGGAATCTGTGGTAACTGATCATCAGCGACAGAGAGCTTGAGAAGCATAACAGCCTCTCGATTTCGATCATCAAATTTATCTTGATCGGTACCAGCTGTACCGGGACGAGGCTCTTTGCCCAAAATGAGCTGATCAAGACGCCTGTATTAAAAAATGGTCAGCATTCTTTGTTTCCAAATGTTATAGTTGCTGCCATTAAAGCGTTGATTTCCTTCTAACATCAGATTGGTGAGCGTGGCCATTTTCCCAAAGACAATACAGAAGTCTGACACACAAAAAAATGTAGCTGCCTGCTAAAAATTCCTCTTTCAAGATGACTGTACCAAACCTTAACAAATTCTGTTTTGAAAGAAATAGACTTGCACAAGAAAATAACTCAGATCTGTACCAAATCTTGAGTCAGGTCAGTCTTCAATGAGATTCTACAGGACCGTAATATAGATCTCCAACTGCTTGCAATGGTTATAAGTCTGCACGGATTGCTCTAAATCGAGTCCTCCACAAAGTTGAGTCATAAAAATCCACAAGATTAAGTCTTCAGACTATCGAATTGTTTGTAGCTGTTCTGAAAAGAATACCAATAGAATCTCTGCACTTTTAAGCACAGGTCGAAGATATTGAGGTGTCGTATGCAGGTCTGTAATCGTTCTTCAATGTGTATTCGCTAAGCAAACACAGCCCAAACGGAGCTCAGAATGACCCTTGCGGAAGCCTGAACAAGTTTTACTGTGTATCGATCATAATGTATCACCGTCACGTGAAAATGCCGTCACTATAATCTGAAAAATGCCGTCACGTGGTGCAAGCGGGGCCGGACGGGATTCGAACAGGAAGAACAGAAATGCGAGGTCTAACTGTAATGCCTGGAATGGAACCAGCGACAGGATTCCGATACCAAGAATGGAGGATTTGAGCTCCGAACCGTCTTTTTCGAACCTGAAGAAGCTACGAGCTGTTAATGGTCGGTTCAAAACCAGCGATTGAGGTCGCTGAGAATCCCAGTGAGCCGAAAAACGTGAGCCAAAATACGTGAGCAAAAAAAACGATTTAACTTTAGTTTCGGCTTTGGATTCCGCTATCGCTTCCGGTTCTGATTCAGGCTCTCAATCTGGTGGAGGAGACAGTCAATAGATTGATATGACTGTAACTTGATATGTTTCGGAATCCTCAGCTGAGACGATAAATGAGAATTCACCGTGAAAACGAGGAACCAAGCCAGGCCACTCCTCGCAGCGAACACTGATATGAAATAAACTGTTCAAGGGCCACGAAATAAACACGGCTTCAAACAAATAAACTGTTCAGTCGACAAATAGACTGCTGCCCCCAGATTCGAAATGCCGGATTCTAATTTCAAGGCAATTTCACGATTCCGAGCACCGCCACAAAGTTAATTCCTCATAAAATGATAATGCAGGAGAAGAATCCCTTTCTGTATCGAGATTGACGACTGTAAGCTTTTATCACAGTGAGCAAAGCCGAGGCTAAGACTCAGTGAAGGCTACCTGGCTTACAGAGGGCTCGACCTTAGAAAGGAATGAAGGAACTCAAGAGATTAGGATACGAAGAGGATAGCTGATCAAGAAATCTACAGACCCTGAGAGCAGTTTCGAAATGAACTACTGAATTTTTCAAACTATGAAAAATTATTTCAAAAAAAAATCCCTGTGCTCTGATACCATAAAAGAATATCGAATGAATTAATTAGGAATGAGCAAACAGCTCAATGATAATACAGAGATATTTACAATAATAGAAACATCAGGTTTCTATGTAGACTAAGGAAACAATCAGTTTCATCTAAGAAATTGCTAAAAGAATAAAAATAGCAACAGCTAAAAGAATGAGCATTAAATAGAAATAGAAATATTCTAATACAAACATGAGGTACAATTCCTTTTTCTAAGAATCAACAGTAGGGTTCATTAATGATGAGGAAGTATTCATTAGTTTGTGTATACATGGGTTAATTTTCATGTGAAGGTACATGCAATTTGCATGCATTAAGTTTCTAATCATGTGTTTCCTCTTCCATATTGGACTGGAGAGCGCCTCACATGGCAACACATCTTTTCACCATATGAATTGGGCAACAATGGCATACTAACACTTTCTTATCAAACATGAGGTACACTTCCTTTTTCTAAGAATCTAACAGTAGGGTTCCTTAATGATGAGGAAGTAGTCATCAGTGTGTGTATACATGGGTTAATTTTCATGTGAAGGTGCATGCAATTTGCATGCATTAAGTTTCTAATTATGTGTTTCCCACAGTGTTACTTGGGAGCGGGAGCGACATTTTCAAAAGCTCCCGGTTTGGGAGCGAATCTCGGAGCGATTTTTATATAATATATGTATTTTATATATTTTGATACATATATGTCAACAAAAACATGTAGAATGATGATTAGATATAAAAAACATAAAAAAAACATAGATTGATCATTGAACCATCAACCATATAACATCAATCATCTAGAAGTTATAATCTAGATTCTTCATCAACCACGTCCACAAGTTAGTAACATACAACATATTGAGTCTCGTAGTCGTGAATCTTGATTCATGATTCATCAATCTTAAAGTTTCAACTTCAAGCTTTCAAAATTGAAAATTCAATATACAACATTTATCATCATTCATCACCAAAGTTGTACTTGTAAGCTAAGTTTAACCATTACAAGAAATAATATCTAACATGAAATGAAATGTTATGAAATGAATTATGAAATGAAATGAAACAACTTTCACGCAGCATCATATTCATAATTTAGAATCATTACCAATGAGTTATAATTGCAGTTTGCCAACTTCAAACTTCAAACTTAAATTGTCACAGTCATATATTGTTTACAAAAAATATCATTATGATATGAAAGAGTCAAGACTCAACAGTTATGAAAACTAATAGAAACTAGAAAAGACAAGTAAACCGTAAATTTATTATCTACTACTACATGTGACCCTTGCCACGAGAAGTGTCTAATGTATGAGTAGGTCATGGTGGTCTTCTAGGAGTCTCCCGCACAGACCGACGAGCAGAACTAGAAGGCACGTGCCCTCCACGTGAGGGTGTAGATGGAGGCGGCGACAACAAAGGAACAAGACTCAGAACTCGAGCACTGCTACTGGATGGTGGAGGTGGCATGGTTGTTGCTTCATCTTCCTCTCTTATAAGTTCCGCTTCCAGTTCTTCAAGATGTATAGTGCCATCCTCCAAATTATCATCCTCTGGGTGGTTGTCCCAAATTTCATATGTTGGATCCTCATAAGCCCGATCACAGTAATGACTCAACAACCTCAAGTTGTAGTGCACATAAACCAAGCTTTTTGCTCGGTTTTCATTGAGTCTGTTTCTTTTCACATTATGTATGAAGTTGTAGGTGCTCCAACACCTCTCTGTAGAAGAAGTATTTACAACCCGTGAGAGATTTTTTTTTTGTCCAATTTTGGCAAAAATCCATGGCCACCATATGATTCCCACCATGTGAGAGCATCAAATCTGTCTCTATCTTCCATTGCATGAAAGGTACCAAACAAATTAGTGCCACTTAAGTATCTGCCTAATTCAAGGCGCACACTAGCACATTCCTCCCTGTCAGGTATCAACTTTTCTAATGCTTCCAAATATCCTTTAGATACCTCTTCATCTATATGGGGTTTGGCCCTAACCCCACCTCTTTGTGCAGGTTGGCCTAACCAAGATGTAGAGTAGTATTTTGGCGTAAGGATATACGCCAAGCAATGTAGTGGAACATTAAGTTTATCCCACTGTACACAATGGGAACAATATCTTTTATTTGCCCCAGCATGGTATCCATATGCCCATACACCTCGCCAATCACTGGTTTATTTGTATCTGCAAACCCAATCATGTGATAAATGGGTTTGGTGAAATCCAATACTTGCCTCACACGTGCCCAAAACATACCATCAAGAGCGGCCTTGTCCACTTGTTCAAAACCTTGCTTTTCAGCTGCATTTGTAGCCCTTTCCTTTAATCTAGTGTGGAATTGATACCATGCTAGCCAATGACTCTCTTACCTTCAAAAGGCGCCTGAAGGTGAGGTAATAGCTACCAAATCTAGTCCTCGGAATCTTCAACAACTCCAATCTTGAGTGACTGTGGAAAAGGCCATGGGTATTGCTATGATTTGTAATAAATTTTATCATTTGTTTGCCTTTCTTGTACAAATCACCAATCCATTTGTAATGTTCGTTTTTGTTCTTAACAATATCATGCATCAAAAGGTTCATTGTGTGAACCAAACACCCAGACCAAAATATGTTGGGGTATTTATCCTCAATAATTGCTCCCGCTGCCTACAATTAGGAGAATTATCAGTGATGACTTGGATGACATTGTATGGCCCAATACGATCAATTGTTTCAAGTAATGGTTCTGCAATGTTGATGGCGGTCTTGAACTTGTCTGAGTAATCATATGCTGAAAGAAAGATGGCACCACTAACAGACACAACAAGAACATTTATCAATGGCTTGCCTTTTACATTTGTCCATCCATCAGATACAATGGACACCCCATGGTCAGTCCAAGAACTTGTCATTCTATTCAAAGAATGTGATGTTTTTGCTTTTTCATGATCAAGTCCAATGGTTCTTGCCTTGTCATACTTAGGGCTCTTGTATCCTTTAGGGGCATCATTTATGGCAGAAACCATTTTGTGCCAATAAGGTGAGCGAAGAACATTGAATGGTATCCCACATGCATATAGAAACTTGTAAACTTTTGAATCCACATCATTCCTACACCCTTCATCAAGGAAATCTGATATGGTTTTGCACCTTAAACCTAGTGAACCTGTGTCTCCATATCCACTGCCTTGGGAGGATGTTGAAGGAGTTATTTGTGCATGTGATTGTGAGCTTGGTTCAAAGAAACCCTTTGATTTTTTAGATTTGTATTGGGCTTCCTCCTCTTCCCTTATGTATTTGGCTCTATCTGTTGCTGACACACCTGTACAAGTTTTGGTTCCTATTTGTTTATCTCCATCCCATGGCATTTTCTCGCAAAGGTGTTTTCTGGCACAGGTGTATGAACCTGTGTAATTATTGTTGCAATGGGGGCAATGAAATTTAGTGGTTCCATCCCCTTTCCCCGCTTCAGGCCTGTTAACATATTTCCACAATGGGGTTTGGTCTTGTTTAGTTTTTTGAGCTGACTCATGTTCACTCTCCTCCAACTCCTCCTCACCGGGGTTTTCATCAAATCCACTGTCCCCCTTCTTCATTTTCAATTTCAACCCTCCTTTTTCTACTCTCTAGCACCATAATAACCAAAAAAGGAACCAAGTAGAAGAAAATGCCAAGAAATATAACCAAGATGTTTGAAATTTGAAGTTTTGAATCTGCAAAATTTTAAAAAATGGAACGAGAATGGGAATGGGAAATAGAGAAAAATTTATTTATTTATTTAGAAATTAGGAATAATTTAATAAAAAATAATTTTTTTTTCTAGACATTTTATCCAATATTGTAGAGCGGCGAGCCTACCTCTTTGGCGTCCAATCTCCCCTTGCAATCTCTTCAATCTCCCCTTGCTCTTTGCTCCTTGCTCTCTCTCACTCTCTCCTTGCTCTTGAGTCCTCACTCTCACCCTCTCTCAATCTCCCTCTTTCAATCTCAATTGAGCTCTCACTCTCACTCTCACAATGATAATGAAACCCTCCTACCCTCCCTCCCTCAATTTATATCAAAAAACCCTTTTTTTTGTTCTTTTGTTGGTCTTTGCGCCATTCACTCCCATCCGTCATTTTAGTCACTCTGGGAGCGATTTTTATAACCCGAGAGCGGTTGGGAGTGATCGCTCTTGGGTTATAAAAATCACTCCCGGAGCGACGGGAGTGATGCTCCCTTCTTCGCTTGGCAAAATGGCAGGGAGCACAAATTTTTTTAACGGGAGTGCGCTCCCGCCCGGAGCGTGGATTGGGAGTGGGATCGGGGGGGGGGGGGGGGGGGGGGTCGCTCCCCCGCAACACTGGTTTCCTATAATAGGAGTGATGTTTTGATGTGACATTTAAATGATTATTATGGTTGAGACCATGGATGCATCCCTGCCATTCATCCTTAAAAAATTGACAACTGGATTTTTCGTTAGGGTTTGTTAGCATGCTTTGAGCTTTTATTCTTAGACGTCGATTTCTATTGGACCACTATGAACACTAGTTCGGTAGTGTATTCATCAAAACACCACAATCAATGACCTTCTCATTCTGTAATGCCTTCCAATGTTTCATTGACAGTGCACTGCGGAAAGACCAAGCATGTATATTGAGCAGGGCTCGTGCGACCCTATGTTGTAATGGGATAATTCATGTTGTACTTTGATTTGAGTTGACATGGGTGCATGAGAATGGATTAGTTGTGGAATAAGGCCATCACATTTTCGAAATATGAACTAGTGAGTGTGCTCTATTGGTGGGTAGGCCAGTGATGATATCAGTGATAGCGATCTCCGGGTATTGGAGATGAGCACATGAATACTCAACTACAAATCTTAGTAGTCAGAATATGTTTCAGATTTAAGGGTCACAGATGCTTGTTCTCAAGATGCTCCCATTGAAAACCCAGTTCTCCTTGCTTGATTCTGCTTCCACTAAATACATCTGTCTTTCAGTTGCCATTTGGGAAGCAACACACAAATTCTTCCCCCACTCCACTCATTCCACTTCCATCTCCCCTAAAGTTGGATCTTGCCCCATGAACAAATGGTATGATAATGGATGCAATACTCTACATCGAGAACTTCGATATGCTTTCACCCACTCTCAAGCCTTCTACTTCGACCTCAAAGCTTCTTATCGTCGTCTCCTTTGTCACAAGAAACAACTCTTTGTCTCCCATAGAAGACGAGAACCTTTTGCTCTCCTTGCCCACTCCCCTAAACAATTTTGGCGTACCATCCTTCCCCGACGCTCCCCTCTTCCACCTGACCTAGACCCTACACCCATGTTCTCTCACACTTCCAACCTTTATGATATTCCCGGGTAGGCCCAAATTCATGTTACCTCCCCAACCTCTTCCTATTATCTATTCTCAGATAGAGATATTAGAGAGGCCATTTGGGTGATGAACAACAACAAAGCAGCCGATGAGGAAAGCTACCAAACAAAGTTCTTTAAGCATGGTTTCCATGCCTTGGTTAGCTACTTGGCTGATCTCTTCAACCATGTAGTCCGTGAAGTTTTTTCATCAACATGGGCACACCACATCATCCATCTGATCCACAAATTAGGTTCGAGCTCAAATCCCAATAACTACAGAACAATCATGGTGGGTCACATGTTCTTGAAGTTGTATGCTACTATTCTACATAGGAAGCTCTTCAGTGACCTTAAGCAGAGGCAACTCAGAGCTAGGGGACAGGCAGGTTTTCGACCGAATCATCAGACCATTGACTACATCTTCACCCTTTGTGTTGTGATTAAGGAGGCACAACACCGCTCTTCGAAAGTCTATTGTTGTTTCGTAGATTTTCGGAAAGCTTTTGACTATGTTCCAAGGAAGGTCTTGCTTCAGAGACTCAGAAATATTGACATCTCTACAACCCTATTGATCGCTATTATGTGCCTATATGAGTTTGTTCTTGGTCGTCTTCACATAGCCCATGGGATGTCTGATTTCATTTGAAGCACTATTGGGGTTAAATAGGGTTGTCCACTGCCCCCTACCCTGTTTGGGATCTACATTGATGAGTTGGAAGCATTTCTACATGAGCATATCCTGGACACTGATGGCTGCCTTCTTCACTAGGTTTTGATATCTATTCTACTCTTTGTTGACGACGTGGTCCTCCTCTCCTCATCCCCAGAAGGATTACAGAGGTAGCTGGATGCCTTAACTCTGTTTTGTGACCATCGACAGTTGACGGTCAACCTGGGTAAAACCAAGGTTATGATCTTCAATGCGGTGAAGAAAACCTCAGACGTTCACTTTCTATTCAGAGGGGAGGAGATTGAGATCACCAGCACATATACTTACTTGGGGGTGAAATTCTTAGGTCCCCGCTTTAGTTTGCGACCAACGCTTCAACCTCGGATCAACAAAGGATATGGATCCTTAGCCCTTCTTGAGAGGCAATGCTTTCGACATCACTTCCGGGACATCTCGTCCAAGATGAGCCTCATGGACACCTTGATTCGTCCCACTGTTCTATATGGCTTAGAGATTTGGGGATCTTCTTTACTTGAGTCAGACTGAGCTTCAACTAAGAGATTCCAGATTCTTCTTCTCCACTGTATCATTAGGTGCAAACTGATAGTGCCGCAACACATCATCCTTGCAGAGTTTGGAGCTCAGCCCTTTCGGCTTGAGACAACCTTCAGATTGGTTTCATTCTTGCATCGTGTCCAGTGCTTGGCAGACTCGATAAAGAGTAGAGACCGCTATCGTTACTTGGCATTGCTCTTCTGAGACTATTGCTCGTTCAACTCCCTCAGGCCGAGCCAGATGTTGGTTTATAGGAGTTTCAAACCTCTTAGAGTCAGGGGGAATTCAGTTGGATTGTCTCCCTCCTTTATGATATTCCTTAGATGCTTCTGGTCACCTTTTACCTACTAGACAGGAACTAAACAAGATCATCAGGGAGGACATCTACAGGCAGTTCGTCTAGGTTGCTTTGGAATCCTCCAGGAGGGTTGCGCCCAAAGATGGCCTTCTACGCTGAGCACTTCTTGGAGTTGAGAGATGGGCTCATTGTTCGACCCCAGTATACGTTTCACCACTGGATGCATGCTCTTTGCATTCCTCTAGGCTAGTTCAGAGTAGGTTCTCATAGACTTCAGGTAGAGACAAACCACCAGGTGGATAGACTAGACAAACTCTGCTAGGTATGTCATTTACAGGAAGTAGAGACCGAGGTGCACGTCATCCTTGGATACCCTGTCTACTACGATATCAGAGGAAGGTTTCATTGCTTGTTCAGAGATTCTCGGACCCTCGCTGACTTTTTCAAGTACCCCACTCAGAGATGTTTGGCCCTATATATGTAGGAGTCTCTTATGTTTCGAGTGCATATTCTTCAACCTCCCATCAAACCAAACCCCACATAGAGGATCACGACATTTTTTAGGGTACTACCTTCAGACAAGGGCACCAAGAGATCAACCAGTACGTATCCAAACTCCAGATCAGTGAGGATCTGTGGGACCTCACCCTTCCACACGAGATCTCAGTAGCAGTTCCATCTCAGATCCGTTCCTGGGAGACAAACTAGGTCCTCTAGCATTCAACAGCGTGTGGACCCCCCCAAGGTACGATTTAGTGGACAGTCTGTACTTGCCATCGACTCTTCATCAGGCCAACAGACTTTGTTGAGTTTTTTCAGTGTTATTCATTCAACCTCAGATGTTAGGAGAGATGGGTCTGATCCTCAGACCCATTAGCTCTTGGATCTTCTCCACTAGGGCCAGATGTTGATTTACTTCATCCATTGTATCTTTTATAGGAGACAGTTTGGTTCTTCCACTTTGTATATACATCAGTATGCTCAACAATCCCTTTGACCTACTTTGTGGTCATTAGTTGGACATAAATATAATTATCTTATGTAATTATCTTAGTGCCCTTTAACACTTTATCCCACCAGATATTTCAACTATTTGTTCAATGTAGCATGAAATCAATGTCCATCAAAACTCACAATTCCTCGTATTATTTCTCTGCTTTGATGTGTTAGTTGTAGTCAGAGTATCTCCCTTCCCTTGGTCATTATATTTTACTCTCGAACTAAGTAAAAGCTTACAACACTACTAGCTTGTGATAGCCTAGCCTACTGGGCTATTGATAGTAATTTAACATTTTTAATGTTCTATAATATTTTTCATTTGGAATGTAAATACATATCACTGTGCAAATAAAATTTGTTTCTATATGAATTATAAAATACTAGAACTTTAGGCTTGAATATGAAGTGTTACTTGATTAAAGGATTTTAGTTTGAGTGGTTTGGTGAATAATTATTTTTATCAGCTACATGAATTCAAGTCTATAGAGTCATTTATAACTTGTCCTTTTGTGGCATTTATGAAATAATTATATTTGATGTAATAGGGCAACAAATCTCATTCCTATTAAAATAAATAAATAAAAACAAAAAAACATTCTATTATAATTGTAATATTTTTATTTATCTCTCACACACACACATATATCTATATATATATATATATATATTCTCTTTTTTAATATTCATTAGAAATCATAATTAAAAACAATAAATTTTATATATATATATATATATATATATATATATATATATATATATTTTCTTTTTTAATATTCATTAGAAATCATAATTAAAAACAATAAATTTAATTTGTTTTAACCAATTTAAATTTAAAAAATTACATTTTTGTTATTTCTTTTTTCCCGAAGGTGGCAAAACCTATCAAACTCAGGTGTCAAACCAACAGTGAGGACAACCATCTCTGGCTGCTATCCGCGAATGTCGATTTGACTCATCACTGTTATCAAGGAAAACCACGCCACCTGTAATAACCCGCTGGTGGTCCGTAAGGGAGCAGGCTTTCACTCCTGCCAGATGCCTCTGGGTCTTGGGCCGTTAACCTGTTTCCTTACGTCCGAGGAAGACGAGCTCTTAGCCAAGCAGAAGCAGTTTTACGGCATACTCCAGGCCGATACATTTTTGTTATTTCATTTTAAAAAAGTATCATTTTATTTTAATTTTATGTAATTATATATAATAAAATTTATTAATATTAATGATGTTTATATAATTAAGTTTTAAAATATATTGATAATGGTTTAATTTCATTAGTTTTGATGTTAAAAATTAATCATCGAACTTCCATTTAAAATTTAATTTATAATATTAAAAATAAAATTAATATTATTAGTTTCTATAAACCTAAAATTTACATTTTATAATTTTCTTGAAATATAATTTGTAAGACCATAAACATCTAATATCCCTAATTTTATATTCAATGAAT
Source organism: Pinus tabuliformis (assembly GCA_031772625.1). Lineage (NCBI taxonomy): Eukaryota > Viridiplantae > Streptophyta > Pinopsida > Pinales > Pinaceae > Pinus > Pinus tabuliformis. The sequence continues at coordinate 182,756,089 of CM062806.1, forward strand.
CAAAAGAACTTCTAATTTCAACTATTTAAAACAATAAACATATATTATTCCTAATTTTATAGTGCAAAAACCAAAATAAACTTAAATTTCAACTAAACATTTCATTGTTTAATAAATTTAACTAATTCTAACATAGTATTATGTGACATTGCCCAGGAAAAAAATAAAACCAAGTATTTTAGATGATCTATAAGGGCTTCTAATTTCCACTATTTAAATAGTGAATATATATTATTTCTAATTTCATATTGAAAAAAAACAAAATAAACTTAATTTTAACTAAACATTTTATTGGTTAATCATTTTAACGAATTCTAACATAGTATTATGTGACATTGAAAGGAAAAAAATAAAACCAAGTATGTTAGATGATCTACAAGGGTTACTTGCCATCTATTGGATTTTGTAGCTATATTTTAATTATCTATTATATTTTCTCGGAGTTTGTTTCTTTTTGGTTGTTCCTTCCCATTGTACACTTGGTTTATTTTCCTTGAAAGACGTAAAAAATTGGTTGTCAAAGTCTGGGTGCAATATTTTCTTGTATATAAGTGATGAAGACTTTGGAAAGTTTAAGTTATCTAGTTGTATGGATATGGATCTCTTTTCGTCACTTGCAACTTGAATGGAAGAATTTTGACTCTTCATAAAAGTTCCATGACTAAGTCACCATACCATTCAAATAGACCAAGTCAAAGCAAGGAAAATAATCTATCTTATTAGCATGTTGCTTGATGAACGTCTTTTTGAAATATTTAAGTGTCTACCACTAGCTTGAGACCACCCCATATGCATATGTCTATAAACATAGTCTTATGCTCTAGAGCAATATGTAGAGAAGTGAAATTAAGAGATCCAAGCCAAGCCTCAAAACTTGTGAAGAAACATCTAATATAAATTGGCTAGATCACAATAAATCATGTCAAGACAACACAAATTTTAGCGGGGACAAGTTTGAAGAGTTCTTTAATGATAGATTTAGTGAGGTGGAACATATAGAGTGAAGGCCAAGGGAGTTTGATGTAAGATGGAAATGAACGATAGATAAAGGAACATGTGAAAAGTAGCCAAGGTGGTCTACTAAGAAATTATCTACGTGTTTAGAAGGAAAGAAAGTTATTGATGATAGGCTTGCAACAATTTATATTGACATGTGTGGTCCTCCAACAATTTAAATAGGCATGTATGGTCAAGGAGGACTAGGCAAGCTTAAAATAAGAGGGAATTACCCTTCTTGAAGGGTGCGTGGTCTAGGCCTTAGTGTAATTGATCTTTGAAGCCCAACATATATGTGATGTGCATTCTTGAAGGCATTTACTGTGAAAAAAAATTATGTTATAGTGATTGATTTATTTCTCCTACTTATTTACAATAATAAGTTATTTACCAATGTTTCAGTAAATATCAAAATAAATTTAGCGGCAAACTTCACAAATTATGAACTGAGAAAAGAAAGAGAAACACCATCACATGAATAATCACATCGAGACACTTATTTTTGGACAATAGTCCCCGGAAAAACCCAATGCAGGAAAACTTGTGCAACAGATCTGAGGGTTTATATTATTAGCATTAAATTTCTGAATACAATCTGGATGCCCCAGAGAAATGGCCATCCACTCAGAGAAGATACTCATAGAAAAGTAGTGAGAATTTTCTCACACTTAATCTAAAGATTTTGCACTGGCCCCAACTCCTCGATGACCCATTGCGTAGTCTCTGCGTGAGCCTACGCAGTCACTGTGTGGCTTCTGCGTGAAGACCCCCTCTGACTGCGTCACCCTTGTTGCTGTTGTGTCTGTTGTTGAGAAATCGAGATTTCATTTGTCAATCACCCACAATGATTCCTGACACTGATCTCTGCTATCCCCCAACAGTTATGTGTCAACCTCCTCCAGTTGTTGCACTGCCCCTCCTTGGCACTACTCAACCTCTTTGATCCTTCACTGTCTTCTCTGAAGTATATTCACTAAAACTGGAAATCATTTCCTTCCAGTACTGCCTTTAATCCTCACTGCTTGATCACTTGTTCGAATTCCTTAGCCAACCTTGCCCTAGGAATATCAAACTGACTGATCAACCCTCTGTGTTTTCAAATGAACCCCAAGCCTCCTTCTTATACTTTTCTCGTTGAGACTTCAACAACCGAGATTAAGTCTCTAATCAATGACTAAGATTAAATTTGACTTGATCCGTCTTCTAGAACATTCTCACCCATATTTTGATAAATACTCATTAATATTTTAATTTTCTTAAGTTTAGACTTAGGAACCCCATTAAAAAATATTAATTGTTTTAATAAAAAACAATCCGGGTGGAATTTCACCAAATGATTTATGGGTTCTTTAGAACTGATGTGCCTTAGGCTCTCCACCAATTTTCATGGTTAGAGCACATCCAATGCTACCAAAAACTAACACTTCCTCTTTTTGAGGAATGTGCTCTAGCAATAATGTCCAACTGGATGTTGCTCTATCTCTAAAGTATCTCTTTTAAGCATTAACGCTGCCACCAACACTGCATTGTTGCTACTACTGTACTGCTGCCCATGACATTGCCACTGCGATTGCTGCATCTGTACTACAACTCCCTCTCAAACGCTGCATCCTGCTATTGAAAAGGATTTTCCAACATACCCATATGTTATAGGAATTGAACAAACTTTGTTCTTCATAGAGCCTTGGTGAGTACATCTGCTACTTGATTTCCTGTGGGAGTATACTCCAACTGTGTTGCCCTAGACTGAACACAGTCCCTGATAAAGTGACACTGAATATCAATGTGTTTGGAGCGATCATGAAACACTAGAATTTTAGAGAGCTTGATACAACTTTGATTTTCACAGAAGATTTTTTTTGCTTCCATCCTCTTCCTGAATAGATTTACAAGCAGTTTCCTGAGCCATATAGCTTTGCATGTTATGCTAGTTGTCATATACTCAGCCTATAACCGAGCTCAATGCTACAGACTTATGCTTATTACTGCACCATGAGGTCATCCCAGATCCAATACCGAAGCAATACCTAGTGGTACTTTTCCTGTCTATTGAACTTCCTGCCCAATATGCATCAGTGAATCCACTCAATTTGATATCATCGCCCTTGGTGTATCTTAATCCAAAATTCATTGTTCCCCGCACATACCTGAGAATGTGCTTTGCTACTGCCCAGTGTGCCCTTTCTGGTTCCATCATGAACTCACTAAGGGTGTTGACAACATAACATATGTTTGCCTGGTATTGACCAGATACATAAGCGACCTAATGAGCTTTTTGTATAAGGTGGGGTCCACTTCCTTGCCTTTGGATGCATCTATTTTCTTCCAATTGGTAATCATAGGTGTAGCCATAGGTCGACAATCTTGTATTCTCAATCTTTTCAGAATTTCTGATGCATATCTACCTTGGCCAAAGAAGATCTCACCGTCTTGCTGCCAAACTTCCAATCCCAGAAAGTAGTGCATTAGCCCCAAATCTTGTTGAAAATGGCAACAAGAAATGATAAAAATAAAAGTGCTAAAAATAGCACTGCTATAAATAGCAGTTTGGGTACCAGTGCTAGATTGAGCAACAGGGAATGAAAAATGGTAGTGCTAAAAATAACATTATATTTTTAGTAGTTCAGGATGGATTCCTATTTTAGTAAGTCCCTGGACTAAAAATAGGGAGTAAAATTCAAATTTGAACTTAACAACTATTTGAAAATAAATTAATTAATTCTCTATTAGTTAATTAGTTGTGAAAAACCAATCATGAAGTCTACGTGAGGACATGCAACAATTTATCTATTAATTGAGAAATTTTACCATCCATTAAAGAGATAAGGATGAGTTCTAATTTGAGTAGTAATTAGTTGGCTCAGTTTACTGAGTCAAGTCCAGTTATATTTGATTTAAACAATTTGTTTAAATTAAGTAAATTCAGTTAGTTAATGCATGCTTGGATATAACTGCTGCATTTCAGATAACTGAAGATTCTCTCATGAATAACTCATGCATGTCAGTTTAGACAGAGACCCAGTTGAGATCAAAGAAGGGACAATGTACTATCAATTGGATGAAAATTTTCCTATAAAGGAAGCTCATCCATGGATGAGGATTTATCTCCTTAAGACTATGTAGTTGGATCAAAGGTTAGTGTGTGTGTGAAGAGGCCAATTCACACAAGTCGTTGGACTGGACCCCAATCAGAATTGCGCATAGAAATAGGAGGCTTGGAGGGCATACCAGAGGTTAGAGAGAGGTCTTTCACTGTCTGTGAGCAGTAGAGGTATTACAGAGAGAGCAGGATAGCTTTTGAGCTGATTCTTTTTGTAATACTGGTCCTATTTCCACTTGTATGATAATACAGAGATGGGGTTTTAGGCTGGTGCTTCCCCCGAATATTTCTTATGTGTTATGTGTGATCGATTCTTCTTATCAGTTATATGTGTTCTTATTGATGTTGCTCATGTTCAATTAAGCTTCTGCTAAATTGGTTGTAGAAGTAAATCAAGTATTTTGTTTTAGTATATTGCATTATCAGGTGATCTACAGGTGGGAAATTTCTACATGGTATCGGAGCACAGGTGATCAAGGAAGAACAATATACAAGAAGATAGAAGTTGAAGTTTGTGATTCTTGAATATAGAAATCGAGTTCTTATCACATCTCTATTTCACCTATGGCGTTCTATGGTTTGAGACTCGAATATACCCTTGATGGCAGTTCAAATTATATAGCCTTGAAGGATGGCATGGAAGAAGTACTAGAGGATAATGGTCTAAAGGACTTCATTGATCAAGAATTACTCAAGTCAACTGGTGCTGCTGAATTGGCCGAATGGAAGAAATGTGTGGCTAGAGCAAGGAGAATCCTTCTGGAGGGAGTTCAAGATCACATAGTCTTGAGTCTCCATGGGAAGGAGACATCATTTTCAATGTGGAAAACATTGAAAGATCTATATTAAAATAACAGTGATCAGAGGAAGCTGGCACTGAAAGACAAACTTCGAAAGATCAAGTGTGAAAAGGGCGACACGATCTCTACGTATCTGAACAAGCTCACCACATGCAGGGATGAGCTTGGAAGTGTAGGGATCGCGACAGCTGATGATGCAATGGTGAGTCTTGCACTCCTCGGTCTTCCTAAGAGCTGACATAGCCACCAGGACTCGATTAATGGAAGAGAGAAACTGCCAGATTGGGAACGACTTTGGTTGGATTTGATGCAGGAGGAGATAAGAAGAAGCACTAGAGATGGTTCTTCATCCATGGAGGATGAAGAAAATTGTGCTTTAGTAAGGCAAAGAAGGGGAAGGAGAAGGTTTCTCATTCCGAATCCAGTTCTTCCCATGGTGGGAAGAAGTTTGACAAATCAAAAGTGTGATGCTTTCGTTGTGATGAGGTGGGCCATTTTGCTACAAATTGCCCACAGAGGAAATCCAAGAAGGGATTCGTGGAAGGATCAGAAGGTGAAGTGCTTGCTTCACAGTTCAAGTTGGATTTCACACTCTTCACATGCATGGTTTCATCCATGGTGGGAAGTGGTTGGTTTCTTGACAGTGGAACTTCTTTCCACATGACCGACGACAAGAGTTTGTTCAGTACTTTGGAGGAGAAAGATCTCCAGATACTCATAGCGATGGGTAATGATGAAAAGTATAGTGTATCAGGTGTAGGCACGATTATTTTTCAGTGGGAGCATGGAGCTTGCCTTACCTTGAACGATGTCAAGTATGTACCAGGACTAAAGAGAAACTTGGTGTCGATCACAATGCTGGAAGACAGAGGCTATGATGTAGTCTTCAGTAAGGGAAAGGTTTTCCTTAGACACATCATCATTAGATAGGTGAAGCAGATTAGTTCACAGGTCAAGAACTTGTATGCTCTCGAGGTTCAAGATGCATGCAAAGCCTTGAGGAGCAAGACAACTGATGGAGACTTGGTGGTTGAGAGGGAGAGTACATTACCTCTCAACATGTAGCGCCAAAAGAAGTTTGAAACGATTGTGGAGGAGCAACGATTGGTGAAGAAGCTTTAGGAGGTTGTGGAGCAGCCACAACTGGGGAAGTCGAGAGGAGACATGGTGGAGGCATCCACTCATGCAGAGACCTCTAGTAGGGGGAAACTTCGAGCTAGGTGGGTAGAGGGATCACATTCAGCCATACCTCTAAGTAAGAGGTGGGGCAATGTGGAGTGACCGTCCCAAGGAGGAGGGGCAGGATCCTTGAGGTACCCAACCTCTTTGATTCGACTTTGATATAGGAGCCCTGATGAGGAGTAACAGGACTGACTAATTGGGTAGAGACAGATGCGGATGGAGCGACAGGTAGAGCTATAGTGCAGGAGTCCCAGGACTGTGTAGAGCCAGTAGGCTACAACAATGCGAGAGGCACAAGATTGTTGCACCAGTGGAGGATGGCACAGAGAGGTGTGCAACAGTGCGAGATGCATGGAATGTTGCAGCAGCTCAGAGGTCAGAGAGGGAGCACTTGTCAACAACAGGTAGAGCTTCAGCATCAGAGTATGTTTCTAGCCCAACAGAGAGGTCAATTGAGAGTTTTTTTGTTTCTAGAGTTGCTGGAGCAACCACACTTGGTAGAAGTGTTGCATGCAGAACATTCCAAAGGTACAGGATCGGGTTCGAGTTGAAGCCTTTCTTGTTGAGATGGAGTGTTGAAAATGACAACAAGAAATGCTAAAAATAGAAGTGCTAAAAATAGCACTGCTATAAATAGCAGTTTGGGTACCAGTGTTGGATTGAGCAATAGGGAATGAAAAATGGAATTGCTAAAAATAACATTCTATTTTTAGTAGTTCAGGATGGATTCCTATTTTAGTTAGTCCCTGGACTAACAATAAGAAGTAAAATTCGAATTTGAACTTAACGTTTGTTTGAAAATAAATTAATTAATTCTCCATGAGTTAATTAGTTGTGAAAAATCAAACATGAAGTCTATGTGAGGACATGCAACAGTTTATCTATTAATTAAGGAATTTATCCATCAGTTAAAGAGATAAAGATGAGTTCTAATTCGAGTAGTAATTAGTTGGTTCAGTTAACTGAGTCAAGTCCAGTTATATTTGATTTAAATAGTTTGTTTAAATTAAGTAAGTTTAGTTAGTTAATGCATGCTTGCATATAACCGTTGCACTTCAGATAACTGAAGATTCTTGCATGAATAACTCATGCATGTCAGTTTAGACAGAGACCTAGTTGAGATCAAAGAAGGGACAATGTACTATCAGTTGGATGAAATTTTTCCTATAAAGGAAGCTCATCCATGGATGAGGATTTATCTCATTCAAAACTGCGTAGTTGGATCAGAGGTTAGTGAGTGTGTGAAGAGGCTAATTCACACAACTAGCTGCACTGGACCCCAATCAGATTTGCGCAAATAAATAGGAGGCCTGGAGGGTAGACCAGAGGTTAGAGAGAGGCCTTTGATTGTCTATGAGCAACAGAGGTATTATAGAGAGAGCATGATAGCTTTTGAGCTGATTCTTTTTGTAATATTGGTTATATTTCCACTTGTATGATAATACAAAGATGGGGTTCTTTCCCCGGGATATTTCTTCTGTGTTATGTGTGATTGATTCCTTCTTATTAGTTATATGTGTTCTTATTGATGTTGCTCATGTTCGATTAAGCTTCCGCTAAATTGGTTGTAGAAGTAGATCAAATATTTTGCTTTAGTATATTGCATTATCAGGTGATCTATAGGTGGGAAATTTCTACAAATCCTTCATGTCAAATTATGTTTCCATGTTCTTCTTGCAATCCTCTATGAGTATAGATGATTCCGTCAAAATAGATCATCCACATATAATACCAGAATTGATGACTCATCTTCTACTAATGTATAATAAAGATTGGGATCGACATCGCTCTTGATGAATCCCAATTGTTGTAAGTCCCTGTCAATTTGACCATACCAAGCTTTGGGTGTTTGTTTCATCCAATACAAGACTTTCTTCAATCTACACACTTGAGTTCTCTTTTCATGTGTTTCAAAACCTTCTGGTTGTTCGATATATACCTCTTCTTCTATCACCCCATTCAAGAACGTTGTTTTGACATCCATTTGGTGAATCTCCCATCCCATCTATGTTGCAAGGGATATAATGGATCTGATAGAGGTATACCTAGCTACTGGGGCAAAGGTCTCTTCATGGTTTATTCCTTCCTTTTGAGCATACCCTTTCGCGACAAACTTAGCCTTATAAATGTCTACGCTGCCATCTGCAACATACTTGATCTTGTACATCCATCTCGAACCCACAATTGATATGTTCTCTGGTCTTGGTACAATTTCTCAGACATCATTTGTCATAATGGAACTATACTCTTCTACCATGGCATCCACCCACACCTGGTGTTGTACGGCTTCACGAAAACTAGAGTGTTCTTCGACCCGAGCTATCAATTATCGGTACCTTTCAAGTTGTCTACACTGCCCTTTCTTGGCTCTAGGAGCTCCAACAAATTCTTCTGTGCCCCTTAGAGTCTGTCGTACCTCACAGCTAGTCCTTTCACTAGTGGTGGGAGGTTCCATTTGTTCTTCTTCTTGTTGTTTTACCTGTTGTGACACTCTTGGCTTGTCTTCTCTTGAGGAGATGCTAGTACCGGTTACAATGCTCGAACCAGATACATGTCTTCTTGCTAGATCTGCTCCTTGTTGGACCAGAGCAACATCCTCAGCCTGTTCTTCAAAAGGCATCTCTCGAGATTTCCTGAAAGCTCTATCTTCCATGAACTTTACATCTTGCCTTACTACAATCTTCCTGCTGCTCGGAATGTAGATTCGATATGCCTTTGAAGTCTTGATGCAACCCATGAGATATCCAACTTTGACAGTCTGCTCTAACTTGCTTTGCTTCTCATCTGGAATATGACAATAAGCCACACTTCCAAATATCTTGAGGTGACTCACTTCTGACTTCTTTATTGTGAAAAAACCCTCTGGTGTCTTCTTTCCTAAAGCCCTGTGAGGGATCCTATTATGAATATATACAACCATGTTGCATGCTTCTGCCCATAAAAACTTGGGTAGATTCTTATCATATAACATTGCCTTTGCCGCTCCAACAATAATTATGTTCTTCCTTTCCGCGACTTCATTTTGTTTTGGATTGTAAGGTGTTGTCCATTCTCTTTTGATCCCTTCTCTTGCACAGAAATCTGTGAATTTTTTTTTCTGTGTATTCTCCACCATTACCTGAGCGCAATATTTTGATTTTCCTTCCTATAAGGTTTTCCACTAGAGCCTTAAACTCCTTAACCCGATCAAAGACCTCATCCTTGATTTTTAAGAAATAAATCCAAGTTTCACTGGAATGGTCATCTATGAAGTTGACAAAATACTCAACACCACTGATAGCTCTTGTAGACATTGGACCGCAGATGTTTGAGTGTATTAAACCCAATACACTTTGAGCTCTATTGTTGCTTCTGGAATAAGCCGCTTTGGTGTACTTGCCTAGTACGCAACCTTTGCATGTATCATCATGCTTGGTAGTAAGCATTGGAACCCCCATAACAGTTTCCTTGAGAATCCTTAATGCCCCATGATGATAGTGTCCCATCCTTCTATGCCACAGTTCATTCAAATATTTCTCTCCACTGACATTATTGCTTATCAATGACATAGGAGACTCGAGTTGCAACTTATATAACCTGTTGATTCGACTTCCAATCTAGGCCCTCTTTTTCCACTTAGGATGTTTGGCATATACTCTATTACCGATGAAGTATACATCATATCCTTTATCTTGTAATTGAGGTACTGAAATCAAATTCATTCCCATACTTGGCACATGCAGTACGTTAGTAGACTATCTCCTGCTGTCTAGAATGTAATGGTTCCCTTTCCTACTGGGGTGCATTTCATCCTATTAACCATTGTGATTTGGAAGTTCATTTGTTCCTCCTGATCGATCGAGAAATATTCTCGTTCTCCAGTCATATAAGTTGAAGCCCTGTTATCAATGTACCAATCCTCGACTGATGCAGAACTCGATAAGCAAGTAAATTCCTCTTCCAGCCTGGAAACTAATTCATAAATATTATGATCCCTACTGTTCTCCATGCTATTTTTCTTTGCAGATAATTTCTGCAAGGGACTGCGTGAATCTTTTGGAGATCGATTTGCTACCAATGTGGCACCACCACCCTATATTGCAAAAATTATTGCCATCTTTCCTGATCTTTGCTTTGATGCCTTGTGAAAAAAAATATGCTGCAATGATTGATTTATTCCTCCCACTTATTTACAATAATAAATTATTTACCATTACTTTAGTAAATATCAAAATCAATTCGGCTGCTGACTTCACAAATTATGAACTGAGAAAAGCAAGAGAAACACCAACACATGAACAATCACATTGACACACTTGTTTTTGGACAATAAACCCTGGAAGAAACCCAATGCAGGAAAATTGATGCAGTAAATCCGAGGGTTTCTATTATTCACAATGAATTTTATGAATACAATTTGGATGCCCTAGAGAAATGGCAATCCACTCAGAGAAGATAACTGATAGAAAAATAGTGAGAATTTTCTTATACTGAATATGGAGATTTTGCACTAACCCCAGCTCCTGGATGACCCATTGCGCAGTCTCTGCATGAGCCTATGTAGTCACTACGTGGCTTTTGTGTGATGACTCCCTCTAACTGCGTCACCCTTGCTGTTGTTGAGAAATCAAGATTTCATCTGTCAATCACCCACAGTGGTTCTGCGTCAACCTTCTCCAGTTGTTGTGTTGTCCCTCCTTGACACTTTGCCGCCTCTCTGATCCTTCACTGTCTTCTCTGAAGTATATTCACTGGAATTGGAAATCACTTCCTTCTAGTATTGCCTCTGATCCTCACTACTTGATCACTTGTTTGAACTCTTTACCCGTCCTTGCCCTAGGAATATCAAACTCACTGATCAACCCTTTGTGTTTTCAAATGAACCATAAGCCTCCTTTTTATACTTTTCTTGTTGAGACTTCAACCGTCAAGATTACGTCTCTAATCAATGGTTAAGATTAAAACTTGACTTGATCCGTGTTCTAGAACATTCTCACCCATATTTTGATTAATCCTCATTAATATTTTAATTTTCCTAAGTTTAGACTTAGGGACCCCATTAAAAATATTAATTATTTTAATAAAATACAATCCAGGTGGATTTTCACCAAACGGTTTTTAGGTTCTTCAGAACTCATGTGCCTTAGCCTCTCCACCAATTTTTATGGCTAAAACACATCTGATGCTACCAAACTGACATTTACTCCATCTTAGAAATTATTGATCTTTCATCCAAATTAGTAAGACTAAACTTAACAAACCGTCAAAAATTAAAAATACTAACAAATATCACATCAATAAATGCTTTGAATGGAAAACCTTAACTATTATAGATATAAGAATATTGAATGAAATAAAAGTAAAACCTCATTGAATATTATAGATATAAGAATATTGAATGAATTATTCTCGTGTCAAACCTTGAATATTGTTGAAAGAAATAAAAGTAAAAACTTATTGAATACTAGAAAGAATAAATTCTCTTTTAATACTCATTCTCATGTAAAATTAACTTTTTCATTTAAAGCCTCACCATATAATAATAAATTTCATATAAATTATTATTACTTATCACATGATTTATTACTCTCACTAATTCCAATAATCACTTTATATGAGATATCTTAAAAACTAATAATATATTATATAATAATTTCTGAAGTATGTTAAATATACCATTAGCCTTACTTCCTCACCAACTTTAGCAAAAGATTAAATCTATTCACGACAACCTTCTCAATATCACTAATTATATATTACTTTTGCCTTACTATTTACATATAATTTCTTTTAAAAAAACTTATCAATATTAAATCGCACATGGATAATTATTATTCTTTGTTCTTTGATGAAAATTTAAAATAACAATAAATTTATTGAAATTTAAATTAAAAAATGATATATTCAATTGACATTAAATTAAAAAATGATATATTCAAATGACATTAAGTTATAGGTAAAGAGTTCTCTCTATTTTTTAAATTGTTTTTTTTTGGCTCTTATCTTTGTGCAAAGTTAGGAATGGAATTAAACATGCCCTGAAGAATGGTTCTAAGAATTTGGAATTTTTTGTGGAGCTTTAATATTAAAAGATAGAACTTGAAATGAGTTTTTATATCGAAAGTTTTAAATTAATATTAAAAAATGAAATTCTTCATGGTTCCAAGAATTTGGAAATTTTTGTGGAGTTTTAAAAACTCATATCGAAAGTTTTAAATTAATATTAAAAAATAAAATTGTTTTAAATTAATTTAAAAAATGAAATTGTTCATGGTTCCAAGAATTTGGAAATTTTTGTGGAGTTTTAAAAATTCATATCGAAAGTTTTAAATTAATATTAAAAAATAAAATTGTTTATCGTTCCAAGAATTTGGAAATTTTTGTGGAGTTTTAATATTAAAAAGATGAAAATTTGAAAATGAGTTTTTATATTGGAAGTTTTAAATTAATATTAAAAAATTGAAAATTTAGAAATAGGTTTTGATATTTATAGTTTTAAATTAAAATTTTATTTTTAATCTTATAAATATTATTTCTTAGTATTATTTAATTAAAAAATAAATATATTTTTTTAATTACTAAAAACATCTATTTTATTATAAATACATGTATTTTATTATAAATAATTGTTATTATATGTATTCAAAATATTATTATATTTGTGTAGAGAATAAATATGAAGTGTAATAAATCAACCCAAACACTTTCTTTCCAGTCCAAACCAAAACAATGATTCAAAATTATAGAGATTTTAAAGTTATATGTTTGAAGTTTGAAGTTTAATTTCACTGAGATGTTAATATTTTATATATGTATTTTGTTTTCTATTTTCTATACAACTTGTAATGTTTTGCTAAATGTGTTTTAGACTAGGTTGTTTTAATTATTAGCTTTTAAATAAGTTACATTAGAGAAAAATATCATGGGAAAAAATCATGGATTGGAAAATTTTATATTTGATATTTTATTTTATTAATTTTAGTTTTAATTTATTTTGATTAAATCCAAATGTTACATATATCAACATCTCTTCTATATTTGGGTGGGAGAACGCCCCAAACATAATTGAGCATATTAACATAGTAAAGTCTAATTATGTGGATAGACATTTAGAATAGGGCTTCCAAATTTTTAATTTAATTATCAATAATTATTAGGTGGATGATAGGAATTTATCTTTCACAAAATATTCTAAATATTTTTGGTAGTAGTCTCAAATTGATCAATAAGATTTATCTCAAAAGTAAATATTTACTTTCTTCCCTTTTAATTAAATTGATTAATTAAAAAAGAGTCATATGAAATGAGTTATGGTTTTTTGGTCATGTGATATTGAGAATTCATGGCATTGTAACAAAGCCTATCTACTAGTGAAAAATCTCCATGATCCTAGGTGAATCTCTATCATCAAAATTCTTGTGATATGTTTTTAAAATATATATATTGTTAACTCATAATTTTTTTTTATAATTAATAATATAATAATAAAATTATAATTTTAATGAATTTTTTTTTTAATTCTTTTTCAATCTTTATAATATTAGATGTATTACAAAATAAATATTGTGATGCTTATATAAATTGATTGATATATATTTGTATTTACCAACTTTTAAATTTATATGACTACCTTAATATATTATAATATAAATACTATATAACAATCAAATTTTTAATTTAATTATCAATAATTATTAGGTGGATGATAGGGATTTATCTTTCACAAAATATTCTAAATATTTTTGGTAGTAGTCACAAATTGATCAATAAGATTTATCTCAAAAGTAGATATTTACTTTCTTCCCTTTTAGTTAAATTGATTAATTTAAAAAAATTCATATGAAATGAGTTATGGTTTTTTGGTCATGTGATATTGAGAATTCATGGTATTGTAACAAAGCCTATTTACTAGTGAAAAATCTCCATGATCCTAGGTGAATCTCTATTGTCAAAATTCTTGTGATATGTTTTTAAAATATATATATATATATATATATATGTTTGTTTAACTCAGAATTTTTTTTTAATTAATAATATAATAATAAAATTATAATTTTAATGAATTTTTTTAATTTTTTCCAATCTTAATAATATTAGATATATTACAAAATAAATATTGATGTTTATATAAATTGATTGATATATTTTTGTATTTACCAACTTTTAAATTTATATGACGAACTTAATATATTATAATATAAATACTATATAACAAACCTAAAACTTATTGCAATAAGATTTAAAATATATAATTATTTAAATTATAATATAAAATATTTTCATATTTTTCCAAATTTTAGGAAAAATTAAACCAAACCTCAACCCACGCTCTCAACAATGACTGTTTCCCGAAACTATCCCTACTTCCAAATAGTTATATAACCTAATAAATTTTAAATTAAAAAACGAATATATTGAATTTACATAAAACTTATATTAAAATGTGGATGTTATTTTTTTCCATAGTAGTATTTTGAAGCGGTGGTTTTAAATTATACAATCTCCACTCTTTATCTATGATACAACCTCAGCTCATGGTAAGATACGTAGATCATTAGTTGATTAATTTTTGTGTTCGAAGTGATGAGAAAAGGTTTTTCCGTTCAATCAACAACCGAGAAAAAACCAATGTATGGTACCATAAGTGTTGATTTCTTTATGAAAAAGGAAAAAATAGTTCTCGTGAACCATATCAATCTACGGCGTTAAGACTTGCTTTGGGAAAGAAAAAGTGTTGCTCCATTTCATGAAGTGGGAGTGGGTGGTTTTGTTTATCCAAAGTCTTGGGAGCTTTTGTTTATCCAAAGTCTTCGAGCCCAATCGAGGAAATATATGTTGCCCATGGTGTCTTAGACAGCGATTCCTGGATGGGTGTCGGGACTTTTGTATTGTTAAACCCTCCTGTGAACCTGAAGAATTTGCCACTGGTTTTGGTCAAAACTAGTTTGGAGCTAGGCGCCATACAATTACCCATGTTTACTTTTGACTGGTGCAAGGAAATATATGTTGCCCATGGTGTCTTAGACAGCGATTCCTGGATGGGTGTCGGGACTTTTGTATTGTTAAGCCCTCCTGTTAACCTCAAGAATTTGCCACTGGTTTTGGTCAAAACTAGTTTGGAGCTAGGCGCCATACAATTACCCATGTTTACTTTTGACTGGTGCGAGATCGAAACCTCGCGGATGTGTAATTATCAAATATAACAGTTTGAGTAAAACTTAATCCAGATGTGGGAATCAGACCATAACCCAAAAGACTCAGTTGCCCATTCTGTTAGCCTTCTAAGGCAACTGGCGGACTCAGTTCCAATCTAAGCCTATAAATCGGTGGCACCCTGACCAGATAAAGGTTTCACTCTCCTAGAAGCACTATGTTTTTATTCATTCATTTGCATATATTGCAATGCAATCGAAACTAATGCTTTGGATACAATGCCATCGTAACTAATACCGTGAGTGTAACTATAAACTGAACTGTAATGTCGTTTACAAGATAAGAATAAATGACACGCATAAGAAAGCGAGTGAGGTAGACGAAGGAAAGGAAACCTAAGATCGACATTATATTCACCGGAATTAGCAATTGATAGGAAACTTGGAAGGCATGTAACCGATGATGCTGTTATTATTGGTCAAGGGCTGTGTTTCTGTAGCGGAGTATAAAGAGAAAGGTGCAAACTGTACCCTGTGAATGCTGTTTTTGATTGGACAAGAGGCGTGGTGCCATTCTAATAGGTTATGTTGGACTTGTTGCCTCAAATGTTTCATCGGACAAGAGGCATGGTGGCCATTCTAATAGGTTATGTTGGACTTGTTCCCTCAAATTTTAGCAAGCCTTGTAAGGTGTAACCTACCAGGCAAATACAAGACAAAAACTAGACTAAGGGACAACAATGAGATGTGGTACATTGTCACCACAAACACTACCCCCTGTTCTTCGTTGATTTTTACCATTTGGAGGCTTCCCTTTAGATAAGTCACCTATGAGAGATATGCTAAGTTCAAGGATCAAGGTGACAAGAGAGGCTTATAGAGGACAACTCTTTTGAATGACAACAATGAGATGTGGTACATTGTCACCACAAACACTACCCCCTGTTCTTCGTTGATTTTTACCATTTGGAGGCTTCCCTTTAGATAAGTCACCTATGAGAGATATGCTAAGTTCAAGGATCAAGGTGACAAGAGAGGCTTATAGAGGACAACTCTTTTGAATGACAAGGCTCGATAAGTTTAGGAAAGGAAACTCGCATCCTCTAATAAGGCCTATTTAGGACACAATTGATCTAGGGCTTGAGAGATAGCAAGCCAAATGGATTAGCCTAGAATCAAGAGGCCAAGAAAAGGTTTCCAACAATGAATATCAGCAATCAAACGGAACAAGAAACCTTCAATAAGCCCCCAAGTTGAAGCCTAGGGCAAACTAGGGTTTCCTAGGGCAAAATCTACCTAGAGTAAGAGAATTGAGCCTTAGAATGGATAGATTGGCCACTAAAGGGAGTTGATTTTGAGAAATCAAGGATCCTTCCAATGTTGAATCCTTCCAAAAGGTCAAATTACCACTCTAGGACAACTCGTGCCCTAGCCCTACCTAGTGGCTTGACCTTTAGAGGGTCGAAAATCAGAAAAAGAGAGCGGAAATGAGTTTTAGGGTTGAATTTGTGAGTGATCAACCAAGTGACAAGGTCAGTGCCTTATCTTTGGGATGATGGAGTTTATGGGAGTGAAAATTTGGCTAAAGCTTGGTAAGGAGTAAGGGAATTTTGAAGCCCTAGCTCAAAACCCTAGCTATTACTTTTGTGAGGGATCAAGGTCACTTGGGAGAGTTATTCCAAAGATACACCAAGATGATTGTAATTCACATCTTATAGATAAATGATGCATATAATGTCATTATTTAGATTTTAGACAATTGATCTTCAATAATAAATGGCACCATAGAAAAGCCCTAGATAACAAGGCATTCCATACATTAGACACACAAGATCAAAGATTTATCAAATACAAAGCTTACTTACAAGATAAAATGCATGAACAATCCTTTATTGATTCAAAGTAACATCTTTAATGCCAAGAAAATTAGCTCCAATATGTCAAAATATACCATTGAGTCACATCTCCACAAGAATCCAAGAAGGTTGAAATCTTTAAGAGGTCAAAATTATGTCACAAGTGATGATGATGAGATACAATGATCCTCTCCTCTATTTATATGAGTATGACTACTAATTAGCCTAATAACACCCCTAAAACAAGTTTGAAGGCACAATGTACTTGGGTTACAAGCCAACCCACTAGCTTTTGACAAATATGCCCTAATTGGCCCACACACGTGAGTCGTAATCTCTCTAGGGCTAACGTTGATCCAGGTGGATATTGATGGCCACCCGCCTACTCCACTTGGACCCCTAACACTGTCTCTTTCAGTTTTTCAATTTCCTTAATTGTAGGACAATTTACTATTTTTGGCAGTTTTTTCGGGTCCTAAACTTCTAGAGCTGTTTTGAGGCCCTAAACGACGTTTTTAGGAAAACGGAAAAACCAAAATTCCCAACCTAGTTTTCTCGTTTTATTCGGCCTCCTCTTTGATATCTTTGAATGAGGTATTATGATAGCCAAACTTAGATCGTATGCCAAAGTTATGACCTCGGGAAATTGATGTACCAATTTACCCAAACGGGGCCCACAGTTTTGGCGCTTCATCTCTTAGGGTTAGGTTTTTGGATGTTTGGAGTTTTCCATTGTTTTTCAATAATAAATAAGCCTTTGAGCCTCATTGTAACACAGTTCAGAGGCATGTAGTTGCCGCATCTCTTCTCAGAGATAAGCTACCATCGCCCGAGCTAGTTTATTTCCATTATGTTTGTAAGCATATTTCAGTATTCTGATATTAATGAAATGAAGTGTTATTTGAATTTCGGCTGCATTTTTATATTTATGGTTATATCTATAATTTGTTACGTCCCTGTTTAAGTTCGGATCAGTGATATCAGAGCGGTTTGCTCTTTCTCAGTTTTTCTTTGCATGTCCCCAACGAGGTCAGGGTATAAGGAGTTAGGGCTCGATCTAGTTGAACCTTTGCAAGACCCGCCTTGCAAACCCCGACGGCCTCCCATGGAGGAAGAAAAGAAAGATGAGGGGGCAGGAGATCCTTTCAAAATATTGGTCGAGGAAGCCCTCGAGCAAGAGAGGAATGCGATGATGGATAACTTTGCCCAGGTCCTTCGACGACTACTCACAGGCGACGCATCTTCATCTAACAACCACTTTGGAGGCACCACTCCTTTTAATGTACAAGTTAACTTCGATATTCCCATATTTGAGGGTCAAATAGATCTAGATGTCGTAGATAAATGGTTGAATATGTTGGAAGGATATTTTCCAGTTCATGACTTTTCTAATCGGAAAAATATTACTTTTGCACTTCTCAAAGCCGCCCCATAGGTCAAGGATTGGTGGGAAACCTATCGTGAACAAAAGGACGAGAGGGTATCCTCATTGTTTTTAGCCACACCCATTTGGGATTCTTTCCGAGACGCCATCAAGGAACAATATTACCTTGTCGGGAGCTATGAAGATAAATACATAAAGTGGACCATGCTACGGTAGGGAAGGGACCAAGATGTGTCGTAGTTCACAAATATTTTCCATGCCCTCTGCGCTATGTTGGGTATCAAGGATTCTGAGCAACATTTGGTACTCAAGTACTGCAATTGCCTACACAAGTACATCCAAGACGAGATGGAGTTCCTAGACATATCCTCGCTCAGCACGACATACTGATACGTTGTCAAGATTGACCAGAAGTTTAAACAGAAGAAGCGAGACTTTGGATTTGCGAATCCGAAGCAAGGACAAGACTGGCGGCCCAGGACAACCCGCTGAAGCCGCAAGCAAAGAACAACACCACGAAGACAAAGAAGGACACGAGAAAATGGTGTGAGTTCCATATGAGCTCCACTCACAAAACAAGTGAGTGTCGGGCCAAACATCCACTGGTGGCCGAGTTGAAGGCTTTCGAATCAGACGCATGTTCCGACTCTGAGTCAGAACTCGACAAGGGGAATGACAAAGGGAAGTAGATCATTGACGCAGAGCCCATTGCCACTGTGGCCACCACCAAAATCCAGAAGAATGAGCCCAAAGATCGAGAGGGGGAACGCATCTTCCACTCGCAGATGTGGGTGAAAGATTCTCCATTGCAGTTCATTGTCGACAACATGAGCCAAAAGAACTTCATTTCAGCAGAGGTCGTGAAGCGGTTGGGCCTACCGACGATAGTACATCCGCAATCGTACACCATCGAGTGGCTTCACCAAGGACAAGATCTTCGTGTTAGCCAACAATGCTATCTTCCCTACAACATCAAGCCCTTCACGGATGAGGTACTGTGTGATGTTGCTCCTCTTGAAGTTTGTGATGTATTATTAAGACAACCATACTTGTGGAAGCGACATGTTGTATATGAGTCTAGACCTCGCTTTGTGATTATTACTTTGGGCAATAAGTTGTATAGGATACCGGAGGTAGCCCGACCAATCGCCATCTCTTTGATCACTGCAAAGAAATGCAGTAAGATCATTTCCCAGACCAGGAAATTTGTTTTCCTTATGATTCTCCCTCAGGGCAAGAAGAAGGTTGTGGCCACGGCTTCCAAACAGGGCTCCTCCAAACAACAACAACTAAGTTGTATAAGATACCGGAGGTAGCCTGACCTATCGCCATCTCTTTGATCATTGCAAAGAAATGCAGTAAGATCATTTCCCAGACTAGGAAATTTGTTTTCCTTATGATTCTCCCTCAGGGCAAGAAGAAGGTTGTGGCCATGACTTCCAAACAGGGCTCCTCCGAACAACAGTAACAGATGGACAAGGTCATGGAGTATAGGTACATTTTCGCCTCACCTATAGGTACCTCTACACTGTCAAGTCAAGCACTCCATCGATTTGACCCCGGGCGCGCCGCTACCCAATGGACCGATCTATCGACACTTTGTTCTGGAAAATGATGGGATCAAGAGGCAGATTCAGGAGCTATTGCAGAAAGGGCACATCAGGCCAAGCTCATCACCTTGTGGGAGCCCGATTGTATTGGTATAGAAAAAGGATGAGACCTGGAGACTCTGTATTGAGGCGCTAAATAAGATCATTGTCCAGAATAGGGTACCCAATTCCAAGGATTGATGACCTTCTGGACCAGCTCAAGGGGGCCAAATATTTTAGCAAGATTGACTTGAAGTCTAGTTATCAACAGGTGCCTATCGAACCCTTCGATGTGTGGAAGATTGCCTTCAAATCCAAGGATGGCCTTTTCGAATGGTTGGTCATGCCTTTCGGGTTGACAAATGCCCCCACAACCTTCATGAGATTGATGGACGACATCTTGCGACCCTTCACCAATGCATTCGTGGTGGTGTATTTAGATGACATCTTGATCTTCAGCCAGAGTTGGGAAGAGCACCTCCACCATATTCAAGAAGTTCTTCAAACCCCGCGACAACACAAGCTGTCTGCCATTTTGGAGAAATGCACTTTTGGCATGACCCAGGTTCAATATCTGGGGTACATCGTTGATGAGTAGGGTGTGTATGTGGACCAACCAAGATACAAGTCATTCGGTATTGGCCAGCCCCAAACACTCTAACAGAGCTTTGCAACTTTCTAGGTCTTGCGAATTTTACGGCAGGTTTGTGTTGGGGTTCTCTCATATCATTTGGCCTTCAAGTCAAATCACCAAGGGTGGAGCGAAAGAAAAGTTTTTTTGGTCTGAAACCCAACATAAGGTGTTTTTTGAGTTGAAGCATCACCTCTACTCTACAGTAGTGCTCATAGTACCAGACCTGCAACAACCATTTGAGATTGAGACAGACAACTTCGACTATGCTATTGGTGCAGTTCTTACTCGACAGGGGCATCCAGTGGCTTAACACAGTGAGACACTTTTAGACACAGTCCGAAAGTATCCCAGTTACGATAAAGAAATGTATTCCATTGTGTAGGCCCATTGTCAATGGAAGCATTACATTGTGGGGAAGGAACCGCTCATCCACACGGACTGCTGACCTCTACAGTTCATATAGACACAAGGGAAGTTGCAGAATGATCGCCATTAGAAATAGTCCACATACCTGCAACAATTCCATTTGAACATTAGGTACAAGAAGGGCAACACCAATAATGTTGCAGATTGCCTCAGCCAACCACCAATCATGGCGCTGATCACTGTGCTTGACTCCTATGGGCACGAGACTTCGAGGTGGCCGCATCTTTACAAGAGCGCTCCAGAATTCGGCAACAGATACTAGACACTCCTGGAAGCTAAGTAAGTTCCAAATTTTCACCTCCAAGATGCACTGTTATGCCTCCTGGGTCACATCTGTGTTCCTTCAAGCAAGGGTGCCAAGATGATTTGGGAGGCGCATTACAGTCGGGTCGCTGGACATTTCGGAGTAGAGAAAACAGTGGCAGTACTGTAGAAGCATTTTTATTGGTCAAAACTTTGTCAGGATTTTGGGAGGTACATTAAATCTTGCACTGCCTGCGCCATTGCGAAACCAACCATCAAGAAACAAGACCTATATACTCCTCTTCCTACTCCTAGTTGACCTTGGGAATCCATCTCCATGGATTATATGTTGGGCCTTTACTAAGCATGGCAACGACTGTGTTTTCATGGTTGTCGACAGATTCTATAAGATGGCCATTATGGCGGCCTGCAAGAAGAGTATCACAACAGAGGCCACTGCCAAGCTCTTCTTTGAGTGAGTGCGGGTACAGTTTGGGATCCCACAGTCCATTGTCTCTGATCGGGACAACATATTCCTAAGTGCATTTTGGTCAAGTCTCTGGTCGATACTGGATACCAAACTCACTAAGTCGACCACTTTTCATCCCCAAAATGATGGCCAAACAGAAATCGTCAACATGATGATCATACACATTTTGCGAATATACAACTCGAAACATCCACGCGCATGGGATGAAAGCCTCCCCTATGTCCAGCACAACTACAACAGATCTCTCCACAACTCTCCCCTAATCTGTCAGTGCTCATTTTGGTCTGTTTTGCAAAGCGCTGCCAATCGCTGTTCTGTTTTGGAAAAGTGCTGCTAGATATTTTCGTATTGCTTTCATTGTTTCAATATTGACAATGTATGCCCAGATAATTTGTCAGCGCCTGGATAGTATGCACAATTTTGGCAACGATAAGGATGTTGACTATGATAGAGTTTACTGGAGACTATATTTGTACAATCAACATTATTTTGATGATCAGGTCAGAGATCTAAGGAAACTTATTATCTTGAGCATATGGATAAAAATCAAAGTAGGATTTTAAGGCATGAAACAAGGGATTTCCATATTTTATTGCAGATTTGTTTGCGACTTGTTTCGATCCACTTTAGCAGCAATTTTTTCAGCTACAACTCCACTTTTTGTTACAATGGTCTATCATGCATCATGATTCATAGACAACACATCAAATGTTTTATTGTAAATATATTTTAGACATAGTTTAAGTGATTAAGATATGTTTATATCTCAGATATTTTGTAATTAAAACTGCCCTAAAGTTATGCTTTCAGTTTTGTTAGCTTTCTATAAAGTTGTTTATGAAAATGAACCAGGGGTTGGGTTTTTAGTTTGAAAAAACAGACTTGTATTTGTGGACATCTTATGTTTGATATTAATGAAATCTTTCAGGACAGAAGTACCTAGACTTACATATCACAAATTCTTCTTATCATGTTCATTAGTCAGTATTCTTAGTGTAGTTTCTTTCTTTTGCGAAATTCATGACTCTCATCTCTTCATGTTTGAAACTAAGTTTTAAATAATTTAGTAGAATTCATCTACAATCAGATGCTCTACCATTATTTGTTTCAAATATATCACTTATCTTCTAAAGTTGCACTGTTGAGATGGGGTCCCTTGGGTTAGTTTGGGGTTCAGATAACCCAATTTTTGGTACAATTATGTAAATAATGTAAAGTCTTTGCGATTTGTGGATGTAGAGCGCGTAGGTGAATAGGATTCAAAGGGGCTTAGCCCCTTGTTTTGAATATGTTTTGAGTCGGTTTTGAGATTCACCCATGGTCCGCGGACCATGGCATTGTATGAAAAAGTCTATAAATAGGTGTGTCTTAGGGAGTCTAAGAGAAGGAAAAAACAAAGTAGGAAGGAAGGAAAAGCGGGTAAGATAGAAGAAGAAAGGCTCTGTAGTTGATTGGGCAGAGGCCTAGGTAGAGTCTGTAGCTGAGTGCGCAGACTCCTGCAGCTGTGTGCAGAGGGTAGTTTTGAGTCTATAACCTTGAATTGGAGATCAATAAAGACAGTGTTCCGAAGAATTCCTGATTATTTTTGTTTATCTCTGTTAATATTATATGTTGCAGATGAATGGTTTTTTTATGAAATATTGATTGAATGCTACGCGATTCTCTTGAATAAGTCTTAATAATATACACAATGCATGCTTAAGTACTTTCGCGAAGACTCTGAGGAATTCTCTTATGTTTACTAATAATCTAAGTAAATCTGCGCGAACACTAATTTAGGACTGCTCTCTGATGCGCGTAAGTAGACAGATTGACTATTAAAGGTCCGCAAGCACTGATTGTAGACCTTCGCGAAGGTTTGAAGGTTGTTCTAACATAGTGCAGGATGGCCCTAAGAGTTTATCGATCTGTGCGAAGGCATATCTAAGGCACTGAAAGACATCACACTAGTCTTTGGATGCAGAAACTTGGTTCTAGCATCTCCGCATACTGCTTCGGGTGAGACTATAGCATGCACTACGCGGGTTGTTACCGAAAGGGCCAGTAGTGTAGGGTTTTGTTGGTTGGCGTAGCTAACTCAGAACCTAGGTTAGGAATCCCTAAGCCAACAAATGGTTCTGTTGTCGGGACCGGGATCTGCTTGAAATAGATGTGCGATGTTGCATCACTGGAATCCGACTAAGAAAGAAATTGAAAAGTGGTTGGATTAGAAGATTCACGAATTCATGGCACAAGAAAACAGGAATCCGGGCATGTCAAAGGAAGAGTGGTTGAACATATATTTGTATACGGAGATACACGAGATCTTCTTTTGCACCTTCCCCATTGAACTGTATGAATGGTTGGCTAAATTAACAGATAGTCAAGGAAGGTGGAAGCTCGATAGTCCTATAGTGTGGACTCCAGAACTAGTGCGACGATTAGAAGCCTCTGAAAACAAGATCACACAGGCTGTCGATCATTAGCTCGATCAGGTTTCGGGAGGATTTGTTATAGAGTTTGCGGTTGATACTTCAGTCATCTATAGTGAAGCGGAGCAACAATTTTTCAAAGGACTGTGAGGTAAATATTTAAGATCATTGAATACTTGGATTAAAATGTTGCTATGTGAAAAACGGGTAATGCCATTACCTTGATGTTTGAAGCTACGTAAAGTGGACGATTCTTTAGAAACCGCGAAGGATCCAGATCGGAGTATAGTCCATTGATTGGACCTTCTTTAAGTGACGACGAAGGGGAGGGATAGACTCCGCCGCGAAGCGCTTTTCAACTAATCACTTAGGGGATTCCTCGAGTAAATCATCCCTACAGTCACAGAATGTGTGGCGCTGTTTGATCAGGTTATGGAGTTGTTGACCAATTTGTAGGAGGACCCAAACCTGCAGATATTGAACACAGAGGTAAGGGAGAGGCAGCACCAATATGATGAGGTCAGGGCGACTGCGTGCACCTTAGCACCACCGCAGCGCAACGCCTTGCCAAGTTACAGGAATAAAAACAGCTATTGGCACAGGTCGAGGAAGCGTAGAAGAAGGAGGCCTTGCTAAAGGGTAGGTTGCAGCCTTGGTTGGAGGAGGCTTATCAGGTCATGACTTCCATTCAAGATAAGCTTAAAGGACTGTAGCAGACACAACAAATGATGAGGTTCGCTGTAGAAGGACCAGCCACGGAAAAATGTGTCGAGGAGGTTTAGCAAGCATCCACATAGAGCACTGCCAAAGTTGCAGTGGTCCAGGTGGAGCTGGGGGATCTTCACAGTAAGATCTCAACACCAACAAAGTGACTCGAGGGCAAGTCACGATCTTTGTGTTGGGGGCCTGTTGGGATGAGGTCCCCTCGGTTAGTTTGGGGTTAAGATAACCCAATTTTTGGTACAATTTTGTAAATAATGTAAAGTCTCCGCTATTTGTGGATGTGGAGCGCGTAGGTGAATAGGAGTCAAAGGGGCTTAGCCCCTTGTTTTGGATAAGTTTTGAGTTGGTTTTGAGATTCACCCATGGTCCGTGGACCATGGCATTGTATGAAAAAGTCTATAAATAGGTGTGTCTTAGGGAGTCTAAGGGAAGGAAAAAACACAGTAGGAAGGAAGGAGAAGCAGGTAAGATAGAAGAAGAAAGGCTCTGCAGCTAAGTGCACAGAGGCCTAGGTAGAGTCCGCAGACCCCTGCAGCTGTGTGCGCAAGACAGTTTTAAGTTTGTAACCTTGAATTGAAGATCAATAAAGACAGTTTTCCTAAGAATTCCTGAGTATTTCTATTTATCGCTGTTAATGTTATATGTTGCTGATGAAGATTTGTTTATGAAATATTGATTGAATGTTATGCGATTCTCTTGCATAAGTCTTAATAATGTACGCAATGCATGCTTAAGTACTTTCGCAAAGACTCTGAGGAATTCTCTTATGTTTACTAATGTTGTTCTAATGGAGTGCAACGACGAGCCCTAAGAGTTTATC
This sequence comes from Pinus tabuliformis, assembly GCA_031772625.1. Lineage (NCBI taxonomy): Eukaryota > Viridiplantae > Streptophyta > Pinopsida > Pinales > Pinaceae > Pinus > Pinus tabuliformis. The sequence continues at coordinate 182,781,874 of CM062806.1, forward strand.
GATCTGTGTGAAGGCAGATCTAAGGAACTAAAAGACATCACACCTAAGTTGCAGGAAACGTGGCCCTAGGGGGCATTTCGCCAGGGAAACGAAACGAAACGCGTTTCCCTGTACCGTATGGCCTGGAAACGCGTTTCCGGCCGTACGGCCACGTTTCCCGAAACGGAAACGTGGCCGTACGGCCGGAAACGCGTTTCCAGGCCGTACGGGCCACGTTTCCCCAAAAAAAACATTTGTTTTTTAATTTTTTTTTTTAATTTGTTTCTAAATTTTTTTAGGGTTTCCAGGATGTTCTAGATGTGTGTCTAAAGTTATAAAAGTGAATTTTTGCCCTAGTGTTGACATGCAGTTCATGGTAATGTTAAATTCTTAAAGTAAAAGTGATATTCTCCTTTATTTTTCATTTTCATCCTTTTACTTAAATTTTTAACATTACCATGAAATGACTCAGGATGTTTGAGAGTGGTTTCGCCCTCATTGGATTTCATATGGAGAAAGTAGAATTTTAGATCTCACTCAAAATCCAGCAGACTTATTTGTTTTTCAGGATTTCAGGATTGAGGGGGTTGCAATGTTTCCATTGGATTTTATCATGTACTAGGGTATGGAACTTCTATTTAATCAAGAGAACCAAGCCCTCTATGCAGGGGAAACTCCCAATAATCAAAATCATGTAGGGTACTAGGGTATGAAACGTGTATTTAATCAAGAGCACTAAGTTCGTTCGACTATGTAGGAGGAGACTCCCAATACAACAGTGGTCCTTCTAAAGAATGGGATGTGGATGCAGAAAATCCTGATTTGGATCTCTCTCTTGCAGCCTTATAGTCTTTATTGTACTTGCAACCTCATATATTAATATAAATAAAGGCTGATTTTGAGATTTGGATATCTAATAAAGGTTGCTTTTGGATATTCCGATATTTTTATTTTCATTATGTGATCATTCATGAGTAAATGTGATGTAAATTAAATCTTAATGTTTAAGTGTAATAAATTATAATGTATCATTTATGCTTTATGATTGCACACACACACACACACACACACACACACACACACACACATATATATATATATATTTAAATACTTTATCTATATATATATATATATATATATATATATATATATATATATTCGCGTTTCCCCGTTTCCAAAATTTGGGGAGGTCGCGTTTCGTATCGCTTCCCGTTTCAGAAAATCGTACCCGTTTCCCCGTTTCGTGCAACTTAGCATCACACTAGTCTCTGGACCAGAAACTTGGTTCTAGCATCACCCCATACTACTTTGGGTGAGACTGCAGCTTGCACTATGCGGGTTGTTGCCGAAAGGGCCAGTAATGTAGAGTTTTGTTGGTTGGCGCAGCTAACTTCGAACCTGGGTCAGGACCCCCTAAGCCAACATGCACAAACTTTACTTGTATGTTGTGTGTGATGGATTGTTAGTTTTTTTTCTTCCCACCATCTGGATGACTTGAAGTCTAAATGAACATTATCTTTATGCCTATGATCCTTGTTAGTTTTACCACCAGTTCTTGGAAGTTTTCATTGACATCAGTTCTATGACTCCATGCCCAATGGTCTATTTTCCCTCTTTCCAACCAAGTCTATCATTCTTTCACATTTAATCTGGCCACTGAGCATATTAAATATCTATTGATGTTGTGACCTGGAGTAACAGAGTCAAAAAGAGATCCCACTCTAAATTGAAGTGCCAGCTTGCACTCCCACGTTGTATTCAAATTGGTTGTGTTCTTTGGTCCCATTGACCTACTTTTGTGTTCATTAGTCAACCGCCAAACATTAATATAGTTATCTTATCTTATCTAGTGTTTTTCCCATGTATGAGTCAACTCTTACTTGTTGGCCTTGCCAAGTAATTATGAGTCGTGTGTGGTAACATTGGTTTGTGACCTTGTGTTGGTGTAGAATTCTAGTTTCTGCAAAGGTGTGTTGCAATTTCTATGCCCTCCCTGTTGATTTGTTGGTCTTATCTTCTTTCCATAATACAAGTTTTCATCTCGACTTGAATTTTCAGGGTTTCATCTTCTCCCACTGCATTATCTTGTTTAGAGCCTTAGAACCTTAAGGTTGCAGTCTACTGTCCATCCCACAACTCTAGATTCCCAGCTTATGCCTCTCCCCAGCCCTGATATGCTTACAACCCCATGACTCTACAACTTTACATTGTGGACTTTGCTCACATGGCAACTTGATATTTCAATGTTTATTAGCAGCGCAACTAGACATTGTGTCACTCAATGTAGCCATGGTCCACAACGTTTGCTCAGAAGATTTTCTTCTTCCATGGGCCTTCACCTCAAAATCAGATTGGAATATCTTAGATCAATTTTTGCTAGAGCCACAAATCTCTACAGCCGACGTTTATGTAACTATCCCTTTCTCTAAGCAGTGTCTGGCACCAAGCCCCTCTTTTTACTTATGTTTTTTAAAGATAGACAAGGATCATCATGTACTAAATGAATGCTTTACACGAGCCTACTAAATCCTATTCCTCATCTGTTTGATGAGACATAATGAATTTCAGTAAAATACACACATCATGTTTTTAGTTCCTAAAAAATAGATTCAAAATGCACTAAGGTATCATGATTCATTTCTAACTTACCCTTTCTTTCTACCTTCAACTTAATTCATTCTTAGTTATTGGATTTACCAAACACTTAACTTTGTTTCAAGGAAAGACCACAGATACTTTTTGTTATGTACATCCTGGATGTATTGTTTTTTAAGCAGTTTGATTGTTTGTAAGGATTTGCATCTGTTATGTTAAAATGAGCAAGCACTTTTATCATAAAGGAAATGATGTCCAAAACATTGACATCAGCTTGCCTTGTGCAGCTGGAGAGGAGTGCAACCCTTTTCAGACCCAAACTCATTATTGCAGGTGCTAGTGCTTACGCACGCCATTACGACTATGCTAGGATGCGCAAGGTAGGAAATTTTAATAGTTGGAATAGACTAGCATTACATGGATCTTTATCATTTAAGCTTTTTCTCAGTAATATATTTCTATTTAGACAATTTTAAATGTATTTTTATGGATAGATTTGTGACAAGCAAAAAGCTGTGCTGCTGGCGGATATGGCTCATATAAGTGGACTGGTAGCAGGAGGTGTTGTTCCATCTCCTTTTGATTTTGCAGATGTAGTGACGACAACTACACACAAGTCACTGCGTGGTCCACGTGGTGCAATGATCTTTTACAGGAAGGGTCTCAAGGAAATTAACAAGCAAGGTCAAGAAGTATGTAATTTCAAATAATGGGGATAATCAGTTTCTTAGGCTTCTTCGCATTTAAATTTATCGATATTTCTTTTAGAGCCCCTGTTATATAGTAGCAAATGATTTGAGCCAAGGGTACCTTCAGTAAACAAGTTTAATCTCCTAAAAGGGAATGTGAGTCTCAATGTCAGTTTTCTACTGTCTGCTGGCTGACTGAGAGAATATTTTATGTAAAGGTTTATAGAAGTGAATGTTCGAGCTTGTTTTGTCTTCAACAGAGAAGAGCAAATACTTTTTGTAGTTGATGATGCATTTTATTGCCTTTTGGGTTTTGGCTTCAGAAAGACATAGATTTAGTCATAACACACAGTTATACTCTTGTTGGATCGAAGGTTATATATGATTACGAGGACAAGATTAATGCAGCTGTATTCCCAGGTCTTCAAGGTGGTCCACATAATCATACTATAACAGGGTTAGCTGTTGCACTCAAACAGGTTTGTCATAATTTTTCCCACAATCTATGATATATTCATATTTCTTTTGTCAAAAAACTATACAAGATAACGTGGTTTATCAAGATTTTGAATGCCGGATTGGCATGGGAGAATCGATGTATCTAGAACATGTTCAGTTTAAGGAGCATTGTTATTTATGCTTTAAGGTTCCTGTAGGTACTGCACTGCCTTACATGTTTGTAATAGGTCATATTGTAAATGATCTGAATTAGTTATTTGAATTATCAAACATGTTTTATACTCTCTACAGATTTCTGCCTCCATATTTTGGAAATGATTTGTATTGCAACTGGTAAATGGACGAATATTAATGGGATTTCTGATCCCCAAAACATGGAATATGTTCCTAACCAGTTTTCTACAGTGGAAGAGAAAATAAATGGCTGTGAGAATTTTTGTCAACATCAACACTGGAATATGAGCAAACATAGCCTTCTATTTTGATTTTGAAAATGTAAGAGTATATCTTGATCAATCATTGGTTTGTGTCCTTTGCATGCAGGCTGCTACTCCTGAATTTAAATCATATCAAGAGCAAGTTCTCAGCAACTGTGCTCATTTTGCGGAGGTATTGATTCTTTTGATTTTATAGTATTTTTTATTGTTGAAAATGCATTATACATTACATTAAAATGAATTTGTGGGTACATCAAGAGCAATATATGGAAGTGCCATGCAGTGATTACACTTGTTAGACATTGTAATGTTTATTTAATACAAGGGAACATGGTGAACCATAGTCAATTATGGATAAATATGGTCAAACAATGCCAACCATAGTCCAAAATTGTTGACTATAGTAAAACATGGTTGACGATATGTAAACCCGGTCAACTAAAGACAACCATAGTAAAAAAAAGGTCAAGGTCAACCATAGTCAAACATTGTGAACCATAGTCAACCAATGTCAAACATGATGAACCATAATCAACCATGGATAATAGGCTCAAAGTTCATATTACTCTCTGTGGCTCAGCTTGCCTATAAGGCTCGCACATTGGCTCGTAACCTTGCATAGTGACGTGTACAGTGCCTCGATCTGTTCATAATATGGCTCACTCTATTCACAGGGATATCTCATCCTCATAGGCACTGTTTCTATAGGCATCGATATAGACACCATTTCTACAAGCATCGGTATGAGCATCATTATATCAATTATGGCACATCGCATATAGTCTTGGCTTCGCATACAGTAATAGCACAACGCATCCAGTCTCAGCATTAGTTATAGCACATCACATATACAGTCATTGCATGTGTTATAGTTTTGGCCATCACATATACAGTCTCAGCATCACATACGGTCTTGGTATCTCAGTACATTGCATCGCATGGCATGTCACTGTGGTATGTATAACATCATGCATGGCATCTATTCCTCCCAGTTAAGATATTTAGGAATGGTGCCAGAAAGTTATATTTATGATCCTCTACGAGTTTGTATGGTCCCTTTATGATCACCTATATCTCAGTCCAATTATATATGTATGGATGGAATCACAGTATCACAGTTGTTGTATGATTGATCTTTGTTCTCTGTAGTTGGTCTTGGCTTCAGTAGTAAAGTTAACATCATCCCAATTGCATATTTCTGCATTACATGCACTCAGTTCCTCTGCATAAATATAGTGGCACTACAGTAGTGTATAGGGCATCACAGTTATATGGCATCACAAATATATGGAAGGCTCCATAGTTATATGTATGCCATTCCTCTCAGTCATGTAAGGCATCACAGTTTCTCATTGATGTATCTCAGAGCAGTGAGGGTATTTTCATGTTGCAATCCCTATAACAATATGGCAAAGATAATGTAAGAACAATGTTGATGAATCTTGTTCACAAATGAAGTTGTGAACAACAGATATATAGACCCTGGGCAACCTATTGATATTTGTACTTTGTATCTTAGTTGAACAATTGATGAAATCTAATAAAAGAAGAAGAATTGAATTCTGGGTTTCCCCCTTTGTGGGGTTTCGCCCTGGTCTCCAACCAAATCTTGGTGTCTCTATTTGTGCAAGCTTCTCTTCTATTGTTTCTTTATGTTTTGCGACATCACTAATGTTATTGTTCTTTCTAACTAATTGCATATGATGAAATATTGTTATAATGTTGTGGGGTGAATTCTCTATGGAAATGGTGTAATGCAATTATCAAAGCAAAGAACAATGAAGCCCTAAGAAAAATTAACATGGTATCAAATTTGGGTTGAAGAGAAGCCATGGAGATCACCCCAAGTAGACACCCTTGATGGAATTAGTTGAATAAGAACAGATGGCAGATGACCTAAAAGAAGGCTAGGGTTTGAATGAAACCCTAGGGAAATATTGATCTTTTAGACTAGGTTAGGTCTTTGAGAGATGGCATGTATTCTTTTCAGTAAGAATCCATTAAGCTAGGGTTCAACAGAAACCCTTGAAGTAAAGCCTAACATGAGATGGAATCGGGGAGCAACCCTTGAAATATTTATATACATTTATTTTAAAATTCAAAGAAACCCTAGTTGAGGGTATAATCTGGATAAGTACTTTGATGAGTAGGTCTTGGCTACTGGTGAGATAAGAAGTTCAGGTTGGATTCTTTCTAGAGAGTGAAGTCAACATAAGTCCTTGAAGGGAGGAGTGAAAGGGAGCAGATGGCCTCCTGCATTCTTCATAAAAGATAAGTACTTTCAAGATGACATTGCTTTTGTTTAAGATTCTTCATTCTTAAATTATTGTCCATTCTTCCTGTTACCGCTCAACTAGCAGGGGTCCTAAAAGGGGATCCTTGAAGGGCTACCACTAGGTCAAGGACAACAAAGGAGCAATAACCCACTGTCACCCTGGTTAAGGCTCCCTACTCTTTATGACCTTTCACCGAAGGGAGGAGACTCATTATAATAAGGATGACGAAATTGAATGAATCAATGATAGGATGAGAGGTGATCCTAAAATCCTATTCACAAGAGAGGCTCAAATATATGGCTTGCTATCCTTGAAAGCAAGATGAAAGGCTCTCTAGGAAGGGCTTAGGGGAATTCTAAGAGCTAGGTTTTGAGTATATGATTTGTCAAGAAGATTTTGAGCTCCTAAAATCCTTGTGGAAACTTGGCTTCCAAGTGGTCTTTGTGAAATTGGCTTCAATAAGTTGTGAGACCACATGGGACCAAGGGGACCCGGGTTAGGTCAAGGGGGGAGGGTTTAGCAATCAATGATATACTTGACCTAATGAAGGGGAAGAAGGGGATCAAGGAAGGAATTTTCAATGAAAGATAATGCAATGATCCCAGTGAGGTTTCTAGCCTAAGGAAACCATGGGCAAGAATCGGTCTTCAAGCTAGGGGTTGCGATATCCCAAGATTCCACCGTCAGAGTCTCGTGAAATTTGGAGGGCTTCTTGAGGACACACTAGCGTAGTTGTGGACCAACAAATCAAAGTGTTTGAATGGCTAGGCCTAGAAAAGAGGGGAAGGTGAAAGAAATAAGCTTTGAGGTGATCACCTATGAAGGACTAGTGCCTAATCCTTTTGGGGAGATTGGAGTCAAGTAGAATTATGACTATGGACTTTGGATTTTCTGTGTCAAGGAAGCCTTGAAGACAACTTTGCTTATCATTAGGGCAACAACAAAAGCAACTTCAAGAGCTTTATATTTGTTTTGCAAAATAGATGGTTTATCAAGATGAATTTCAATGATGAAGCATCTCTAGGAATATTCGCTCATAATACATGGTCCATACATGAAGCATCACCATCTAGAAACAAAATTTCCACAACTTCCCATAAATGGATGCTGTAAATTAGCCCTAGTGTAGCGAAATCCCAACAACAATGTATGTGACAAAATAGAAAGAAAGAATAGCATTAAATTTCACTTACATGTATTAAGAGTATATCCAACCATCAAAACTTTGCCAATCAAGAAGCTCCAAGACAAGAGAAAATGATCCAAACATCAAAATTCATTCCATGCTCCAAAAATTCGTCCTCCAAGAAGGATAGCGAAGTTCTCTAAAGAGATACAAGTCCAATCCAAGTGATGATGCTAAAATGAATTCACATCACTTGTATTTATACACTTCTAATGAATTCAATTTAGCTAATTAGGCCTACATTAGGCCCTAGAATAAAATATTGTGAAAATAACTAACTTTTGGTGACAAGCCCACCAACTAGCTCATGAACAAAAGAATAAGCCTCTCATGAGGTCGAATGATCAATAATACATGTCGTTGGGCCTTCTATGAAGCCTGATGAAGTTCACAAGTGCCATAATGATGAATAGGATTCCCTAAAGTAGTGGACAAGGGGTTGGCCCCTCGTTCTCCAAATAATAAACCTATGAACCTCCCAATGGGTGTGGGGGCACACAAGTAACCTCATGGGTCTCCAAATAGATTGCAAATGTTTGTAGATCATTTATAAGGGCTCAAATGTTGGTGTGAGTGATGTCATATCAACATACAAGTCCAGGGTCATCTTCCAAGTGCATGGTACAACTATGGGGCTAGATGGGCATGGTGAACCAGGTGCATCTTCCTCGTCCAATAGGTGAATCTATGGGGATCCATGGAATGTTGTCTATTGTTGTGGAGGCCCGTGGCTCTCTACGCACACCCTACATGTGCCAATGTAGCCCTTTAGAGGGTTAGGACCCAGTGTAGGGAGACCAAACTCAAAATGGAGACCATCTGCAATCCTGCATAAGATCCAATAAGTGTGCTAGCCTTCCAGTACAACTAGTTATTTGAATGAATCGAGTTAAAGAGCTTACAAACCATGGACACTGGGCAGGCACTTCATAATGGCATGCCCTTCCATAGTGGGCTTTGGCATGTGCTAATGTCTCCAAGCTCCGAAGGGGGTTAACTAAGTATCTTATTAGGTGGTTTCTACCTTTAGAGGGGATAGTATGTCCAAGGTACATCCTTCAAATGGTAGTGGCATGTGATAAACAAATGAATGGAATAGGGAATGAGAGGGGAAATCATGATGAAATTTCTAAGTATTACCCGTTAGAAATTTTATCTGTATTCTCTGGTTCATTTCTCCTACTTGTTTAATTCTAACAAGTTATTTAACCACATAAATACTAAAATAAACACAATACAGTCTCAACCATCTACAGATCAACAGCTGAAAGAAATAGACAAACACATAAGGGACACTGTTATTGTTGGACAATCGCCCCCAAAAAACCCAACTTGGGAAAACCAGTGTAGTAGTCCCAAGGGTTTTATTATTAAGCAACTTTTCTTGAATACGCTGGGTGCCAAACTGGCTCACCCGACAGAGATAAAAAATCTGGCAGTAATACCTCTCTTCAGAAGCAGAGTTTCGGAAAGTTTGCTCCATGAAACCCTCCTCAGCACACTCTGAAGCATTGCGTCAGCTTGAAACCCTCTACGTCAGCCCTCTGAGGCTCTGCGCAACCTCTCTGGCCCTCTGCGTCACTTCTGCAGCCTCTGCATGGGTCACGCAGGCCCATCTGGCCTCTGCGCAGTCACTGCTGGCCTCTGCGTGGCTCCCTCTGACTTTGCGTCTGCCTCTCTGCCTCTGCACGGGTCTTCCGGCACTATCTCTGCTTCTCTGCCTCGTACTCACTGCCCCTCGCTGCAACTCTGATCACTGGTTCGATTTCTCTTAGCAAACTATGCTCTAGAAAATCGAATTGACTAGTCACTCTGGTGTCTCCCACTGACCCTCAAGCCTCCTCTTATACTTTTTCTATTGAGTCTTCAATGGCCGAGATTACATCTCTAATCAATGGCTAAGATTAGATTTGGTTTGATGCATGTCCTTTAGAACCTTCTAACCCAGTTTTATATTAATACCCAGTAATATTTTTAATATCTCCATTAAAAATATTAATTATTTTTATATCTCCTTAACTGGGTAGAATTTCCCTAAACCATTTATGGGTCTTGGAGATCTCATGTGCTTTAGCCTTTCTACCAATTTTCATGGCTAGAGCACATCTGATGCTACCCCAAATCAACACTCCCTCTTAGTGAGGAATGTACTCTAGTAATGCTCCACCACTGAACATCACCCTGATCATCCGACATTGGTACCTGTGCTGATGCTTGGCCTTCCTACCCAACATCCTCTGCACTGCTGCATCCTATACTACTGACCATGGCTCTACCACTGCCACTGCTACATCTGTACGACTACTCCTCTGCATCCGTGCTACTGTTGGTCCTTCCTCCTAATTTTGCATCTGCACTGCAGCCCTCTCGAGTCTCTCCTCATGCTGCATCGTGCTTCCCATAGCACTACCTCTGCTACTGCTACACTACAACTCAGTTACTGAGACGATGTTAACTGATCTATCCAACTACTGACATCCTTGTCAGGGTATAAACACTCCTGATGTTGAAGCTCCCTCTGTCGCTATCTCGTGCTCCCTCTGCTATCTCTACACTGAAGCAACACATCTTTGTGTCTCTCGCACCGCTGCAAACCCCTATGTGCCTTACTGCACTGCTGCAACGTCCTCTGTGCCTCTCGCACTACTGCAACCCCCACTGCGCTGTTACAGATCCCTGTACTCTAGCACTCTCTGTCGCTTCATCCGCATCTATTTCTACCGACATCCGCCATCTTGCTACTATCTCTTCGGGGTTCCCGTAGCTAGATCTGATCCAAGAGTTTGGGTACCTCAAGGATCCTGCCCCTCATTGCCTATAGTCTTCTTGACTACAACTCGATGTCTCCCCACCTCTTCTCTACAGGTACGTGAGTGCTCATGGCACAATCATCATCATCCTCTACCTCCTTCTCTGCCTTCGTTGGCGCTGCCTTGGAGTCAGACGCCTCTCCCTTATTCTTCTTCCTTGGACACTGGGTTGCATAATGGCCCAACTCCCCACAGTTGAAGCACTTAATCTTGGAGAGGTCCTTTTTCTTTCTCATCCCTTGTTGCCTCGGAGATGCCAGAGCTACATCCTCTTCCTCCTCTTTCATGATTGAGGCTCCTTTGTTGTTGCTTCCGCCTTGGTCAGTCGTCCGATCTCTTCTTGGCGAAGAGTTGCCCACAGTTTTTCCCATCCTGGAAGAATCGCTCTACCCAAAATCCTTTAGATGAATGTCTCCCACTCCTCGAAGACTGCATTTAGGGCGGTCCTCACCATTAATTCTTGATTTGGCATGTTCCCTATGGAAGTCAGTTGGTCTCGGATCTCTTGCAACCTCCCGAGGAAGTGATTTATCTGCTCCCCCTTCTGCATTTGGTACGACCGCAGCTGATTCTCCAGTAGCATCTTCCTCAGCACGAAAGTGCCTTGATACAACTTCGTCAAGGTGTCCCACATTTCCTCTGTCATTTCCTTCTCAGCAATACGCTGGACCACATGATCCTTGACCCCATCAAGGATTATGCATTTTGCCTTGGCCATCGCATCCTCATACCTTTCATTTTCAGCTGGGTCGATTGGGATAGCCACGGTTCTCAAGGCGAGGACCTTGATGCGATGTCTATTTAGAACAAACAGGATCTTGGCCTTCCAGATGACAAAGTTGGACGCCCCATCCAACCTATCCTGATCCCTTAGTCCGTTCATGGCCATCTCTCTGCTCTCTTTTTTGACTCCTCCTAGTCTCTACTTCCCTCCTGGAAGTTCTCTCTTCGACTCCCTCTGAGTCTCTACTTCCCTCTTGGAAGTTCTTTGCCAACAATCGAATCGCACCTCTCCGATCTCTTATGATCTTGCAACATTGATCTGGATTTCTTTGCTAGAAATCTGCCAATTAGCGACTCCCTTCTACCTTGGTTTTGTTCCGTTAAGTATTGTTCTTTCTCGGTAGCAACGACACCCCACCAGCTTCACTCTCTCTGATTTGCCCACAACTTCCTATGCCCTAACAACTGAAGAATTGAACCTCTAGGGTCTGCGCAATCCTGGCAAGGCTAATTTTCTCCCCTGGCCAACTGCATCAACCCTCCTGGTCTCTTCGTAGCTCTTCGTGAACCTCTTTTGCCTTCCTCAGCCTCTGCACTGGCCTCTTTGGCTCGAACTGATGACGCAGGTTCTCTGCGTCAACCCTTCTCTGCTCTTTCTGCCTAGGAACAACTTCTGTCACTCATGACAGTTGTTTCTGCTACAAATTCTTTGATTCAGCTAGTGCCTTCAGCTCTCCTGTGATCTGCAACGCTCTGATACCATGTTGAAATTTCTAAGTATTACTCGTTAGAAATTTTATTTATGTTCCCTAGTTTATTTCGCCTACTTGTTTAATTACTAACAAGTTATTTAACCATATAAATATTGAAATAAACACAATACAGTCTCAACCATCTATAGATCAACAATTGAAATAAATAGAAAAACACACAAGGGACACCGTTATTGTTGGACAATCGTCCCTGGAAAAACCCAACTTGGGAAAACCGGTGCAACAGTTCTGAGGGTTTTATTATTAAGCAACTTTTCTTGACTACACTAGGTGCCAAACTGGCTCACCCGAAAGAGATAAAAAATCTGGCAGTAATACCTCTCTTCGGAAGTAGATTTTCGGAAAGTTTGCTCCACGAAACTCTCCTCAGCACACTTTGAAGCACTGCATCAGCCTTCTAAGGCTCTGCGCAGCCTCTTTGGCCCTCTGCGTCACTTCTGCAGCCTCTACGTGGGTCACGCAGGCCCTTGTGGCCTCTGCGCAGTCACTGCTGGAATCTGCGTGACTCCCTCTAGCTCTGTGTTTGCCTCTCTGCCTCTGCGTTGGTCTTTCGGCACTATCTTTGCCTCGTACTCACTGCCCCTCACTACAACTCTGATCATTGGTTTGATTTCTCTTAGCAAACCCCATTCTAGAAAATCAAACTGATTGATCACTCTGGTGTATCTCCAACTGATCCTCAAACCTCCTCTTATACTTTTTCTGTTGATTCTTCAATGGTCGAGATTACATCTCTAATCAATGGCTAATATTAGATTTGGCTTGATCTAGGCCTTTTAGAACCTTCTAACCCAGTTTTATATTAATACCCATTAATATTTTTATTTTCCTAAGTTTAGATTTAGGAACTCCATTAAAAATATTGATTATTTTCATATCTCCTTAATTGGGTAGAATTTCTCCAAACCATTGCTGGGTCTTGGAGATCTCACGTGCTTTAGCCTTTCCACCAATTTTCATGGCTAGAGCACATCTGATGCTACCCCAAATCAACAAATCATGGACCACATATCGGGATACAAGGGTAGCTAATAAAGGAAAGCCCACACTTGGGTAGATAATGTATAGGAAGGAGCAATCGTGGTGCACGAGATACCCCGGTCTTGATTTTTCCACCTTTCTTTATATGCCTTTTGTCTTTTATGACTTTTCTTTGATTAACTATTCGGGGCTCGATGGATAAGAGCATGATGTGTAAGGTACAATAGTGGATACCCCTTTTAAGGTAGGGCGGTTCATTGCCCACTAGAGGTTGGGACAATCATGGGTTCCAGAATGATAAAGGAGGCTCATCTAGGGCCTATAGGAACCAAGGTGATGGCCATGGGTATGGGGTAGAGCTCATGCATTTGGATTTTTTCCCATGTGCTAAATGTGTTTGTCCTGACCATCTTTTTCATTTTGTGGTATATTTTACTGTTGAATGTGGCCAATTATGCTTTTACTTTTCTTTTCAGCTACATCAACCTTCGAGGCATCGTTGTTGATTTGGGGTAGTATCAGATGTGCTCTAGCGATGAAAATTGGTGGAGAGACTAAAACACATGAGATCTCCAAGACCCATAAATGGTTTGGGGAAATTCCACCCAGTTAGAGAGATATTAAAATAATTAATATTTTTAATGGGGTTCCTAAGTCTAAATTTAGGAAAATTAAAATATTAATGAGTATTAATATAAAACTAGGTGAGAATGTTCTAAATGACATGGATCAAGCCAAATCTAATCTTAGTCATTGATTAGAGACTTAATCTCGGTAGTTGAAGACTGAACAGGAAAAATATAACAGGAGGCTTGAGGGTCAGTTGGAGATACGCCAAGATTGATCAGTCAGTTCGATTTTCTGGAACGGGGTTGCAGAGAAAGTTCGAACAAGTGATCTGAGTTGTAGTGAGGGGCAATGAGTACATAGTAGAGAGGCAGAGATAGTGCCTGAGGATCACCGCAGTGGCAGAGGGGCTACGCAGATGCAACCATAAGTACACAAAGGCAACAGGAACCACGCAGAGGCAGCTAGTGACTGCGCATACGCTGAGGGGTCTGCGTGGGTGACGTAGAAGGCCAGAAAGTTGACGCAGAGAGGCAGAAGGCTGATGCAGAGGGTTCAGGAGTGACATTAAGGCTAGCAGTGCTGACGCAATGTTGATTTGGGGTAGCATTGGATGTGCTTTAGCCACAAAATTTGGTGGAGAGGTTGGGGCACATGCGTTCTCCAATACCTAGAAAGGGTTTGGGCAGATTTTAAACAGATCAGGAGATATTAAAATAATTAATATTTTTAATGGAGTCCCTAAGTTTAAACTTAGGGAAAATAAAATATTAATGCGTATTAATATGAATTTGTGTTAGAGTGGTTCAAAGACATGGATCAAGCCAGATCTAATCTTAGCCATTGATTAGGGACTTAATCTTGGTCATTGAATCATCAGCAGGAAAAGTATAAGAGGAGGCTTGAGGGTTACTTGGAGATCACACCAGATGGTCAGTCATTCTATTCTTTAAAGCGGGGTTTGCTAAGAGAGATAAAATCATTGATCAGGAGAGCAGCTGAGTGGCATTTTGTATAGAGGAATAGAGATTGTGTCGAGAGAGTAGCGTAGCAACCAAGGAGGGTGACGCAGATTCAGCAAACGCTCACGCACAGGCAGCCAAGTGCTACGCAGAGCACCAAAGGGGCCAGCGTAGTTGATGCAGAGGCTCCTAGAGCTGACGCAGGCCAAGAAAGGCTGACGTAGGGCAAGCGTGAGACAGAGAGGGGCTGACATAGTCCATATTGGGCAAACGCTGGGATTGCAGGAGCAGTTTTGTGCTAAGGAGCTGCTGGAAGTGTTTTCCAGGGTTTCAGCCAAGAGATTTCTCTCAAACTGTGAGGTATAGCTGCTAAGGAAATTCTCTGTTCGGTAGGCCAGTTACGAGACCCAGATTGTACTATGATATTGCTTAATAAGAAAACCCTTAGATAGCTGCACCGGTTTTCCTGCATTGGGTTTTTTCGGGGACATTGGTCCAAAAATAATGGTGTCATGTGGTGTGTTTGTTCTTGTTTCTTTCGGTTGCTGATCTGTAATATGTTGAGCATGCACTAGTGTTTATTTTCAATATTTACTTTGTAAATAACTTGTTAAAGAAAAATTAACAAGTAGGTAGGAATAAATCAGAAAAAGTGCATGAAGGGTTTTTAAATTAAGTAAACTTAGAAACTTCAACATGGCATCGAAGTATGATTACAAATCACGGGAGGACTAAAAGACATCAGCCGAGCGGAGCAATAGGTGACAGAAGTTGTTTCTAGTAACGCAGAAGCCAAGGAAGTGTGACGCAGAGCCAGCAAGAGGCACACAAAAGAAGCCGAGAACTGCGTAGAGCCTCAGAGAGGCCAGTGTTGCGTTGCTGACGTAGAGGGCCAGAGGGCTGACGCAGACCCATCTAGGGTGACGCAGAGGTAGTGTGAGGCAGAGAGGGGCTGACGCAGTTCACAGAGAGGCAATTGCTGGGGTCTAGAATGCTGCAAGAATATTGTAGTGTGGAGCTGGTGAGGTACTGTAGTCAGAACAGTACCTGACAGAGTAAGGCCAGAGGAGTTGTTACCGATGGTTTCTAGCCAAGGAACCCAGATCAACAGTGCAGTTGCACAAGACGATCAGAGTAGGGGGCATTTCGACAAGCGGCAGAAGGATTTCCAGGAGGGAAATCAGGACTCAGAGGGAGTCCAAAAGAGAACTTCCAAACGGGAAGCAGAGACTAAGAGGAGTCAAATAGAGAACTTCCAAGAGGGAAGTAGAGGAGCATCACGACACTACACGGGGTAAGAGATCAGGATAGACTAGATGGAGCATCGAACTTTGCAGTTTGGAAGGCCAGAATCTTATCAGTGCTTGACAGGAATTGTGTTAAGAACTTCGCCTTGAAAGTTATAGCTATCCTAGTTGATCCCAATGATAACGACAAGTATGAGGAGGCGATGGCAAGGGCCAAGTGCATTATCCTTGATGGGGTCAAGGATCATGTGGTACCACATATAGCCGAGAAGGAAATGACAGTTGAGATGTGGGAGGCTCTCAAGAACCTGTACCAGCATACTTCTGTGCAGAGAAGAATGTTGCTCGAGAACTAGATGAGGTCGTATCAAATGAAGAAGGGCCAATCGATTGACTCCTTCCTTAGAGGACTGAATGAGATTCGAGATCAGTTGACTGCTATAGGAGTGACACCAGATTAGGAGCTTATTGTGAGGACAACCCTAAATGCTATCTCAGAAGAGTGGGAAGTGTTTGTCCAGAGCATTCTGGGCATAGGGACTTTCCTACCTTGGGACGAGATGTCGACAGCTCTTCGCCAAGAAGAGATCAGACAGCAGTCAAACACAAGTAGCAGCAGCAATGGGATCAAGGTCAAGCAGGAGGAAGAGGATGTGGCCCTAGCATCTGAGAGAAAGCAGGAGAAGCGGAAGAAGAAAGATCTCTCCAAGATCACGTGCTTCCACTGTGGGGAGATGGGTCATTATGTGACCCAGTGCCCAAGGAAGAAGAGTAAGGGAGAGTCTTTCAAGACTAAGGTAGCGCCAACACGAGCAGAGAAGAAAGTTTTAACAGACGATGACTGTGCCATGAGTGCACACGCACCACTTGAGCAGAAGTGGGGAGACATTGAGTTGTAGTCAGATGGACTACAGGGGATGAGGGGCAAGATCCTCTAGGTACCCAGCCTCTTGGATTAGACCTTGCTACGGGAGCCCCGAAGAGGAGTAGCAGGACTGGTTGATTCAGGTAGAGATGGATGCGGATGGAGCGGCAGAGGGAGCTACAGTGTAGGGGTCCTGAGACAATGCAGAGCTAGCAAACTACAACAGTGCGAGAGGCATAGGAGTGTTGCACTAGTGCAGGACGACATAGAGAGGTGTGCAATGGTGCGAGTTGCAGGAGAGTTGCTGCAGCAGTGCAGAGGTCAAAGAGGGGGCATTTGTCAGCAGCAGAGAGAGCTTCAGCATCAAGGGTGTTTCTAGCCCAACAGGGTGGTCAGTTGGGAGATTAGTGACTTACTTCTTGGTAACTGAGTTGCAGTGCAGCAGTGGGCAGCATGATGAGACTCGAGAGGAGGTGCAGTCCAGATGCAGTGCTGGGAGAAAGAACCAGCAGCAGCACGGATGCAGAGGGAGGTGTTGTACAGATGCAGCAGTGGTAGTCGCAGAACCATGGGCAACAGTACAAGAGGTAGCAGTGTAGAGGATGTTGGGCAGGAAGGCCTAGCATCAGCATAGGTACCGATGCCGGATGATCAAAGTAATACTCAGTGAGGACTATTGCTAGAGCACAATCCTCGCTAAGAGGGTGTGTTGATTTGGGGTAGCATCAGATGTGTTCTAGCCATGAAATTTGGTGGAGAGGTTGGGGCACATGAGATCTCCAATACCCAAAAAGGGTTTGGGTAGATTCTAAACAGATCAAGAGATATTAAAATAATTAATATTTTTAATGGAGTCCCTAAGTTTAAACTTAGGGAAAATAAAATATTGATGTGTATTAATATGAATCTGTGTTAGAGTGGTCCAAATGAGATGGATCAAGCCAGATCTAATCTTAACTGTTGATTAGGGACCTAATCTTGACCGTTGAATCGTTAACAAGAAAAGTATAAGAGGAGGCTTGAGGGTCACTTGGAAATCACACTAGATGATCAGTCATTCTATTCTCTAGAGCAGGGTTTGCTAAGAGAGATATAATCAATGATTGGGAGAGCAATTGAGGGGCATTGAGTATAGAGGAACAGAGAAGGCAAAGATTGTGCCGGGAGAGCAGCGCAACAGCCAAGGAGGGTGACGTAGAGCTAGCAAAGGCTCACGCAGGGCCACGCAGAGGCAGCCAAGTGCTGCGCAGAGCACCAGAGGGGCCTCGTGGGGTTGGCGCAGGGCCTCGTGGGGTTGATGCAAGCCAAGAAAGGTAGATGCAGGGCCAGCGTGAGACAGAGAGGGGCTGATGCATTCCAGATTGGGCAGACGTTGGGGTTGCAAGAGCGGTTTTGTGCTAAGGAGTTGCCAGAAGGGTTTACTGTGGTTTCAGCCAGGAGATTTCTCTCAAACTGTGAGGTATAGCTGCTAAGGAAGTTCTCTGTTGGGTAGGCTAGTTATGGCACCCAGATTGTACTCTAATATTGCTTAATAAGAAAACCCTTAGATAGCTGCACCGGTTTTCCCGCATTGGGTTTTTCTGGGGACATTGGTCCAAAAATAATGGTGTCATGTGGTGTGTTTGTTTTTGTTTCTTTTAGTTGTTGATCTGTAATATGTTGAGCATGCATTGGTGTTTATTTTCAGTGTTTACTTTGTAAATAACTTGTTAAAGAAAAATTAACAAGTAGGTAGGAATAAATCAGAAAATGTGCATGAAGGGTTTCTAAATTAAGTAAACTTAGAAACTTCAACACGCAGAGCCTAGGAGAAGCGTTGGAAGGATTTTCACGGGGAACATTAGTGCTATGACGCTGAATATCTGTCTCCGAGAAGAGGTATTACTGTTGTGTAAAAATATATGTTGGGTGAGCCAGTTCGGTAGCCTAGTTGTACTCAATAATTCTACATAATAATAAAACCCTTAGAACTACTAAACTGGTTTTCCCAAGTTGGGTTTTTCTGGGGACGATTGTCAAAAAATAATGGTGTCCCTTGTGTGTTTGTTCCAATATTTTAGTTGATGATCTGTATATGAGTTAAGGCTGCATCTGTGTTTATTTTCAGTATTTATATTTATAAATAACTTGTTAATGTAATAAACAAATAGGAGAATTTAAACTAGAGGACGCAGTAGGGATTTCTAACTGGTTAGACTTAGAAATTTCAACATGGCAACAGAGTGTTGCATATCACAAGAGGACTGAACACACCAGCGTAATCGAAAGTATTTGCACAGTAGCAGCTGTCTCGAGAGAGAGCATTGCTCCTAAGCAGAAAGTAGCAGAGGAGTGACGTAGAGGGCCTGCGTCATCATTTCGAGCCAGAGAGAGGGCCAATGCAAAGGTAGGGAGAGGCAGAAGAGGCTCACGAAGAGCCACGTCATCCTACTCAGCCAGGTAGGCTTGACGCAGTTGGCTAGAGGAGTGATTCAGCCTTTGTCGGGATTGTGCAGAGCTGGAAGGCTTAGTTTCTTCAGTTGCTGGGGCATAGGGAGTTATGGGCAAATTGTGGATTGGGACGCTGGTGGGGTGTTGTTGTTGTTGAAGCAAAACAATACCTAATGGGACAGAACCAAGGTAGAGGGAGTCGCTACCTTGACAAATTTCTAGCCAAGAAATGCAGATCCATGTTGCAGTCGCAAAGAGGATTAGAGAGGAGCGGTTCGACATTTGGGAAGATTTCCAGTAGGAAAATCAGGACTCAGAGGGATTCTAGGAGAGAACTTCCAGGAGGGAATCCAGATTCAGGGAGTCTAGAAGAAGAGTGGAGATGGTAGTGAACAGGTTGATGGATCAAGACAGGTTGGACGGGGTTTCCAACTTTGCCATCTAGAAGGCAAGGATCCTGACAATCTTGGATAGACATCGCATCAAGGGCTCTGCCTTGAGAACCGTGGTTATCCCAGTCGACCCAGCTGATAATGAGAGGTATGAGGATGCAATGGCGAAGGCAAAGTGCATAATCCTTGATGGGGTCAAGGATCATGTCATACCACATATTGCCGAGAAGAACACGACAAAGGAGATGTGGGATACTTTGACAATATTGTATCAAGGCACTTTCGTGCAGAGGAAGATGCTATTGGAGAATCAACTGCGGTCGTATCAGATGTAGAAGGGGGAGTAGATAGATCTGTTCCTCCTCAGATTGTAGGAGATTTGTGACCACTTACTTCCATAGAGGCCACACTGGATGAGGAGTTTATGGTGAGGACCGCCCTAAATGTTGTCTCCGATGAGTGGGAGACATTTGTCCAAGGGATTTTGGGCAGAGCTACTCTTCCAGGATGGGAAGAGATGTGGGCAACTCTTTGCTAAGAAGAGATTAAACGGCTAACCAAGGCGGGGAGTAGTGGCAAAGGTGGTCGAATCAAGAAAGACGAGGAGGAGGATGCGGCTCTAGTATCTACGAGACAGTAGGGGAAGAGGAAGAAGAAGGATATCTCCAAGGTGAAGTGCTTCCACTGTGGGGAGTCTGGTTATTATGCATCCCAATGTCCCAGGAAGAAGAACAAGGGAGAGGCTTCTGACTCCAAGGCAGCTTCGGCCAAGGCAAAGAAAGAAGTTGAAACAGTGACGATTGTGCCATGAGTGCTCATTCGCCTCTAGAGAAGAGGTGGGGAGACATCAAGATGTAGTTAGGAGGACTACAGAAGATGAGGGGCAGGATCCTTGAAGGTGCCCAAACTCTTGGATCATATCCAGCTACGGGAGCCTCGAATGATAGTAGAAGGATGACAGATGTTTGGTAGAAGCAAGATGCGATGGAGCGACAAGGCAGTGCTAGAGTGCAGAGATCTGTAGCAACGTAGTAGGGGTTGCAGTAGTACAAGAGGCACAAAGGTGTTTGTAGCAGTGTGAGAGGCACAAAGGAGATTGCAGCAGTGCGAGAGGCACAAAGGTGTTTGCAGCAACGCACAGGCAACAGAGGGAGCACAGGATAGCAACAAAGAGGTAGCTTCAACATCAAGAGGCTTCCGGACTAACAAGGATGTTAGGATTTTGGGTAGATCAGTTACTTACTTCTTGGTAACTGAGTTGCAGTGCAGTAGTTAGCAGTGCTAGTGCTATGGACAGCAGGATGCAACATGTTGAGAGAGAGCTGTAGTATAGATGTAGCAGTGGTAATGGCAGAGCCATGGGCAGCAGTACAGGAGGCAACAATGCAGTGGGTGTTGGGCAGCAGGCCAAGTATCAACACAGGTACCAGTGTTGGAGGATCATTGTGATGTTCAGTGGTGGAGCATTACTAGAGCACATTCCTCGCTAAGATGGGGTGTTGATTTGGGGTAGCATCGGATGTGCTCTAGCCATGCAAATTGGTGGATAGGCTAAAGCACATGAGATCTCCAAGACCTAGAAATGGTTTGGGGAAATTCCACTGGGTTAGAGAGATATTAAAATAATTATTATTTTTAATGGGGTTCCTAAGTCTAAACTTAGGAAAATTAAAATATTAATGGGTATTAATATAAAATTGGGTGAGAATGTTCTAAATGACATGGATCAAGCCAAATCTAATCTTAGCCATTGATTAGAGACCTATCTCGGCCATTGAAGACTCAACAGAAAAAGTATAAGAGGAGGCTTGAGGGTCAGTTGGAGATAAACCAAGATTGATCAGTCAGTTCGATTTTCTGGAGCAGGGTTGCTGAGAAAATTCGAACAAGTGATCTGAGTTGCAGCGAGGGGCAATGAGTACATAGCAGAGAGGCAGAGATAGTGCCTGAGGATCAGCGGAGTGACAGAGGGGCTATGCAGAGGCAACAGGAACGACGCAAAGGCAACTAGTGATTGCGCAAGGCTGAGGGGCCTGTGTGGTGTTGAAATTTCTAAGTCTATTTGTTAGAAAATTAATCTGTATTTTGCTGGATTATTTCTTCTACTTGTTAAATTCGAACAAGTTATTTATAACATTTAAATACCGAAATAAACACAATACAATCACAATATCTACATATCAACAGCTGAAAGAAAACAAACACACAAGTGACATCGTTATTTTTGGACAAATATCCCCGGAAAAACCTAATGTGGAAAAACCGTTGCAACTATTTTGAGGGTATATTATTATGTAATATTTCCTTGAGTACAATTGGGTGCCAAACTGGCTCACCTGACAAAGAAAAATATATGACAACAATGTCTCTCTATTCGGAAATAGGTATTCAGAAAACCTGTCCCACAAAACCCTCTCCAGTACCTCTGAAGCTCTGTGCTGGCCCTTCTGGCCTTTGCGTCAGCCCTCTGAGGCATTGCTCAACCTCTGGGACCCTCTACGTCACTCCTACAACTTTCTACATGGATGACGCAGTCCCTCCGGCCTTTGCATTGTCTCTGCTGGGCTCTGCATGGCCTGCTCTGGTTGTTGCTTCTTCCCGCTTCCTGCCTCTGTGCTGGTCTCTCGGCACTGTCTCTGCCTCTCTGTCTAGTACTCACTGCCCCCTACTGCTGATCACTGATTCGACTTTGCTTAGCAACCCCGCTCTAGTAAAATAGATGACTGATCACTCTGGTGTATCTTCCAGCTGCCCCTCAAGCCTCCTCTTATACTTTTCTCCTTGGTCCTTCAATGCTCGAGATTAAGGCTAAAATTAGATTTGGCTTGATCCATGACTTTTGGAACCTTCTAACCCAGTTGTATATTAATACCCATTAATATTTTATTTTTCCTAAGTTTAGACTTATTGGGTGTGGAGCATGATTGTTCAGAGTTCTTTGTTTCAGCCCCCAGGAAGTTTGTACACCCCTCCATGCGGGGGGAACTTGTCCCCCCCGCGGGGGTCCGAGGGGGCCGATCCCCCCCGGCTGGGGGGTCCGGGGGCCAGCGGTCCCCTGGCGGGGGTTCGGGGGTAGCGCCCCCGAAGCCAAAAATAGATGTAAAATTGCCTTGTAAAAGTATAGTAATTTCTAGTCAATCTGGGCCGTTCATTAGGGGGATGATCTGACGGTAGAACTTATGTTTAGTTTAGGGTTTTTTGCCCTAGAAGGCAACCCCTCTCTTTGTATGAGGGCATTGTATTTGAGGTTGTGTAATAGATGTGTATTCTCTGAGTGAGAAACGGAGAGGTGAGACAGTGAGAGAAAACAAAGGATATTACAGCGGATCTGCTGTAGGTTGTGTCTCTTCATTTTCCTGGATAATAGAAAGGAAGCACTGGCGGTTCAGGGTGGACGTAGCCCAAACTGGGTGAACCACGTATATCTGTGTCTCTCTTGTTTTATGTGTTTTCTGTGTTTATATTTCTGCAATATTTTGTGTTCCATTGCTCCGTAATATATAATTTCCTAACAAGACTTAGGAACTCCATTAAAAATATTAATTATTTTAAAATCTCCCAAACCGGTTAGAATCCACCAAAACCATTTCTGGGTCTTGGAGATATCATGTGCTTTAGCCTCTCCACCAATTTTCATGGCTAGAGCACATCCGATGCTATCCCAAATCAACACGTGGGTGATGCAGAAGGCCAGAGAGCTGACGCAGAGAGGCAGAAGGTCGACGCAAAGGTTTCAGGAGTGACGCTAAGGCTAGCAGGGTTGACACAGAGCCTAGGAGAAGCGCTGGAAGGATTTTCATTGGGCAGACTAGTGTTGGGAAGCTGAATATCTATCTCCGAGAAGAGGTATTACTGCCGTGTAAAAAGCTCTGTTGGGTGAGCCAGTTCAGCACCCTAGTTGTACTCCAGAATTTTGCATAATAATAAAATCCTCAGAACTATTGCATCAATTTTCCCAAGTTGGGTATTTTTGGGGACGATTGTCCAAAAATAACTGTGTTCTTTGTGTGTTTGTTCCAGTATTTCAGTTGATGATCTGTATATGAGTTAAGGTTGCACCTGTGTTTATTTTCAGTAAAACAATTAAGGACCTCTGTCTTAAAAGAAGAGTGATTGCCAGCTACCTTGACACTTTCTGTTCCATCATAAACCATGATTATGGACATGCCACTTCTTATTGAGGCAATCTGCAATTGATTGAATTGGACTGGTCTTCTAGAGTTCCTTTGTTTGATGATCAATAAATGGCTTCCAATAAGATCATCTGCAATCCTTCAACTAGGTCCATGAGAATCGAAATTCATTTTTAAACTGAGAATCATCTGGAAGTATCTAACATAATTGATACGGGGAAAAATGGAGGATGATCAACAGCCTGTAATTTGTGCATGTAAGATATCTCCAAGATAACCTCTGACCTATCCTTATACCACAAATCACTCAAAATATGAAGACCTGTCCTTGCTAGTCCTTTTCTTGCAAAGACAAAAAGTGATCCCTGCTGACCTTTATCTGATGAAAAAGTCTAGGTTGAACGTGCAGCCAAATTATATCCTCGACAATAACCCAATAGTCCCAGTACAACTGATTTGGAAACGCAATGCCATGCCTGCCATACCCACTTGGAAATAAATGAACGAGAAATCTTAAAAGCATTAGTCACACCAACCATATCACAATGACTAAAAGGACCATGTTACCAGTTACATATGAAGCATGCTGGATTCAGTACCATGGAATAATTTGACAGGGTACTTTACCACTCATTTCCCTACCAATCCACTTGGGAGTTAGCACCGTTCCCTGGGCACAAATAGCCAG
Organism: Pinus tabuliformis; assembly: GCA_031772625.1. Classification (NCBI taxonomy): domain Eukaryota; kingdom Viridiplantae; phylum Streptophyta; class Pinopsida; order Pinales; family Pinaceae; genus Pinus; species Pinus tabuliformis. Next base: position 182,806,066 of record CM062806.1, read on the forward strand.
CAGGCATAGTCCTTTGTCCTTTCTGGGCTTCGTTGTATAATATTACTTATCCAATTATATTATATGCAAATACGATAGTGAGCCAGGGATTATGTTCATCTAAGGTTATTATCCATACTTTTAATCAGATGTGTGGACAGGTTTGTGATCAGGCTCATTTATGTCAGTTTTTATTGTCTTCTGGGAAAAGTAGACTCTTTTATTGTATTTTACAGAAAGTTAAATTTTATTGGATATTCACAAAGTGAATGCAGAAAGGCACATATTTCCATGTGAGATACTGAAATATAACTTTTGAAATTAAAAGAAAAATAATAGTGTAACTAGTATTTAATAGATGAATTGTGACTTCTGATTTAAGATATTTTACTGAATTAGTACTCAGAGAATACAGTAAACAGGTTTTCTTCTAGGGAAAGGAATAATTACTATTTCATGAGATTATATGCAAACTATGATAACATACCATATTTAACCTTCCTTTGAAAGATAGCATTTATGCATGGTCCTCTACAGTTCAATCAATGTTATGGAGGTCAAAAAGAATTTTTAACCTGACTACAGTTGTTTGTATTGCCAGTGTCTTATCAAAAGAGGATATGAACTTGTTTCTGGTGGGACAGACAACCATTTGGTCCTGGTAAATTTGAAAAATAAGGTAAGCACAGACAGAAATATCTCTCCAGACATGGTTAAAGAGCTAAAAAACTGGTAGCTGAGGCACATGTGAAGAGCCAAAAAAATTAAAAATCAGCATAATTAAGAAGATCAAAGATTTCCTGTTTAAAGCCTACCAACAACTTGATTTCAATTAGTTCTTGCAAAGTTATGTGCCAAGCAGAGCTAACATGCACAAGATGAACTCCATTGATTGAGTCTCTAAACATTTTATCAATGTATTTTCAGTCTCAGGCCTGTTTCTATTAATTTTTAGCATTTAGATTCGAGGTCTTGAATGTTTTCATTATTGTGAATTGACCTTCATCTTTGGCGTATTTCTAGGGATGCACTAAAGTTATTTTGTCTTTTCTAAGCATGCAACATATATGGACTCCCATAATTGATGCAAGTTTCTTCTTGCCTCTTGAATTTCAGGGAATTGATGGTTCCAGGGTTGAAAGAGTGTTGGAACTGGCTCACATTGCAGCTAATAAAAACACAGTTCCTGGAGATGTCTCGGCAATGGTTCCTGGTGGAATTCGCATGGGTGTGTTTTGATCTAATTCTTTCTGAACACTTTCTCCATTGCTTTCTTTATCATTGCAATATCTCTTCCTTGAGACTATTATGATTCAAAGTTGAAAGAAATTGAAACATAAATGAAGGAACTAAAAGAGGGATTCAAATTAAAGAAGTTTTTGATGAGTTGAGTATAGATTGATTGCACCTTTCTTCAGTTGCTTGTGCTCTCCATTGATCTAAATAATGACTCTAGTGCCCCATTATTAATAATTATTAGTCTGCATGAGTTGGCTTCTCCTCGCGCTGATTTTTTTCCTGGAAACATTCCATGGTCATTGGTAATTCAGGAACCCCTGCTCTGACCTCAAGAGGTTTCATTGAGGATGATTTTGCAAAAGTTGCAGAGTTCTTTGATCTTGCAGTTCAATTAAGTATGAAAATCAAATCTGAAACAAAAGGTGGGGATTTCTATTTTCAGCTCATGGAATTAGTCAACTAGTCATTTTTCTGCCATTTTTACTTTATACAGGATATACTGCTTGCAACTTCCATGCCATTCCTGTTTCTGTTTCAGCAATCTTTTCTTCATTTAATACATGATCAAATTCAAACATAGCTTGAACGTCATTTCTAAACTCAGGTGGTACAAAGCTGAAGGACTTCAAGGCCACCATTGAAAACAGTCCAGCCATACAGGATGAGATAAGAAGTCTTCGACATGCAGTTGAGGAGTATGCAAAGCAGTTTCCAACAGTTGGATTCGAAAAATCATCCATGAAATATAAGGAATGAAATTACCTTGTGGCGTGAACAGGTCATGCCAGGCTTTGGTTTACAGTTACATAGTTCCAAAGTGCATTGTTTACCAGAATTCCTCTGAGTTCAACTTCTGGTCTGTAATTTAACTAATACAAATGGTCAGAATCTAGCTCAAAGGGTGATGTAAATTTTCAGGCCTGATGTGCTGTACTAAAAAATTCCAAAATGCATAGTAAAAATTACAAAATCTATGCTTACAAATTCCATCTACTTGTCTACATATTATGGCATTTTCTATGATCTATGCAATGCTTTCCATCTGATTAGAACTCTAGCATCCTTGGAAAGATGGACAAATTCCATTACAGGGCTATATTGATTGGCCTCACACAGTATTTGTGTATTTTCTCATAGTGATGACTCATGAGTGTATGTACCAATAACTCCTCGCCTACCCACACCAAAAGCTTTTCCCATCTGGAAGCTGGCATTGGGGCTGAAACCCCTAGGTGATGTGATAGCATCCTCCCTCATTCTTGTACTAATTGCCCATGATTTTGGTATCATGCATTGTGAGACCTCTTTACCTTGTGGTTATCATCTATGTGCTGTACATAATATTTGCAAACCTTGTGACTGCAAATGCCTATCCCATGTTTAGGATTTTGTTCCACATTAAAGCTCGCCTCCTATGTAGCTCAGGCCCTGTGCAGTCTACACTAGTGGTATGTATAACAAGGTATGGTATTGACTTGGGGTGTCATCCAAATTGTATTCTTCTTTATTACATTAGCATATCCCATGATTGGAATTTTGTTTCATATTAAAACTCCCCTCCAATGTAGCTCACAAGGTCTACACTAACCATATGTGTAACAAAAGTATGGAATTGGCTTCCTCCAAATTGTCTTCCTATTGCCTACAGTGACATATCCCTTGATTGATTTCGTTATGTAGCTCAGGAGATCTACACCAGCCATGTGCAACAGTATATAGCACTGATATGGGGGGACTCAATTGTAAAAGCCTAGTGGTTCACCTTTGGGTCAGCTCATTTTAAAAATAAGCTACATTTTCCTTTAATATTCTTCGAAAGGGGAAATTCTCTTCAATTAACTTCTCATCCATAATGGAAAAATCCATTTACTGAAATTTTGTCAAAACAATAGCTAAACTACCTACAACAAACATGATATGAAGTTATACCAATTTAATTAGTATTTCTAAAATATAAAGTATACATTTTTAGTTAAAGTTTGTGAAAGATCCTTCTAGGTTCAAGAAATTGTCCAAGCAAATTGCGATCAACAAAGTCTCAAAATGAATTCACTGAGTTTTATGAGATTTAGTTTTTATTTTTTATTTAGTGCTGGTGAAACTAGAGGCTCAAACTTTACACTTATTGGATACTTGAAGTCTTTCTATGGCTTGGGAGGTCTACATGACATTGTATAGTCCTAATGATCCAAGGCATGTTTCAAGTCATCTGACGTCCTCCCTTGGGGAACCAAAACCTGAAATGTCATTAGTTGACCAGATGTAACTTGAGAAGAGAACAAGCCTACTCATATGAGTGCCAACTTAGAATGGCCCGTGATAACATCTAGAATTAACGAAAAAAATTATGCTTTTACAAGTCCATATAATGTTTAGACCTAAATATTTTTCAAGCATATACTAAGTGCTTTCAGAGTTATTGAAGAAACATTGAGCTTGAATGCTACCATTTTCAGTGAAAGTTAAAATTAACATGATTCTATCTAAAGAAAAAGTAAACTAAGAAGGTTGTCATATTTGAATTTAATCAACACTACTAATGTCTTTCAATGAATTAATACTAGTATAGATTCATCTTAATCTTAGATTTATTAAGCACTGCGAGGGAGAAAGCTAGTGAAATGCTCAACTCTTAATAAAGTTAAGCTAAAAGTTTGGTCAACATTATTTAAAAGTACTTCACAACATTAAGGAATGTAACACAGTGGAACCCAAACCATAGCTGAAATACATTGAGACTAACATTTTAACACATCCCAAGGGGAACCACTTAGGAATGTCTCCTCGTTCCAAGGATGGTATCTTGGGTAAACCCTAGATTCTTAAAGTGTTAATTTTAGGTATGTTCTATGCTAGAGCAATTTATTTCAATTTTCACAGTTAGCTCCAGATCTTTTCCAAATTAGCAATCACATCAGCATTAAAGTAAATTGCAGATAGAACATAAACATAAATCGCAGAAGACAAGTCAAGACAAGAGGACACAAGATGTGGTGCTAGCCAGGGACAAACCCCAATGTGGGGAAACCCTTGATCAATTCTTCTTTTATGTTCTTCAAAGTTTAGCAGAGAGAGAGATAGTACATTTACAACAAAAGTCAATACTTTGACTTATCTAGATCTGAGCATAAATCATCTCCTATAATGATGATACATGAGATCAGTTGAAGACATTTGCTTCAACTGATTCTCCAAGGTGACGGCTTCACCTAACATAGTGTTGTAGCTTGTACTCATGTTGCACCCATCACTGTGCTGCACCTAGTCACTTAGTTGCTCCCATCTGTTCCCATCATCATGTTGTTCCTTACTAATATGCTCATCATGTTGTCTCATTCATCATCATGTTGCTTCTTTCATCATCATGATCTGAGACTGTTCATCCTTACGATTCTCATTATGTTGAGACTGTGTCCTTTTACTGGTATGCCAAGGATCTCTTGACCATCATCGAGACCTATTTCACTATCAGAGTTATGTCGGGACTGTAACTTCTAACATAATCTTCATTGAGCTGATAGAATAGATCTATCACTATTGTTCATTGTGTTTGGGTTGCTACAGGTATTGTGGTTGGGCTGCTTTAGGTATGCCACCGAGGTTTATATACCAAGACAATATGGTACCCTCGTCTGAGTTCTTCTCTACTTCAAGTCATAGGTATGCCGAGAGTGTATTTGGTCTTGGTCAACACTGCCGAGATCTTCATCCAACCGAGATCCTTACAAGTATGTCGAGGCCATTGGTTATTCTATTATGATATGCCTATACAGATCCAAATGTTGTTATACCATACTGAATTACTGAGCCATAGCTGGAGATATCATCATGTGTGTTGTGAGCAGCAAAGAGTATACATTATAACAAAAGTTTTGAGACAATGATACTGAGGCCATATGAGGACAGTCATAATTCGAGGTTCTTTCAATCACATACATACATCCTTTGTCATGAAACAAGTTCAACGAGGATGTGATATATATATATATATATATATATATATATATATATATCAGTATGTCGAGATCAAACATGAAGTCGAGACTGCAATAGATACATAGTCCTTTTCGTCCATCTGAGATTACTGAGCCGTAGCTGGAGATATCATCATGTGGGGTCTCACTTGACTGCAACTATGACTGTGGCTCTTCCATGCTTGACTATAGCTCTCACGTTATCACTGCGGCTCTTCCATGCTTGACTACGGTTCTCACATTATCAATGCGGCTACCATGCTTGACTACGGCTCTTCCATGCTTCACTGCGACTCTCGCGTTATCACTGCGGATACCATGCTTGACTGCGGCTCTTCCATGCTTAACTGCGACTCTTCCATCTACTGTGGCTCCTCGTCTATGCCTGTGACTCTATCTCATTGCAGCTACTTCTTACTGCGGCTTCATCTCAAAACCATCTGAATCTTCCATAGTGTCTCTCCTTCACCAAAAATCCAAGACGTGGAGAGGAGGAGATCACATGAAGAGTGTCTTCCAAAATGACTCAAGTCCTCTCCTATTTATACTAAAACGTAGATGATGAATAGACATGACTATGGGGTTTTTGAGCCTACATAAGTTGCTGGTCGACTTGACAGTTGGTCTTATAACACAAATAAATTCATAACTCCATGATACTTATCGGAATCGGATGATCTTTAGATCAATCCTACACCTCTCGATGAGAGGGATCCAAGAAAAATATCAGCTTCCATTAATAAGATGACCCACATGGAGTTTGGCCCTAGTTGCCAATTTTAACACTCCCTCTCAACTAGGGAGAACTCCATCCGCTGATCCATATGTCCACCTGTACTATCTCTGCCATCAGTGCCCTACACTGCTCAACTTTGTTCCGCTTAGCTCTGCTCAGCTCAGCTCTGCTCACAATGTCATGTTCACAATGTCTTCCATGTCTCTTGCCTTAAAAGGGCACTAGGCGACCATCAATCAGTGCAAACAATGCTTCCATCCCTGGATGATGAGGGAAGGGTCATTCTAGAACCAGAAGGTATTTTATCTACTAGAGAAAGAAAGCTTCGACATCGTACAATCAAGGAATACCTAATCAAGTGGAAGGACTTACTCGAAGAAGAAGCTTCTTGGGAGAATGAATCATTTTGTCAACAACATCCGTCGTTACGTATGCTTTGAGGACAAAGCATTCTTTCGAGAGGAAGACAATGTTATGTAAAAAATAGTTAATATTATGTAAAATTTAGTTAGTGTAGTTTATTAAGCAAAAGGGCATGATCAAAGATCATGCCCGTTCACCAAGAGGCACCTAAGGCGGTATATAGCCAGGGCCTCTCACAAAAATGTAATCATTATCATTCAATTATAAATAACATATTTACTTATTTTTGTTTATTACGAAGTTTTCACTTCATCAACTCAGCTCTGCTCATCTTCGCTCAACGCTACTCAGCTGAACTATGAAGAAGAAGAATTGATCGAGAATGTCTCATACCATTCTCCACTGACCAGAAGTCAGTCTCAGAGTGGGTACCACTGGTCCCAGACTAGTCCTCTACTGACGTAAAGTTAGTGTCATAGTGGGTACCACTCTCACTGGTCCGAGAACAGTATCATTGATCCTAGATCAATGAAGGTCATCCTAGCATAGGGAGTGTGGTAGATACGACGATGCGTCCATCAATAGATCTACTATGGTCCCTATCCTCATTTCCCTACTCATTGATTAGATGACAGGTACTTCCCATGAGTCCCGGACTGCATGGGTAGGATGCCTCGACATGAGAACTAATTATCCTATCCACGGGAGAACGAATCATCCTGTCTAGTGGATGCCACGGAGAACTAATCATCCTGGCCTACTGGAGAACGAATCATCCTGTCCAGTGGATGCCACAGAGAACTAATCATCTTGGCCTATAGGAGAACGAATCATCTTGATCCACAATTGCCATGGAGAACGAATCATCCAAGCCCACAGGAGAACTAATCATCCTGTTCCATAGTCGCCACGGAGAACAAATCATCTTGCCCCACAGGAGAACTAATCATCTTGTTCCATAGTCGCCACGGGGTGTCACAGGGGAAGGTTGAACTTGTCATCCTGTACATAGTGCACCACCAGGGGAGGGTGAGTCGCCCTGTCATCATATATTGCTCCAATAAGTACCCCAAGCCCCCTAGAGCTCCCAGAGCTCGATGCATGCAACATGCAGGACCCTTATAAGAAGGTCTCTCAACAACTCCAAGTCATTCAGGAAAGTCATAGATTTGACCTTTCCCCGGGGCTTTGAAAAAATGTCTGTGACCTGTACATCAGTCTCAATGCAATGGAGCCGCCTCGCTCATCGACTTACCATATCCCAAATAAGGCAGTGTATGATGTCTATATGCTGGAGCAATCATCGAATACGAGATTCCTCAATAATTGAATCCCACCTCTGGTTGTCACAGAGAATCACAGTGGTATTCATCATGTGTACAAACAACTCACTTAAGAGCTTCTGCAACCGTGCAGCTTCACACGAGATCATACTCGTAGCTGTGTATTCAGTCTCGGTGGTGCTTATAGCAACCGATTTCTACTTCCTGCTTATCCATGATATCGAAGCAGAATCCAAAGAGAACTAGCACTGAGAAGTGCTCTAATGATCTTCCACACTGCCTGCCCACTCAGCATTCGAATAATCATGTAGTTTCATATTTCCGACAGTGTATCTCAATCCATGAGAGATTGTGCCCCGTAGATATCTTAGAAGATTCTTGGCACCAATTCAGTGAGGCTCGACCAAATATGAGCTCACCATGCTAACTGCAAAACATATGTTCGGACGAAAGTTCACCAAGAACATCAACGTGAATGAGTTTATGAAACTTAGAGGCATTTCCCAAATCTGGTCCGACATCACTACCATATAACTTCTGAAAGTTAAGATCCTCGAGGTAGTCACAAGCTTGCAGTTTTATCATTCCACAGCTGGAATCCAACTCCCTCTTACTTTTGCAAATGAGAGGGTCTGCACCTGTCAGAAATAGGTCGTCCTTATAAGGTGCTGGTATGAGAGGTCTATCATCCACAACCTTCGGGTAATGGTTTGGATTGGTTTCAGTCCTAGTGAATCTCAGCTTCATCAGATAGCTATCAATCCTCTCATACTATGCCCGGGGTGTTTTGCTTCAAGCCATAGAGGGCTTTCTTCCACCTGTATACATGAGATTCCCGATCATGAATCTCAAACTCCTCAGGTTGTTCCAGCCCTGTGGACCTGCTGCATGAGGGGAATGGTCCTCTTACAAGATTTTCCTTTAGTACATCTCAGACATGTACATTCATGCTCTACTTGAATTCATACATCCCTATAATGCCACGATTGTTTCCATCTCTACCAAATTACAGAATGCACCCATCTATCTGATGAAGTGCCTTGAAGCACTACAATCTCTAAGCCATATTACCAAAGAATCTGAAGGAGAGCCAATACAAGATAATGCTTCTTTATCTTATCAGAAAGAACATTTGATTCTTCATACCTGGGGTTCCTTGCTTTCTATGAAGAGTCGGCCATTTCCTTGATGACCTGCATTACCTGTCATTCCTTTGATCATTGAAGATGTCCCTGGAATGATTGTTATCTTCATCAAGTGATGTGTCCCTTCCATTTGGACACTCCTTCGCATAATGGCCGAACTTATTGCAACCAAGGCTTCCGCCTTTCCTTCCACCCTTAGATTCGAACTTCCCAATGAAGTGATCTTGAGGTAGGCCATCAAAAACTTCTGCCGCGCCATTCTGATAATATTCTCTGCTTCGACTTCACCCTTGGTGAAGAGGGATGAGGAGTCCATTGATCCTTTTGTCCTGTCCCAACTGTCTTTGGTGATTTCTCTTTCACTCTTGCTTGGGCATTGTCCTCACCTGAGCTCTGATTCCATGTTAATTTTAGGTATGTTCTATGCTAGAGCAATTTATTTCAATTTCCACAGTTAGCTCCATATCTTTTCCAGATTAGCAATCACATCAACATTAAAGTAAACTACAGATAGAACATAAACATAAATCGTAGAAGACAACCAAGATAAGAGGACACAAGATGTGGTGCTAGCCAGGGACAAACCCCGTTGTGGGCAAACCCTTGATCAATTCTTCTTTTATGTTCTTCAAAGTTCAGCAGAGAGAGAGAGAGAGATAGTACATTTACAACATAAGTCAACACTTTGACTTATCTAGATCTGAGCATAAATCATCTCCTATAATGATGATACATGAGATCAGTTGAAGACATTCTGCTTCAACTGATTCTCCAAGGTGACGGCTTCACCTAACATAGTGTTGTAGCTTGTACTCATGTTGCACCCGTCACTGTGCTACACCTAGTCACTGAGCTACTCCCATCTGCTCCCATCATCATGTTGCTCCTTACTAATATGCTCATCATGCTGCCCTTTACTAGCATGCCCATCATGCTACTTCTTTCATCGTCATGATCTGAGACTGTTCATCCTTATCATTCTCATTATGTTGAGACTGTGTCCTTTTACTGGTATGCCAAGGATCTCTTGACCATCATCGAAACCTATTTCGTTATCAGAGTTATGCCAGGACTATAGCTTCTAACATAATCTTCATTGAGCCGAGAGAATAGATCTATCACTATTGTTCATTGTGTTTGGGCTGCTACAGGTATTGTGGTTGGGCTACTTCAGGTATGCCACCAAGGTTTATATACCAAGACAATATGGTACCCTCATCCGAGTTCTTCTCTACTTCAAGTCATAGGTATGCCGAGAGTGTATTTGGTCTTGGTCAACATTGCGTCCTCATCACACCTCCTCGATCTGGTACTGTTGTACAAGATGTTTGTATTGTCATAAGGATTTCACTAAGATCTGTATATATATAGACTGTTGTGAGAGATATCAACACAGTCCATTCATTTGAGATCTTCATCCAGCTGAGATCCTTACAAGTATGTTGAGGCCATTGGCTATTCTATTGTGATATGCCTATACAGATCCGAATGTTGTTATGCCATACTGAATTACTGAGCCGTAGGTGGGGATATCATCATGTGGGCTATGATGATCCGGATTTAAACAGGTACGCAACAGATTATAGAGATAACCATAAACAAAGATGTGCAGCGGAAATAATACTTCATTTCATTAATGGAAAATACTGAAATATGCTTACAAATAGTAATGGAAATAAACCAGCTAGGGCGATGGTAGCTTATCTCTGAGAAGAGATGTGGTGGCTACATGCCTCTGAACTTGTTACAATGAGGCTCGAATGTCTATTTATTATTGAGAAACAATGGAAAACCCTTCACATCCCAAAACCTAACCCTAGAAGATGAAACGCCAAATTGTGGGCCCCGTTTTGGGGTGAGTTGGACAACCAACTTCCCGGGGTCGCGAATTGGTCGTATTATCTCCGTTTGACGTGCATGATAGCCCGTTGGAAAGATCTCTCCGAGGACTACGACAAAAAAGACGATTTTTTGGTAGAAAAATCGTTGGCGGTAGATTTCCCAAAAAACGTCGTTTAGGGCCTCAAAACGGCTCCGGAAGTTTAGGACCCGAAAAACTGCTAAAAATAGTAAACTGTGCTATAATTAAGGAAACTGAAAAACTGAAAGAGACAGTTGTGGGGTTCCAAATGGGATAGGTGGGTGGCCACCAACATCCACCTGGATCATGTGAGTAGCAAAGAGTATACGTTATAACAGAAGTTCTGAGACAGTGATACTGAGGCCATATGAGGACAGTCAAAATTCAAGGTTCTTTCAATCACATACATACATCCTTTGTCATGAAACAGGTTCAACGAGGATGTGATATATATATATCTATATATATATATATATATATATATATATATATATATATATATATATATATATATATCAGTATGTTGAGATCAAACATGAAGTCGAGACTGCAATAGATACACAGTCCTTTTCGTCCATCTGAGATTACTGAGTCGTAGCTAGAGATATCATCATGTGGGGTCTCACTTGACTGCAACTATGACTGCGGCTCTCACGTTATCGCTGCGGCTACCATGCTTGATTGTGGCTCTTCCATGCTTGACTGCGGCTCTCACGTTATCACTGCGGCTACCATGCTTGATTGTGTCTCTTCCATGCTTAACTGCAGCTCTTCCATCTACTGTGGCTCCTCTTCTATGCGTGCGGCTCTATCTCACTGCGGCTTCATCTCAAAACCATCCGAATCTGCCATAGTGTCTCTCCTTCACCAAAAACCTAAGACGTGGAGAGAGGAGATCACATGAAGAGTGTCTTCCAAAATGACTCAAGTCCTCTCCTATTTATACTAAAACATAGATGATGAATAGACATGACTATGGGGTTTCTGAGCCTACATAAGTTGCTGGCCGACTTGACAGTTTGTCTTATAACACAAATAAATTCATAACTCCATGAATACTTATCAGAATCGGATGATCTTTAGATCAATCCTACCAATGTTTTAAAACTCCGACTCGGACAAGGATCGACTCCGACTCGGTATCAACTCGGCCGGCTTGATTTCAATGACTTGGTCGTTGTAAAAAATACATTAAATATTTATTTATTTTTTATAAAAAGACATAATTTTAAAGATTTTCATTCATGTTTCCAAACATACAACATTACAATATAGATGGAAGACAACATATGATCAAAGTAGGCTCATGAATATATCCATTATATCAAAATGGCACCTAGTTATAGTCACAGTTATAGTCACCCAGTTATAGGCCGCCTTCTGCTAGTCACCCTTAGTTATAGTGTCACCTACTGTATATTCCTAAGTTGAAGATCCTGATGAGAGCCAACAGTGCAAGCTCTGATTTCTTAAAGAAAAGTACCAATCAGCTCAATCTTCTGCCAGTGATCTGAGCAAAGTGGTCTTGCTTTGAGGACATGCGATTGAGTCACCCAAAATCTGTTGCCCATTCCCTGAATATCCTCTAATTGACTTCTACTTGGTTTATGCTAGTGTCTAGTATCTCACTAGAACAAGTTGACCTTGCTTCTTTGGTGCAAGACATCCTAGATCAAAGACGTGCTTAAGTGCTGCAGTTATTTTTAGCATCTTTTTTATGTGATAAAATTCAAACAGTGATTAGAGTAGTTCTTTATCAAATCTATGCCTTTGAGCATGCAAGTTACTTGACTAATGTAATCTAGGATGTGCCTTATTGGTTCGGATTAAAGGCCACATAAGTTAGTTTGGATTAAACGATTTTTTTTCTGACATTGTTTTGAATGGCTTGCCTATGCCAGTGTTAAATGTTAATTAGTGAGATACTACTTTATGGAAAATTACCCATTGCAACCATTGTAAAATTTAGATGGTTTGCTCTTCAATTTTTCTTAATGGGCATTCCACTGCCAATGCCCAATGCCTATTACATAAACTGAAATTTAGTCATATAAAGTGAAATACTGCCATTTAAATCCTATATGACCAGTGTGTAGTTGACAAAGAAAAAAAACTTATTAAATTGGGTATGATTATGTCATTGTCAGCTTTCATTATTGAATTATGAGGGGTTTAATTAGTTTGCCTTAAACAGGATCCAGATGATTCACTTAAACGGAAGACATTGGATTTGCTTTATAAAATGACAAAATCCAGCAATGTTGAAGTAATTGCAAAACGCATGATCAGCTACATGATTAGCATCAACGACTCTCACTATAAAACAGAAATAGCATCAAGATACACTCGATATCCGAGGCATTGCTGAAGATACACCTGATTAGGAAATTTAATTTTTTTTATAAAACTCGCAGTTTTTTTTGGGTGACTGGCCACATTTATTGACTCAGCCGAGTAGATGCGGATCCAGCCGGGTTAACTGAGTCATGCAATAACTCGGCCAAGTCAGTCATGACTGGCCTCCCGAATTGGTTTTTCTGCCGGGTCAATTTTTTTTTTTTCCGGCTCAGACCAACTCGGTCAAGTTGGATCTGAGCCGGCCGGATCTTAAAACGGAGAATCCTACACCTCTCAATGAGAGGGATCCAAGAAAAATATCAGCGTCCATTAATAAGATGACCCACATGGAGTTTGGCCCTAGTTGCCAATTTTAACATAAAGGTACAAGGTCAGGTCAACAACTCATTGCACCGAGAGGCACTCTCCATTCCAGTATGGTAGAGATGTTGTAATGTAATGTAAACATTTTGACTTGGTGAAAATAAATTAACCCTATGTTCTAATAATAAAAAAATTCAAACTAAAAGAACAAAAATAAAAATTCTATGTTATTATTACTATTACAATTATTATTATTATTATTTGTTGGGTATTTAAGGTAAACTTGACTTGGTCAAGTTACCAATTGTTTTTGAGCTCTAGGTTTATGAGAACCCATGGTATTCATGTCTAATATAGCCTAAAGGGGGAAATTAAACCAGCTTAGATCCGTCAGACCTACGAAGCGCCAGGAGGGATCAAATCTCTTGAGATTGAAACCTCTTTTAGACTGAAAAGAGATTTGATCCCTCTTAGTGCTTGGTAGGTCGGAGTTAAGATAGATCTAGGCTGGTGAATAGATCATATATATAGTCCATCAACATTCAAATTACTAAGAACAAACATGTCATGAAGTGGGATTTGAAACTAGGTGAGGAGGACAACTTTTCCTCATAACCACTCAAGATACACCTAATTAACAAATTGAGACACACATTTAGACAAAGGGTGTGGAACTAAATACCAACATATATGTAACCAAACTACAAAACCAAACAATCTTTACCATTCATTCAATTTCCATCACGCATATGTTTGTCTAATTAGGATTTTAGTCTAAATACACATGGAATTCAGATTCCAAAATCTTCGTAGATTTAATTATTTTGTTTAGCATTTGGTACATGAGTACTTTCCAGAGTTAATTACTTGTTTAACATTTCATTGGGACATGAGTATTTTTCCTAACTACATAATGGTCAAAGACGCTAGAAGCATGTTGCAAGTTCCATCCATCCACATTCCAAATTGTGTGAGGGTGGTAAAAATCAAGTTGATTATCATCAGGACTGCAAGTCTGCTATTCTTCTTGTGTAGCTACACCATATTAGATACTAATTGTCTAGTTTATTGATTAACATGATACTATATATTACTTGTGTACTTGCATTAGCGTGTGCAAATTTAGTTCTAAATAGATTGAAGTCATTACCTCCTAAGTTCTACATGGTGTAAAGCCTGAAAACACAAGTGCAATGTCAGGGAAACTAAAATGAACTAACCACTATCACCATGTTGGTTCCTCTCTCACTGGAGGTTAGCTCTTCTCTTGCAGAAGGGGGGTTTCCCTAGTATAATGTATAAAATCTTTAGAAATGACTGGATGGTGGGTTACTAAGACCAGTGCAAATCCAAAGTTTATCATGTCAAGGGATACAAACAAAGAAGGTTTAAATTTATGTGGAGAAGACATAGTCAAGCCATACACTAGGTGCTATGACTAGTCCAAATAGAGTTTTTTAGGTTATATGAGAGTACATTAGGGCCCTTATGCAAGATGCACTGAATTTACAGCCAAGAGATAATGTGTAACCATAAAATGATGAAGGAAAACTATAACATGAGATTATAAGCAAAAAAGAATTAGGTAGACAACCTTTTAATGAATGAACAACCCAACCAGATTTGACATCATCACATATGATCTCATAAGACTAGGAAGCCATAACATGTGTCATACCAAATCTGTGATTACAACAGCAAATTCCCCCAAATCCAGATTACATAAAGTGCTGAGGAGGGTTAATAACCTCAAACTAAGTTCATTTTCATGTGCAAAGACATGCTTTCAACAGAGGTTACTTCCAACAGCAAGATACAATAGCTACTCAAACATAAAACACAAATCACCCAAGAGAAAAGGGATGAGGTATGGGAACGTTACATATGTGTGCTTGCTCTTTGAGATAGGGGAACTTCACACATGTTCAACTAGGCTTAGAGGGGTTTACCCTATCAATCCAACCATGAATAACAATGGAGAGAGATATTCTTTAAATAGAGTTCTAGCTCCATCTCCTTAAAATAGAATGACAATATCCTTTTCTAGATCCACTAATTTCTCCAAGAATAAACCTTAAAATATGTTTGGCAGCTCCTAGATCCATGGTTTTCTCTGAAAAATAATGATATGATGATAAGTTACTTCTAGATTCATACTTTTATCTGAGGATAAAGATAAATAAGCTTGGCCACATCTAGATCCCTGATTTGCTCCTACAGATAATAACAAATATCTGTGGACAAGTCAACTAAACTCCTCCAAGCTGGCCGCTACTCTTCCTTGCAACATGCGCTGGATGCCTTCATGACCAAAGGCATGTCCTTTCGGAGCATGTGCTATTTAGGACATTCTTCCTTCAATGCATAACCAACTCCTTAAAATGTGAATCTCATGTGATATGTGCAAGAAGTGGTCCAATGTTTATCAGAACCGACTGTGGCTGCCTCAAAGCATGTGCAAAGATATTGGACCATCTGGGAAGTAATCAAAACTTCGGAGGATGTGCCATTGTTGCTAGAAGTGACTGTTCAGCCCTTTGGAAAATTATCCTAGCCTTTGGGAGTTGAATCGACCTCCCTCTCAGCTAAATCGAACTGCTCACTAAAGCTATTGCGCAAACCCTATGCAGCTTCACTGTGGAATACTTTTGTCACTTGTTGTTGCCTCTCCAAAACTGAAATCTCCACCAGAATCATTGTATTTGCTTCTCACTAGCTCTGCTTCCCCTCTCGCTCGAACTCCTCTTCCTTGCTCAGTTGTTGCTGCTAGATAGCTCGATCTGCTAAGGAAATCGACCTCTCAAGTGCATTCTCCTTCTACCCATCGATTTTCTCTTATAATCTCTTGTTGGTGAACCAACAACCATGATTAGATTCCCATCAATGGCTAATATAATTTCAAACTTGATCCGTGTGAGTTTTTAGACAACTCTCACATTTTCTCAATTAATTTCTGTTAATTAATCACTTTTCCTAAGTTAGACTTAGGAAATATTTAATTATTGACTAATTAACTTAATTGAGCCATCTCTAGATGTTTTCTCCTGAAATTTTGTATGGGTTTTGTAGTTCCTGTATTTCTAAGCCTCTCTGACCAAAGTTAAGACTAGAACACTTGTCGAATACTACAAAAACTAACACTCCCTCTTAGGGAGGAAGGTGTTCTACCATACTCTGTCTTGTAACATCTCCTCCCATACATGCTATTGATGTCTAACAACGACCTACCATTGTCCACTAGGCCACTATGCAACTCTGATTCAATAGCCACTCTGTGTTGAACCATCCTGCATCTGCGCTGCTGCTTGCACACCCTGTACTGTTTCCAACTCTGCTCTGTGCTGCCACTGATCTCATGTTGTTGTTGTTGTTGCAACTACTGCAACTGAGAACTCTAAATCTCTGAATCAACTGTCTCATGAATTGCAACTATCTCTCTAGTCACTGGCTGCTACTAGCCTTTGCATTGTTTACAAAGTTTGTTTGGGCTGAAACTGCACAACGCCGCTCAGCATTTGACAGCAACTAGTACTGCAACTGTCCTCAAGAACTGATTGCGCCATTTGACACTGATCCACCCGATATTGAATATTGCAGGCCCCTGTAGCAAGGGTATTGATCCTTGAGAAAACACCTATCTGATGCTCACCTCTATGGACCATACCCAAAAACTCTGCAACTTTGGTGACTAAATATCAATGTCACCCTACTTCTCTCTAGGACGTATAACTGCATACAATGTAAATTCATCCTTCAACCTGGAAGAAAAATTATCAATCTCTCTCAAAGTTGCTCCCTGCTCATGATTCTCCTTCTTGTCCTTCTTTCTCCGAGGACACGGGGTACTATAGTGACCGAACTCACCACACTGTTGAAGTTTCTAAGTCTAACAGTAAGAAACCCTCCATGTACTTACTGGTTTATTTCTTCCTACTTGTTCTGATTAATTAACAAGTTATTTACCATGTAAATACTGAAAATAAACACAAGTACATGCTCAACATATTACAGACCATCAACTAAAGGAAATAGAAACAAGAACACAAGTGACACCTTTGTTTTGGACTAATGTCCTCGAAAAAACCCAATGCGGGAAAGCCTGTGCAGCTATCTGAGGGTTTGATTTATTAAGCAGTTTCAGAATACAATCTGGGTGCCAAATCCAGCTCACCCAATAGAGTAAAATCTTGACAGTAGTACCTCTCTAGTCGGAAGCAAATATTTTGACTGAAACCCTAAATAAACACTCCAGCAACTCCACAGGTCCAATCTGCCCCACGAAACCCCAGCGTCAACCTCTAGGGATTGTGCCAGCCTCTTCTGCCCTTTGCGTTAGCTTTCTCGGCAGTTCTAGCAGTTCTCGGCAATTCTGACTTCTGCCCTCTGTGTTAGCTTTCCTGAAAGTTCTGGGTTTTACCCTCTGCGTCAGCTTTCCCGGCTATTCCAGCAGTTCCAGTTTTTTCCCTCTGCATCAGCTTTCCTGGCTGTTCCAGCAGTTCCAGTTGTTCTCGGCAGTTCTGACTTTTGCCCTCTGCGTCAGCTTTCCCGATTGTTCTGGCAGTTCCGCCTGCTACGCTAATCCTCCAGGTGCTATATCTGCCTCTCTTCTTCTATATTCATTGCTCCTCAGCTGCAACTCTGATCACTCTCTCAACTTTCTCAGCAACCCCAACTCCAGATAGTCGAAATTTTGATCTCTTGGTGTGTTCTTCAAGTGACCCTCAAGCCTCTTATACTTGTCTCGTTGACAAATCAACGGCTGAGATTAAGTCCCTAATCAATGGCTAAGATTAGATCTAGCTTGATCCATGACTTTTCGACCATTCTAACATAGTTTTATATTAATTCACATTAATATTTTAATTTCCCTAAGTTTAGACTTAGGGACTCCATTAAAAATATTAATTATTTTAATATCTCCCAAACTGTTTAGAATTTGCCCAAAGCCTTTCTGGGTATTGGAGATCTCATGTGCCTTGGTCTCTCCACCAATTTTCGTGGCTAGAGCATATCCGATGCTACTTTAAATCAACACTCCCTCTTAGCGAGGATTGTGCTCTAGCAATACTCCTCACTAAGCATCACCCTGATCATCCAGCATCAGTCCCTGTGCTGATGCTAGGCCTGCTACCCAACATCCTCCGCACTGTTGCATCCTGTATTGCTACCCATGGCCCTGCCACTGCCACTACTGCATTCATACTGCAACTCCCTCTGCATCCGTGCTGCTGCCCATGGCCCTGCCACTGCCACTGTTGCATCTGCACTGCAACCCCTCTCATCATGCTGCATCGTGCTGCCCATAGCACTACCACTACTAACTGCTGCACTGCAACTCAGTTATTGAGAAGTAAGTAACTGATCTCCCAATTCTGACATCTCTGTTAGGCTAGAACCACTCATGATGCTGAAGCTCCCTCCGTCACTGACAAGTGCTCCCTCACTGACCTCTTCGCTGTTGTAACAACTCTGTGCATCTCACACCATTGCACACCTCTCTGTGCCATCCTGCACTGGTGCAACACTCTCGTGCCTCTCACACTGTTGCAGCCTGCTAGCCTCGTGTTGTCCTGGGAATCCTGCACTGTAGCTCCCTCTGTCACTCCATCTGCATCCATCTCTACTGACATTGCCAGTACTTTTACTCCTCTTCGGGGCTCCCGTAGCAAGGTCTAATCCAAGAGGCTGGGTACCTCAAGGATCCTACCCCTCATTGCCTGTAGTCCGCCTGACTACAACTCGATGTCTCCCCACTTCTTTTGAAGTGGCACATGAGCACTCATGGCACAATCATTGTCTATCTCCACTTCCTTCTCTGCCCTTGCTGGCACAACCTTGGTCTCGGAGGCCTTTCCCTTGCTCTTCTTCCTCGGACATTGGGTCACATAATGACCCAACTCCCCACAATGGAAGCATTTGACCTTAGAGAGGTCTTTTTTCTTCCGCTTTTCTTGCTTACCCTCAGATGCTAAGTCAGCATCCACCTCCTTCTTCTTGATTCTGATCCCCTTGCTGCTGCTTCCCATATTGGTCACCCTCCTGATCTCTTCCTAGTAAAGAGCCACCCACATTTCCTCCCAATTTGGAAGGGTCGCCCTGCCGAGTATGCTCTGGACAAACACCTCCCAGTCTTCTGAGACTGCATTCAGGGTTGTTCTCACCATCAACTCTAGTTCTGGTGTGGCCCCTATGGAAGTCAGTTGATCTCGGATCTCCTTCAATTGACCGAGGAAGGTGTCGATCTCTTCTCTCTTTTTCATCTGGTATGACCACAGCTGATTTTATAGGAGCGTCTTCCTCAACATGGAAGTATGTTGATACAACTTGGTCAGGGCCTCCCACATCTCCCGTGCCATATTCTTCTCGACAATATGTGGTACTATATGATCCTTGACCCCATCAAGAATGATACTCTTGGCCCTCACCATTGCTTCTTCATACCTGTCATTGTCAGCTACGTCAACTGTGACCGTTATCGTCTTCCAGGTGAAGTGCTTGACATGATTTCTTTCAAGTATGGATAAGATTCCGACCTTCCAGACTACGAAGTTTGAGGCTCCGTCCAGCCTGTCCTGGTCTCTTACCCCGTTCACTGCCATCTCATTGCTCCTCTACTTCCTTTCTGGAAGTTCTCGATGTGACTCCCTCTGAGCCTCGATTTCCCTCCTGAAAATCCTTCTGTCGATTTCGAGATGCCCTTTCTCTGTTCGTCTGTGCAGCTGCACCACTGGTCCTGATTTCTCAACTAGAAATCCTCGGTAGCAACTCCCTCCTCCTTGGCCTTGCCTCGTTAGGTACTGTTCTGACTACAGTACCCCACCAGCGCCACTCTGCAACTTACCCACAGCCTCCTAAACCCCAGCAAAATGAAGTTAGAGCTCTTAGGCTCTACGCAATCCTGGCACTAGCAAATCAGCCTCCTCAGCCAATTGTGTCAGCCCACCTGGCCTTTGTGTGGCTCTGCGTGAGCTTGTCTTTACCTTCCTCAGCCTCTGCGCTGCCTCTTCTTGGCTCAACCTCGATGACGCAGGTACTATGTCACCCTTCCCTTGCTGTTACTCTGCTAAGAATAGCTTCTGTCACTCGGAACAACTGTTTTTTGTAGTTGCTGCTCTGCTCGGTTGATGTCCTCAGTTCTCTTGTGATCTACAACCATGCTCTGATACCATGTTGAAGTTTCTAAGCCTAACAGTTAGAAACCCTCCATGTACTTACTGGTTTATTTCTTCCTACTTGTTCTGATTAATTAACAAGTTATTTACCATGTAAATACTGAAAATAAATACAAGTACATGCTCAACATATTACAGACCATCCACTGAAGGAAACAAAAACAAGCACACAAGTGACACCGTTGTTTTTGGACTAATGTCCCTGGAAAAACCCAATGCGGGAAAATCGGTGCAACTATTTGAGGGTTTGATTTATTAAGCAGTTTTAGAATACAATCTGGGTGCCAAATCCGACTCACCCAACAGAGTAAAATCTCGGCAATAGTGCCTCTTTACTCGGAAGCAAATATTCTGGTTGAAACCCCAGATAAACACTTTAGAAGCTCCATTGCTCCAATCTGCCCCATGAAACCCCAATGTCAACCTCTTCTGCCCTCTGCGTCAGCCTTCCTGGTAGTTCTGGTAGTTCCGGTTGTTCCCGTCAATTTCGACTTCTGCCCTCTACATCAGCTTTCCCGGTAGTTCCTCGCAGTTCCGGTTGTTCCCGGCAGTTCTGGCTTCTGCCCTCTGTGTCAACTTTCCCGGCAGTTCTCGGCTTCTGCCCTCTGTGTCAGCTTTCTCGGCTATTCCGACAGTTCCGGCTTCTGCCCTCTGCGTCAACTTTCCCAGTTGTTCTGGTAGTTCCGGCTTCTGCCCTTTGCGCCAGCTTTCCCAGCTGCTCCAAAAGTTCCGGCTACTGCGCTGATCCTCCTGGTGCTATCTCTGCCTCTCTGCTTCTATATTCACTACCCCTCAGTTGCAATTATGATCACTCTCTCAACTTTCTCAACAAACCCAACCCCAAAAAGTTGAAATCTTGATCTCTTGGTGTGTTCTCCAAGTGACTCTCAAGCCTCCTCTTATACTTTTCGCGTTGACAAATCAACTGCCGAGATTAAGTCCCTAATCAATGGCTGAGAGTAGATCTGGCTTGATCCATGACTTTTGGACCATTCTATCATAGTTTTATATTAATTCACATTAATATTTTAATTTCCCTAAGTTTAGACTTAGGGACTCCATTAAAAATATTATTTATTTTAATATCTCCCAAACTGTTTAGAATCTGCCCAAACCCTTTTTGGGTATTGGAGATCTCATGTATCTTAGCCTCTCCACCAATTTTCGTGGCTAGAGCACATCCGATGCTACCCCAAATCAACGCACACCTGAAGCACTTGATTTTCGACAGATCTTTTTTCTTATTTTCTCCTCCCTGTGAGCCTTGTTCCTGATTGAGACCTTTCTTTGCCTTTCCTTCGATGCAAAGGCTACATTCTCCTCCTTCACACTCTTCGCTCCTCCGTTGTTGTTGCCACTAAGACTACTCTTGACTAGAGTGAGTCTCATCTCCTCCTACGTGAAATCTGCCCACAATCGATCCCAACCTGGTAGTTGATCTCGTCCAGTGATACCTTGGATGAAAGTGGCCCATTCTCGGTGAAACCGTTGATAACAACACACAACAGCTCATTGTTTTGATGTGTCTCTCCAACTACAACAAGCTCATTCGAGAAATGTTGAATCTTTGTGATGTATCGAGTAACTCCTCCCTTTTGCATCCTAGTGGTTCTCAGCTTCTCCTTCAAGAACGTCTTCTGATTCTCGGATTCTGGTAAAGTGATGTGAGAGCATCCTACATTTTTTTTGTTGTATTCTTGGCCGCTATGTGTGAGACTGCATGATCTCGAACTCCATTGAGGATCAATCGCTTAGCCTTGGCCATCCTCTTATTGTAGTTCGCTAGTTGATCAAGATCTGTAGGTATGGTGATAACTCTCTATGCATACGTCTTCAGGCCAAAATCATTTAGTAGGAAAGACATCATGGCTTTCCAGATACAATAATTTGAAGCTCCATCTAACTTATCTTTATCTCGAAGTCCTGCTGAGGCCATTTTCTGCAAAACTCACAACTATGAAATAAACATGAATCTCCTCTTTTGCTTGGCTACTACTCTGCTACTCGCACTGCCTAGAAATGCACATACCTACTCTTTTGCTGCCTCTGCAACTGAAAAATTTAGATTTCCTCCAATAAGCTTAGATCTGGAAACCCTCTAGGAATTTCCAACTGTGTGTGTTATTTCTCTTCCACCTGACATTGATCTGCTACTAAAAATCTGTTGCAAATCAACTATGCCCAAATCTGCTTTGCGAATTCATTGATCTTCTCTCTGAAACTGCTTCCTGGCTTTATCACTGCCTTTTGGAATTTCTTTTGGACAAAATCAAATTTTTTTGCCACTTGCAACTGAAAAATTGAACCCTTTGCCCAACAATTTGCACTGGCTCGCTGGCTCTGTGCAAATCTGGAGAAATTGTGCTACAGACTCCCTCTGAAGCTACAAAATTTCTCCTCTTGCTTCTGAACTCCTGATCAGTGTTCAACATTGCTTTGATACCATGTGAAATTTCCTTAAATTGCAGCAGCTGGAAATTTATTATTTTAACTGATTAATTATGCAGTTTATTTTCTACGACAAACAACGAATAAATCAAACAACAATTTTTCACAAATAAAATATATTGCAACTGTTGAGATTGCAACAAGATGATGGAGCTTAGTGAAAAGAGTCGCCTTCACTAAGTGGGCCCACAGGCAAATTATGGCGCAAGTTCTATTTTTGGATCCCAGCAGGGATGATCACCGCAGGAGTGACCACAGCAGGGATGATCACAGCAGGAGTAATCACAACAGGAGTGATCACAGTATGAGTGACCACAGCAGAGTGATCGCAGCAAGAGTGATCAAAGTCTATTTTTAGACTGGCTGTCCAAAATAGAAAAGTCAAATATTATTGTCTCATAATAATATTTGGACTATAAACTTGATTTTATTCTCTTGGAGCACTTCAGTTTGAGCTACAGATGTGGCCCATGCAGCTGTCAGAAGGAAGTACGCTTTTCTTATGAGTCAGTTGAGTTGTTGCATGCATGACTTCAGTTAGAACTCAATCAGTTGAGTTTGGTGGAGTTGATTGTAGAGTTGATGGAGTTGTGTTTAGTTTGACTTGGTTGAACTAGTTGTAGTTAGTCTAACTGCAAATAGACTAATGATGAGTTGTTAAACTAATTATTAACTCATAATACAACTATAGAATACATCATTTAACTCAGTTGCATGTTAGTGCATGTTCAGTTCAGCAGGGACAAGTGTTAGAGAATCAGATTGCTATCAGTTGTGACTATAGTTGTGCATCAGATCTTGCACGATCAAGGGATTGAGTATGCCAATGAGTTTGCTCATGTATTTGCCCAGTATTATAGCCTCTGCTCATGTCTAACACAATGTGAGTGATTCTTTGGAGGTAAAATACGAGTTTGGTAAACCATTCTCTTTCATTCTTGAGCAGGTATTGAGCAGTGGAGGCAGGCAAGTAGTGGAATAGATTTGGAGATCAGATCTGAGCTGTATTGTGTGTAACAGTGGAGCTGGTATTGGATTGCTTGTGATAAGCATTGTACTTTGTAATGTTACATGGTCTCAATCATTAATATACAGATAGTTGGGGTTTTTAGCAAGATGCTTTCCCCTGTTACATACTGTGTTAATGTGTGAATGCTCTTGATGTTTTATTGTTATTGATGCTGCTATATTGATGATCAACGTAGATGAGCTTATGTATTGTGTATGTATTCCGCAATAGTACATGATCAGGATAATCTCTGTTGAATATGTGTTAAATTATTCAAAATTTCTACATGGTATCAGAGCTGTTGATCATCAGATCTACTATTCAGGAAGTGTTTACATTCTATTTCTTCAGGCAGAGTCTGTAATCGGGCCAAGTAGCCTCTGGATTCATCCTTCCTTTGGAAGGTGAGATATTCGGTGAATGCCCATATAGTCAATCTCTGTACGAGAAATATTTTTTTCTCACGAATCTTAGATATGAGGCAGTTGAGTTGGAGCTGGTGGAATTCGAATTTGCAGCAGTGTTGTTGAAATGTCTTTCAACGGATTGAAAATGTTATTCCAAAGCAAGAGTGACCTGGCGCTCAAGGATAAACTCAGAAACAATAAAGGTGAGAATGGATCTTCATCAAAGGTATCTGATGAAGAAAATTGCGCTTTGGCTGCCAAAGAAAAGAAAGGGAAGAGCAAGAAAGCTTCTCATTCCGGTGCAAAAGGAAAGAAGCAGGATATGTCCAAGGTGAAGTGTTTTCACTGTCACCAGCATGGACACTATGCCACTAATTGTCCGCAGAAGAAGAAGAACAAGCAGGCTGCTGGATCTTCAGTAGGAGAGGCTCTAGCCTCGCAGTTTGAGCTTGATTTTTCATTGATCGCATGCTTGGTTTCAAGTGTGATGGGATCGGTGTGGTTCTTGGATAGTGGTGCGTCTTTTCACATGACGGGAGATAGAGATTTGTTCTCTGATCTGGGGGACAAAGATCTTGGAGTGCACATCGAGATGGGCGATGATGGTAGATACAGTGCGATCGGTATCAGTACCATTTCCTTTGAGAGGGAGTCTGGTAAACCCATCGTATTGAAGGAAGTCATGCATGTTCCAGGATTGAAGAAGAATCTTATCTCAGTGGCGATGTTAGAAGACAAGGGGTATGATGTTGTTTTCAGCGAGGGAAAGGCTTTCCTGCGCAGCAAGACAACTGGTGAGACCCGGAAGATAGGGGTTCGAGTGAGGAACCTATATCAGTTGCATGTAGATGGATGCGCAGCAATGGCAGAAGGATTGGTGAGCCGCGATGATGGCGAGTTGTGGCACAGAAGATTGGGTCACCTTCACCATGGAGCCTTGAAGATACTGCAGCAGATCACTACAGAGCTTCCTAAAGGCACACTTGCGCAGTCAGATCAGTGCAAGGGGTGTGCTTTGGGGAAGTTTGTGAAAGCCACCTTTCACGAGAAGGATAGTCGCGCCACGACGATCCTTGAGAGAATTCACACAGACGTGTGTGGACCTTTCTCAGTTGCTTCGACAGCAAAACACATGTATTATGTGATTTTTGTTGATGATTTCTCTCGTAAGTGCTGGATCTTCTTCATGCAGAAGAAGAGCAAGACATATTCAAAGTTCTGTGAATTCAAAGCACTGGTCGAAAAGGAGTCGGGGAATAAGGTGAAGGCTCTTAGGAGCGATAATGGTGGTGAATACATCTCGGACGAGTTCAAGGATTTCTGCAAGGCAGAAGGGATTCGTAGAGAGCTCATAGCTCCCCATAACCCACAGCAGAACGGGGTAGCTGAGCGGAAGAACAGAACGATTCTGGGTGCTGCACGGGCAATGTTGCATGATCAGGGCCTACCCCTTCACTTGTGGGTGGAAGCATGCAATACAACAGTTTATGTGCAAAACCGTTGTCCTCATAGGATACTTGGCATGAGTACACCCGAGGAGGCTTATTCTGGTAAGAAGCCTGATCTTTCTCATTTGAGGATTTTTGGTGCTAACGTTTACATGCATGTGACGAAGGATGCCAGGAAGAAGTTGGAGCCGACCGCAGAGGTTGGGATATTTGTGGGGTACACTGATATGCCCCCATCGTGTGTATTTGCCAAACAATGGTAAAACTGTCGTGCGACAGGATATAAAATTTTAGGAGGAGAAAGCCATGAAGTGTTCGCTTGAGAGGGAGCTACACTTGCATGTAGATGAGGAGCTATTAGTTCCTAAGGATGAGCTTCATGACGTGGATCAGCCACAGGACGAGGTTCATGGAGTGGAAGAGACCACTCATGCAGCGCCAACCATTAGAGGGCGAAAGCGCTTGACAGAAGCTGAGCGACTGGCTCAAGATGCAGAGAAAGTTGTAGGACCACCTACAGCCCAACGTAGGCAGAGACAGTCACCTGATTGGTACACTAGATACATGGCTCTTATGAGCAAGTGTGTTGTGACTGAGCCATCCTCTTTCGAGGAAGCTGTGGAGGATCCCGCATGGGTAGACGCCATGGTGGAAGAGTATGATTCTATTGTCAGAAACAGTGCATGGGAGATTGTTCCTAGACCGGAAGAGAAATCAGTGGTGGGTTCGAGATGGATCTACAAAGTTAAGCAGGCAGCTGACGGGAGTGTGGAGAAGTACAAGGCAAGATTTGTTGCCCGAGGCTTTTCACAGATAGAGGGGATTGATTATGAGGAGACCTTTGCATCTGTCGCAAGGTATTCTTCCATACGGACGATTCTTGCTCTCTCAGCGCAGATGGGATGGCACATTCATCAGATGGATGTGAAGACTGCGTTCCTCAACATAGTCATTGAGGAGGAGGTGTACATTGAGCAACCCGAAGGCTTTGAGGTCTTCAGCAGCGAGTCACATGTGTGCAGGCTCAAGAGAACGCTGTATGGGTTGAAGCAAGCACCACGTGCTTTGTACACATGGATAGACAGCTATTTCACAGGACTTGGATTCTCCAAGAGTGAGGCGGATCCTAACCTATACCAGATTGTGGTGGAGGGTAAGTTGCTTATCTTGTACTGTATGTTGATGATTTGATTCTAACGGGTGATGAGCTGTTGATACTATCATGCAAGAAGGATCTTGCTACAGAGTTTGAGATGAAGGATTTGGGCCTCCTTCACTATTTCCTAGGATTGGAAATATGGCAGCGCAGTGGTGGACTGTTTGTTTCTCAGGGAAAGTATGCTCGGGAGATACTGGAGAAGTTCAACATGCATGGCTGCAAGCCTGTTGATACTCCTCTTCCTGGAGGTTGGAGGAAGGAGGATGCCACTTCGGGAGAAGAAGTGGATGCCACTGTTTATCGACAATTGGTGGGGTCACTGATGTATTTGATCAATACACGGCTTGATATATGCTATGCAATTAACCAACTTTCACAAGCTATGGTTAAGCCTACCAAGCTCTTCTGGAAGGCAGGCAAGCATGTATTGCGCTACTTGAGAGGCACATCGGGATATGGATCTTGGTACAGAAAGGAGGATGCAGATTGGGCAGGGAGCTCAAGAGGCCAAGTATATGGCAGAAAGGACATCAGGTACCATCATATCAGAGATTGTGTGCAGCGGAGGATCATGTTGCTTTCATACATTCCAACGGAGGATCGGGATACTGATATTCTGACGAAGGCTCTCACCAGGAGCAAATTCGAGTACCACCGAGGCAGGATATGGGTTGTTGATAATCCATATCTTGTCGAGAGGTAGTGTTGAGATTGCAACAAGATGATGGAGCTTAGTGAAAAGAGTCGCCTTCACTAAGTGGGCCTGTAGGCAAATTATGGCGCAAGTTCTATTTTTGGATCCCAGCAGGGATGATCACAGCAGGAGTGACCACAGCAGGGATGATCACAGCAGGAGTGATCACAGCAGGAGTGATCACAGTATGAGTGACCACAGCAGGAGTGATCACAACAGGAGTGATCAAAGTCTATTTTTAGACTGGCTGTCCAAAATAGAAAAGTCAAATATTATTGTCTCATAATAATATTTGGACTATAAACTTGATCTTATTCTCTTGGAGCACTTCAGTTTGAGCTACAGATGTGGCCCATGCAGCTGTCAGAAGGAAGTACGCTTTTCTTATGAGTCAGTTGAGTTGTTGCATGCATGACTTTAGTTAGAACTCAATCAGTTGAGTTTGGTGGAGTTGATTGTGGAGTTGATGGAGTTGTGTTCAGTTTGACTTGGTTAAATTAGTTGTAGTTAGTATAACTGCAAATAGACTAATGATGAGTTGTTAAACTAATTATTAACTCATAATACAACTATAAAATACATCAGTTAACTCAGTTTCATGTCAGTGCATGTTCAGTTCAGCAGGGACAGGTGTTAGAGAATCAGATTGCTATCAGTTGTGACTATAGTTGTGCATCAGATCTTGCACAATCAAGGGATTGAGTATGCCAATGAGTTTGCTCATGTATTTGCCCAGTATTATAGCCTCTGCTCACGTCTAACACAGTGTGAGTGATTCTTTGGAGGTAAAATACGAGTTTGGTAAACCATTCTCATTCATTCTTGAGCAGGTATTGAGCAGTGGAGGCAGGCAAGCAGTGGAATAGATTTGGAGATCAGATCTGAGTTGTATTGTGTGTAACAGGTGGAGCTGGTACTGTATTGCTTGTGATAAGCATTGTACTTTGTAATGTTACATGGTCTCAATCATTAATATACAGATAGTTGGGGTTTTTAGCAAGATGCTTTCCCCGGGTTACATACTGTGTTAATGTGTGAATGCTCTTGATGTTTTATTGTTATTGATGCTGCTATATTGATGATCAACGTAGAGGAGCTTATGTATTGTGTATGTATTCCGCAATAGTACATGATCATGGTAATCTCTGTTGAATATGTGTTAAATTATTCAAAATTTCTACATAGACATCAACTTGAAACTGTGAAAATATTAGCACACACACAATAAAATTGACATAGTTATTTTTGGACAGATAGCCCCGAAAAAAATCCAATGTGGGAAAATATGTGCAGCAAATGAGAGTTTTATTATTATGCAATAGTGAAATAATTTTAGTACAATCTATGGATGCCCAACTGGCTATCCAACCAATAGATATCTGGCAAAAATATTAGAGAGAAAATTCTCTCTTCAAAAGCAATCCCGACATTGGTTACCTTAGAAAATTTGGTCATCCAAACCCTTGTGCATGTCCTCTGCGGAATCCCTACACTGCCCCTTGCACGGGTTGCTCTGTTCAACCTTTGATCAAGTTGTCCCCCCTATTTTTGTTGCTGGAAGTGATTCTCTGGACCTCTAGAAAATTATCCTGATCTTTGGAAGCTAAATCGACCTCCCTCTTAGCTAAATCACACTGCTCACTGGAGCTACTACACAGTCCTTTTGCAGCTTCACTGTGGAATACTTTTGTCACTTGTTGTTGCCTCTTCCGAACTAGAATCTCCTCCGAAATCACTATCTTTTCCCTTCACTGGATTTGCTTCCATTTTGGCTTGAACTCCTCTTCCTTGCTCAGTGATTACTGTTGGATAGCTCGATCTGCCAAGGAAATTGACCTTTCAAGTGTATTCTCCATCTACCCATCAAGTTGCGTTCAAAATCTCTCGTTGGTGAAGCAACGACCATGATTAAATCCCCATCAATCACTAAGATCATCTCAAACTCGATCCATGTGAGTTTCTAGAGAAATCTCACATTTCTCAATTAATTCTTGTTAATTAATCACTTTTCTTAAGTTAGATTTAGGAAATATTTAATTATTGATTAATTAACTTAATTGAGCCATCTCTAGGTGTTTTCTCGTGCAACTTTTTTTATGGGTTTCAGAATTCTTGTGTCTAAGCCTCTCTGACCAAAGTTGAGACTAAAACACCTATGTGACGCT
The DNA here is from genome assembly GCA_031772625.1 of Pinus tabuliformis. Taxonomy (NCBI): domain Eukaryota; kingdom Viridiplantae; phylum Streptophyta; class Pinopsida; order Pinales; family Pinaceae; genus Pinus; species Pinus tabuliformis. The sequence goes on from CM062806.1 coordinate 182,835,809, forward strand.
ACAAAAACTAACATAGACGAGTTGGTTTGTGTGAGGTTTAGTCCCCATCAGGTCTCAAAGGTCAAAAATTCATGAAGAGGGGCTAATGATGGGAGCCATCTGTGGGGGAAATAAATTATCCATGGGACATCCAGGTTCGACCGAGTCTCACACAATCCTGGTAATAATAATCTCACGAGTGAGCAAATCATTTTTCCCATCCAACATTAGGGCTGGCCCCAACCTACGCAGCTCCGCCTAGCTAGGAAAAACAAGAGTAAGGAAGTGAATCATTGTGCTCCATTTGCACTCTTGGATCACAAACTTTTTGGAACGTGCTCCAGAAATAAGGGTTTATGTACCTCTATAAATCCAACAATCAGATGGGCCCATAAATTTGACATTCTCGGCCCCACCACACACACAAGAGGAGCTTCATGAAACTGCATTGCATCAACACCGTTTATTTGCTCAATTAATTTTTCATGGAGTTCTTCGAGCCTCAATGCAAGGTGAAAATATATGCATCTTCCATTAATATTTCTTGATCCATCCTTGATGCCGTATCTTGCCACTTCTGCTAGGCTAATTGATGTCTATACTTGGAGACGTCCATGTCGTTTAACGGGAAATGGTCCAAGGTGCACTCCATACGTACATATTTTAAGAGTTATTTTATTTATCTGAAATTCATTTTAATTTTGGATATTCACCTTATGAAATTTGATTCATTATTTGGTATATCTATAATTAAAATGTATCATACTGATTTCATTATTAATAATAAAATTATTATTTTATTTTTATTTAATTCGAATCAAAATATTTTAATTAATTAATTAATTTTTATCTTTATTTTATTTTTTTATTTAATTTGATTGAATCAAAATATTTATGTAACATAATAGGATGTTACACCTTTCTTGCTATATTGGGTTGGAGATCACTTCTAAACCTAATTAATACTAATAGTAGTTAGCTTAAATTATCACAAGAATGCATTTTTTAGCCACAAAATCAATGCCTATTACAAAAAATGTAGTAGTTTAACTTATAGACGAAATAGTACGGGAATTCACCAAAATCTAGCAATATAATTTCAAGATTTTTTGTTGTTTAAAATACATTTTTGAATGCATAATTCAACAGCCTGAAAAACCCCTATGGCACTAGCAATACAATTTCAAGATTTTTTGTTGTTTGAAATAAATTTTTGAATGCATAGTTCAGCAGCTTGAAAAACCCCTCTGGCATTGGAGACTAAATAGAATTCATCGAAAAACCCCTTTGGCACTGTAGACGAAATAGCTTTTTTCACCAAAATTCACCAAAATCCAGCGATACAATTTCAAGATTTTTTGTTGTTTAAAATACATTTTTGAATACATAAATAGATTCAGCACCCTGAAAAACCCATGGGGCATTGGAATTATGCAGATTAAACAATTTAAACTCAAGTTTTTAGAAATCACTATAGCATTTTAGTTAAAATGGTCGTGAAAAAAATCATTTTGGTGATAAAGTAAACAAAGCTAAAAAACTTATTACAATTAAAAATAATTTGATAACTAAAAATAACTTGATTAATATCTTAGGTAAATTTTAGATTTAAAAAAAAAACAAAAAAATATTTAATTTATTTATAAAATTTTAACAAAAATAATAATAAATCAATATAATTTAAGTTAATGTAATTATCTTATTAAGGTTTGCTTTTTGGGTGCGGTGGGTATGTTTATTCATTAATGAAAAGTGAATCATAACCATATATGATATGGTAAAAGCACACTTTATCATAGAATGAGAGATTTAAATTTCTCACGTTTTTTAATTAAGAGCAATGCATTTTAATTCAACGTATTTTAATTCAATGTGGAGCAATTTTCCACTTATAAAGTATTTTACTTGGATTTGTTGATAATGTTGTTTTTGTTTTTGTGTTTATTTAAAAAAATGTTAAAATATAATCTACAAGTTTATTTGATAAGAGAAAGGATTTTAGGTGAAATTGTGCATGGAGCTCACATTTTACATCTTTTTTAATGGGAGAATCTTTAGTCTTGAACTGTGTATTTAATTTATCAAGGTGTTCTCTAAAGAGAGAAGGGAGCAATTAAAAACAATGTTACATCTAAATTTCTAGAGAAGATATAATTGAACAATTTTAATTCAATGTCATGTTCCTTTGAAATTCAAAGGACCCATGGAGTTAGCATCACATGGTAGTACAATTTTCTAGAAAAACATGTTGAACAAGAGATGATGACAAATGTCCAGTTAAGATACCAAAATTCCCAAGCACACTTGCACCTCCATAAAATGTAGTGAACGATTTCAACCCTTCCATAATGTAAACATGAAGGATTTGTGAAACTTGTTTAACATGGTCTCTTCTCATAGTGTCGCCCCCGATAAATAAATAATAAAGTGTTGAACCCCAACCTATAGGGTCATCTTAACGACCATATAGTTTGAAGTTGATTCATTTGCTTGGCTACTTCATCCAAGATTGTGCATTGTCTATCAAAAGTGCCTAAAAATGATTAAGGTGAACAAAGAAATTGTGAGAACCTACCAAGCTTATAGACCTAGATGAGCATGTCATAATGCCATGTCCAATTATACCAAATGAGCCATGGGTTGATCCTAATTGGGCTAAAAATGAAATCAAAGAACATGCAATATTACAAAGAGAGCACAATTACAATGTCAAAAGCAAATTAGTACAGTAAAAATAAAAGTTGTTAATTAATCAAATAGTGAAAAACACTACACTATACATAACGATATAAAATGTGATAACTATGTTCATTCGAAGAAAGCCCATATAAAGAGGCTAAAACTACATTTTAGAATAATGTCGAACAAATTTAGAAAACAAAAGCCCTAAAATTTAAGAACCCTAACATTGACATGTTTAGTGTTGAGCTTGGAAATTAAGCTTTGTGAATCTAAGTTGTTCAAGGAAAGGAGTCTTATCAAGATCATAACTTTTTGCCTAGTGATTTGTTTTAGGTCTTCTTTAGCTTATTGGGGAGAACATGGCTTGAAAACTACCAATATGAGGGACAATTTTTAGATGGCCCTAGTTCGCACCAAAGGGCCCTACTATCAAACTATAGTGTGCCTCTATATCATTTATCATGCTCTCCTAGAAAATAAATATGGCCTAGATGACAACATCCACCTTGTGTAAAAATATTACCACACGAGACATGAATTATTTACAGAGATTTACCAAGAGGAACAATAAAAATAACCAGCAACAAACATGTAAACACAGTATTCACCCTAGGAAAACCCCAACTCCGAGGAAAAACCTAGCCTTGGAATTCCATTACTCCTTGACCAAAATCATGGCCAAGAGATCCTTCACTACTCACATCCCTGGAACCATTACAATGAAGCCTTCCCACCCTTTTAAAGGCTCCATTACATGCAAATTATCATGCGAACCCAAAAATTCATGGGCCCAAAACCACCACTATTTTCCCAATCAACTTTGACTCTTTCCCTAAGTCAAGTGTACCTAACAATTCCCGCTTAAACCTTGACTTGGAGTTTCCTTGACTAAATCCAGTGAAACTGATGAAATGAGTCAGCTCGCTCACTTTATCCCTTACCCCCCTAAAATTTTATACCAAAGATTTATGTTAATATGACATGCCCCTTATCACCTAGGTCTAACACTAGACTTTATCAACAATTTTTAAGTGGTATACATGCCTTACCAAGTCTTACAACAATATTCCCATTTACATGCAATAAATTTTGACTCCATCATAATAATTTTTTTTTCTTCTTCATTGTTACTCTCTTTTTCCATCCTCTTGTTTGGTGCTCTCCTCTTGCATGTTCTCTCTCCATGACCAACCCCTAGACCATTTCCATAAGCACCATCGATATTAATCCATCTAAGTGCCAACGCGAGCAGTATACCCATTACTCACTGTGATCTAGCTTCAAAGGTACAATCTATACCAACAGATCCTACTTATTTCAACATCAAAAAATACAATTCGACTGCCTTCTTGCCACCACAAATTCACAAGCACGGTAGATCTATAAAACAAGCGAAAATTAGCCACACACTATGAACTTAATTCTTCCTTCCATGCTTCAGATCAACCATGTTGCTTTCTTTATCCACGATCAAATCTCTCCATCCACCATGCCAAATAAATCCTTGGGAATAGAAGCGCGCCTCTAAAGCCAAAACACATCCACCTTTGGCTTTGATACCAAAAGTAGAAATATTACCACAAGATACATAAATTATTTACAAAGATTTATCAAGAGGAACAATAAAAATAACTAACAACAAACATGAAACACAATAAACATAGTATTTACCCTTGGAAAACCCTAACTCTGGGGAAAAACCCATCCCAATCGAATTCCATTATTCCTTGGCCAAAACCTTGGCCAAGCTAGCCAAGTGAACCCTCACCGCTCACATCCCTGGCACCATTACAATGAAGTGTTCATGCCCTTTTAAAGGTTCCATTACATGCAATCCCATGTTGAAAATAACAAGAAGAAATATTAAAAATAACATCAAGAAAGATCCTGATTTAATTTGTCCTTGAATTAAATTAGGAATTAAATTGGAATTCTAATTCTCATAGTAACTTGTAATAGTTAACTAAGTTAATTTGACTTAGTTGGCTTAGTTAATTTTATTTGGGAATCTATCTAGAGTCATGTAGAGTGATTCCTAAATTTTAGGGGCCCAAGTTGAGTTTATTTTGAGTTGTAATTATTTAATTCAATCCAATTAAGTTAAATTCAGTTAAACTAGTTCTAACTGATGGAGGAATTAGTAGGAGATCCAGTAGTGGGGTGTAACCTGTCGAACAATGGGGTGATGAATGAAGTGCAGTGTGGTGTTTTCTGCGATGATCAACCATTAAACTCAATATTCACTCATAATTAACTCATGCATGTCAGATCAGAGAAACACCCAATTGAGATTGGAGTTCAGGGATGTTGGAATTCCTAAGTTTAACCTATTAGAAATTCTTCCTGTACTATCGGGTTTATTTCTTCCTACTTGTTTAATTACTTAACAAGTTATTTACCATGTAAATACTAAAAAATAAACACAAGTACAATATGAACATCTATGGATCATCAACTAAAGGAAAACAAGCACACAAGTGACAGCATTATTTTTGGACTAATGTCCTTGGAAAAACCCAATGCGGGAAAATTGGTGCAGCTATTCATAGGGTTTTATTATTATGTAGTTTTCAGAATACAACAAAGGTGCCAGAAATGGCTCACTCAACAGAGCATTCCTTCGGAAGTAGTACCTCTCCTTAGAGACAGATATTTCGGCTGAATAATCACAAGATGAACAATCCCACATCAACAATTGCAGCTCCCACTGCTCTGCGTCACTCTGATAAGGACTGTGTCACACTACTCGGTTCACCAACTTCCAGTCTGTCCCATTAAATCCCTCCAGCACTACCTCTTGGACCTATGTCATCTATGATAGCCTCTACGTCAGCTTCTGGAGCCTCTGTGTTAGCCCCAAAACCCTCTATGTCTCACACAATGGCCTCTCCTAGCTCTGCGCAGCTCCTGGCTACCTCTACGTGGCACCCAGTTGCCTCTGCGTCAACCTCTCCTAGCTCCGCGCTATCTCTTTGGTACTAACTCTGCCTCTCTGCTATGTATTCATTGCCCCTCTGTTATAGACATATTTGGGCACTGCAACCCTAACCACATATGTCGATAAACCAAGGGCTCTTAAATCCCTAAAAGTATTGTTTCACACCCTAAAGGATCATGGTCAACTGATTACATCATTTCCTAGAAGTTCCACCTAAAAAACCACTCAGAACTGGCCAAAACTGACCCATACAGACTGCTCCATGCTTAGGGTGCGATGCATACTGGCTGCTACACTGGCTAGGTGCGGTGCATACTGAAAGAGCCTTCTGTGGGGTGCGATGGGCGAGAGTAGACAAATGGCAGAGACAATTTGCTAAGTGGAAACCCAGAGAATCTTCTAGAAACTTCTCATACGACACTTGCCTCTCTGAATTCGCCCAGGGATGAGTAAGAGATCATGAAATCTCCAAGTGGAACCAAGAACTATCAGTGAAATGACACTAATAAAAAACCCAGAAGCTGACTCACCCCTCTGCAAATATCTATAAATGGATCCCTCATCACAGAGATCTGGAGGTTGGAATTTTGTAATTTGTAAGGAAGTGTTGTTGGTTTCTCTTTGAGACATTGTATTGTTGGGTGATCTTGCTTTTCATGAGGTGAAGAGGGCTTTCATGCTGGGAGGATGATGCTGGATCAGACAGCTGGGTTGTAATCCTCTCTTCTATTTCTACTATCAATAAAGTTATTTGAGTTTTCCTCCATATATTTGTGTATTTGTGAATCTTTTATTTGTGAATGCAATTGTATGGTTAATGTACTTCTGATTCTGCATTGTTTATGGTATTATAGATCTCTATGCTTTGATGGTGTTTTGTTGCTTTGCCTCTACAGGTGTTCTTTAAAGCGAGACAAGTTAGAAAGGAGTGACAAGCTCTATCAAAGGAGAGAATAAACAAGCAAGGAGCCAAGCGAAAGATTAAGGTTGGTGCTCTCTGCTTCTCTCTTATCTATCATACATAAAGGAAAGCACAAGTTACTTTGAATTGTTTGTTTCTAAGATAGCTACCCGTCTTAGTGGGACTAGCAGATCAAATAGACACTAGTTTTCCCGGAAACAAAATGGCAACTCCGATGGGGAGCGAATAGTTTGTTTGTTTGTTACTGTTGTTTGATTTATAAACTACAGACAGAGCCTGAAGTTAAGCCAGCTAGCCTTCGAATTGCTTTTGCTATCAACTAAAAAGTATATCAACGCTGCTTCAGTTAATCTCTGGGTTGGTTTATGAACTGAACATCTGACTTGCAAACATCCTAAGTGCCCTTGTGGTAGCTCAATAACCTCGTAAGATCATACCCCTATACTTTGTGTTTATTGTCTATCATAGCTCAACCTAAATCACTGAACTTATTTGCAAATTTTGAGCAAAAACCAAGCTCAGTTTCGTTCCCTGGTCCATCGCATTGTTTGTGACTGGCAGCCTAGATGCATCACACCTCCTGTGTGTTGCAGGTGAGATGCATCCCTGTTTCCCTTAAGGACAGGTGCGATGACTGAATGATACTGTTTCCTTCTCTGGAATTTGGTTTTTTCTTCTTTGTTTTCAGCTCTATTCAGTAGTTTTGCTGCTTATGATCAGTATATCATTGTTGAAGCCTTCTTCCTTTACATTATTCAGCCTCCATTGATTAGGAATTGTGAATGTTTTTAATGTATTTTTCATCATTTACAGTCCTCCTTTGTCAAGAGTAGCTTAATCGGACTGTCATCTTTTGATTCAAAAGTGTCGTAACTGTCGTTTTGAGTCAAGAAGAAGAGTGTTGTAAAGTCTTCCTCTTCTAGATAGTTGATTGTACTTTGTCATTGTATTTGATTTGAATTGTCAATATTTGAAGTGTTGAAAGCAGTTTTCCATTCGAAATTGAAAGTGTCGTTTTAGTCTTCTTTTCATTTTGAAAAGAAATTGTTGAAATGTCGCTTTGAAGAAAATAGTTCAGATCTGTACTTAGTTTTCCTTTTTGGCATTCTCACATTAAGGAAATGGAAAAACAAATACATGCATGTGCATTTGCATTTAGACTGCATGCGGAAAATGATTTAGGAAAAGTGCATTTAGTGTGTGCTCTCTGCTCTCTGTTGAAAGAATTGTACTTTTCTTTCCTTAGTAGCTAGGATTTTCATTGCTAAAAGAAAACAAACGACTGTTTATCATTTTAGATTGCATATTTAGGAATTTTACATCTACATCACGCGGTGAACCTTGAAAGACAAATTTCTAAGAAAGATCAACTCTAAAATAAACCTCAATGAACATAAAAACGCTTTGGAACCTAACGCACAACATCTAGAAGTCTAGGCTAGAGACGTATTCCGGTGTCGTAAAACCTGGTAACTATCATTTTCATCGAAGGTTGGGTGATTCCTCCTCTTTGATACGACAAGTGCCAGTACGAACTTGTGCTCCCCGTACCGTCGAGTATATATTGGGAGACCACAATAGGCTGATATCCTTTATCCTTAGGAAGCCGTGTCTGCTGCCCTATCGATTGCAATGCACTAAACACAACATTCGGGAAGATTGACTGCCATATGTAAAGTCCTTGGTAATTTCTCTTTAATTTACCACCAAGGTGTATATTGCAGTTTTGCGATTGGTTTGGTAATCCTTCTGTCTAGACTTCCAGAGTAGTCACTTTCGTTCCTTTTTGACTCCTTAAAAAAAAGGTCCATCTGAGCACTTATCACTTCAGGCTCATTAAAAATCGAAGGCGACTAGAGTCACCTTTAGCTTTTTCTCGACTCTTAAAAATTGAAAAAGCAAGTTGTGTCAAAGCGTCATAAAATTTATTTAATTCGGAATAACATCCCTGTTCCTTCGTTGATCTTAGGTTGAGGTAATGGAGTCCACCAATCAAGGGAAATCCTAGTCCTTTCTCTTCTTGGGGAGACATTGGTGCTCCTTATATGGCTACATTGTCCCTTCCAGGAATCACAATTGGCCTGCCGGTATGGCTATTCTCGACCTCTGTCGTTCAAAACACCGTAATTCCTCAACAATCGAATCAACAACCAAATGATACTGGAGTTGCTCCCTCACCTTCTACTTCGTTTGTTTCTCCCTCTCCTTCTTCCTCTTCGCTTGGTGAAACTAGTGATACTAAAAACCAAGTAACTGAGAAGAAGAAGAAAGGGAAGGAGAAGAAGAAGAAGAAGCCAGTCAAGCAAGGGGGCAACCATGCATCATCCGGTGAAAATTCGCACACCAAACCTTCCAAATCAAAATCTCCATGTGTAATTTGCAAAGGAAACCACTTTCATCGAGATTGTCCTTGCATTTCGCGGGTCTTGAGAGACTGGTCTCCCCACTTGCACCATCCGGTGTGATCGACCTCTGTCAATCACGTTGAGAGTACACCATCGAATAGTGAAAATGAAGTCAATGGACAAAAAGGAAGATTCAGATTTCCTTGTAGGTTGTGTGAAGGCGATCATGCCCTTCACCATTGTCCTTTTCTGGATGAAGCTAAAAGTGTCTTGGATAACCGTCTTGCTTCACTGCAGCGACTTCCACCTAGATACAAGAAACTCTTGCCAAGTCCATCACTAGTTGAAAATTCGACTGACATACCTCAGTTTTTGGTCGAAACGCCTATCATTGAAGATAAACCCTCTAAGTCCATATCGGACCAAAGTCAACAGGTCGAGACGGTAGCTGACCCAGTCTTGCCTTCAGAAGGTCCACCTTCAAATGATATAGTTTCCAAAGAGAACGAGAACGACATCGTTCAAATTCTTTTTGTTAATACAGAGCTTGATGAACATGGGGGCAATCCACCCATTCCTTTACCACAGGAGGGAAGTTCTCCATTTCAAGAGATTCATCCAGCCATTTATTCGGTCCCCCCTCCAAGCAATCTAGTCGTTTCCTTCGATTGGAATCTACTAGCGGGACCCCACCTTCCATCTAATGTACCATTCCGAATCATAGTACAAGTTTACAAAATGATCATGTCTGGAACTATCATAGATGAAGGGGCTTCCGTGAGTATCCTTTCCTCAACTGCTTGGAAAGCGCTTGGTTTGCCATCGCTTTTGCCTGAGAATCGAAATTTGTTAGGCTTCAACAAAGGAACCAGTCGACTGTTAGGGATCCTTCCAAATTTTCCTATAACTTTGAGAAGGAAAATCGTTCACTTGAACATGATGGTAGTCCAAGGGCCACTAGATTACAATCTACTCCTTGGGCGTGACTACGTTTACAACATGGGAGCTATTGTTTCCACACTCTTTTGGGTGATGTGTTTCCCGCATGAAGGTAGAATGGTGCAACTTGTTAACCAACTTTCATTTCCCAGTTCAAACATGGCTATGAGTCAAACACCATCCTTAAATGGTCTCTTTGCACAAGGAATGTCTCTTCAACCTCCAGTTCATCCACTTAATTACCGCGAGTGATTCGGTGGATGTAACGAAGCTTAGGGGGCATGCACCCTGGTCTACTTCGACAGGTGAACCCAGCTGAAAAGATAGATTTCCTCGTAGGATATATGATTGATCTAAAACACCATTTCCTTGTAGGATTTGAGTATCAGTCTAAAATATGATTGATCTGAAACACCATTTCCTTGTAGGATTTGAGTATCAGTCTGAAACTCGATTGGAAGCTCACACCATTCACCTTTGTCTATTTCGATGGACAAAACCAAGGAAGTGTTTTGTCTGCTCCGCAGACGAAACAATCTTGCTTAAATGCAAGGACTTCCATACAGTGACCTGGAAACTCTACTTTTCTTTATACCTGGGGGCATGCAAACCTTTCTTATGCAAGTGAAAAGGACCAGTGTAACTCTAACCTCATAGTGTTTTAGCCTAACTTTTAGTTCAACTGCTTAGGTTAGGTGAATGATCTGATCCATCATTCGCCTTTGTCGGCGGCGCGCAGACAAAGCAAATGAAATGTTTTTTCTAAACTATCCTACCTAACCTCAGTAGTTCATTAACTCTTAGTGTATTTAGTTTTGTAGTTGGTCGTTTCTAGCCCGCATGAAAAGGCAACTGAGCAAATTTTCGCATGGGGCAAGCTCACTAAAAAATGAACCTACTAATAAGAGACATCTTTAAAAATGACTGGAGCGAGCAATGTTTCTGCAAAGTTCAAGCTCGTTAAAAAATAAACCTAGCAATTTGCAATGTTACCATAGGGTTCAAGCTCATTAAATAATAAACCCGCCACTGAGCATAGTTTCTAAAGATTCAAGCTCATTAAAAAATGAATCCACCCTCGGTAAATAACCTTCGTGATTTCCTTGCTATCAGCCTTTTGATCCTTGGTTGTGTTTTCATCATCGCCCCCATTCTTTTGGTCGATATATGCTTCCACTTGATTGTTTACCCTTTTGAGGAACAGCTGCGATGAGTGATTCTGTTAGCCACCCTCTTTACACTGCCGTGTTTGAGAAGTTCCAAACTCACCCGGAACCAGTTGTTACCCGAAAACATCACTCGTTCCTCAAAGACGAGTCTATTTTAAGCTCTTTCTAGACTCGTAAAATATGAAAAGATTGCCGAGCTACTGGCTTTTCCAGCTTGTTAAAGTAAGGGAAGCGCCCTCCCTCCTATACATTTTAATCTTTTTGGACCTAAGGGATCATTCTACAAAAAAACGAGCGCTTGTCTTTTTCGGCTCGCTAAAACTATAAAAAATTCATCCCTTTCATATTATTTTATACTTTTTCGGACTTAAGGGATTATGCCATGAAAAAGGACCACTGGAATTTCCTTTTTGTCCCTTTTCAAACTCTCTAAAAATGAAAAGAACCAAGTTATCTTTGTTCTTAAACTTGTTAAAACAATAGTGACAAACTTGTCCATCTGGACAAGAGTGAGTTTCACTGTCGCTAAGCTCGCTAAAACATAGCGATAGGTTTGCTTGAAGAGAAAATTATAGAACAAGCATATGTTATCCTCCTCAAGCTTGACAAAAATAAAGAGGTACTGGTCAGCAATGATTGGGGGAAAATGGAAGAAAACTTAAAGTTGGTAGCAGGTCGCTCTTGAACATGACACTTTCACTCCATCACCATGATTGAGTCGGGTTGGGTTATTCTGTTCACCTATCACATCACCATTGGTCCTCCGTGCCATCCATTTTTGGGGTTAACGCTACCAATCCATTTCAGTGCCGCCGATATGTTCAAGAGAGGTCATTTAGAGAATTCACCAACCCAGCTAATGCCTCATCCACTGCAATAGCTTCACTCTCCATTTTTCATGACCTCCATTCCTGAATCTTGTATCATCAGATCGTTTTCACCTCCAGAAAATCATTTGCTTTGTTTCGTGTTGTAGATGTGGGATTCATTAAGGCCCTCCTACGACAGGTCACCTTTTGTCGACATCAACTCATTATCCAAGAAGTTGACTTAGGAACAACCCTTTCAGTGCTTTGAAGCTTGCATGCCTCAATGGCAAGTTTCTCACTTCTAGCGACAGGTTTACATTAATGGCCTTCGACCGAAAATTTTTACGTGGTGTTCGACATCGACTCATATATTCACACCACGTGAATTGTACTATAGTACCTTGAGGGTCATTATCATTATCGGTGATTCCTCTCGCATTTGTTAACAACTTACATCATTGGCTGGTAATCAGGCGATGTCTTTCCATGTTCAACTTCAGAACATCTTTTCACATGGATCGACTTGTACATTGGGTGAAGATTGAACGAGTTTGAAGACCCCGGATCTAGTGTAATCCATCTGGGCTGTGATATATTCAGAAAAATAAAGACATCAAATGTACGCCATAGCTGCACAGATGATCATCCAAGTTAAGGGATGATGGCTCTACAAGAATCACCAGTCTGCAACAACAGACGATTGTTTGTCCTATGTACATGAAAATGAATTTATAAAGTTGAGCATGGGAATGCCCGCCTCAGCTACATCGTGAAAATAAGATGAAGATAATGTATTGTATTGTATCTTATTACAAGTCGCCTTCCAGTTCGAAAAACCTCGGATCCTCATGATAAAGCATTTCACCCAACATCAGAAGATTTATGACCTGATGCTTTAGGGGGCAACTGTTATAGACATATTTGGGCACTGCAACCCCAACCAAATATGTCAATAAACCAAGGGCTCTTAAACCCCTAAAAGTGTTGTTTCACACCCTAAAGGATCATGGTCAACTAATTACATCATTTCCCAGAAGTTCCACCTAAAAAACCACTTAGAACTGGCCAAAACTGACCCATATAGACTGCTCCATGCTTAGGGTGCGATGCATATTGGCTGCTACACTGCCCAGGTGCGATGCATACTGAAAGAGCCTTCTATGGGGTGCAATGGGTGAGAGTAGACAAATGGAAAAGACAGTTTGCTAAGTGGAAACCCAGAAAATCTTCTAGAAACTTCTCATATGACACTTGCCTCTCTGAATTCACCCAGGGATGAGTAAGAGATCATGAAATCTCTAAGTGGAACCAAGAAATATCAGTGAAATGACACTAATAAAAAACCCAGAAGCTGACTCACCCCTTTGCAAATATCTATAAATGGATCCCTCATCACAGAAATCTGGAGGTTGGAATTTTGTAATTTGTAAGGAAGTGTTGTTGGTTTCTCTTTGAGACATTGTATTGTTGGGCGATCTTGCTCTTCATGAGGTGAAGAGGGCTTTCATGTTGGGAGGATGATGCTAGATCAGATAGCTGGGTTGTAATCCTCCTACTTCTACTATCAATAAAGTTATTTGAGTTTTCCTTCATATACTTGTGTATTTGTGAATGCAATTGTATGGTTAATGTACTTCTGATTCTGCATTGTTTATGGTATTATAGATCTATATGCTTTGATGGTGTTTTGTTGCTTTGCCTCTACAGGTTTTCTTTAAAGCGGGACAAGTGAGAAAGGAGTGACAAGCTCTATCAGAGGAGAGAGGAAACAAACAAGAGCCAAGCGAAAGATTAAGGTTGGTGCTCTCTACTTCTCTCTTATCTATCATACATAAAGGAAAACACAAGTTACTTTGAATTGTTTTTTTCTAAGATAGCTACCCATATTAGTGGCACTAGCAGATCAAATAGACATTAGTTTTCCCAGAAACACCCTCGTTGTTGATCATTGATTCTATCTCTCTTAGCAAACCCTGCTCTAGAGAATAAAATGATTGATCACTTTGGCGTGTTCTCCAACTGACCCTCAAGCCTCCTCTTATACTTTTCTCGTTGGTCCATCAACGGCCGAGATTAAATCTCCAATTAATAGCGAAGATTAGATTTGGCTTGATCCATGACTTTTGGACCCTTCTAACCCAATTTTATATTAATACCCATAAATATTTTTTTTTTCCTAAGTTTAGACTTAGGAACTCCATTAAAAATATTGATTATTTTAATATTTCTCAAACCGGTTAGAATCTTCCCAAACCACTTATGGGTCTTGGAGATCTCATGTGCTTTAGCCTCTCCATTAATTTTCATGGCTAGAGCACATCTGATGCTACTCCAAATCAACACTCCCTCTTAGCGAGGACTGTGCTTTAGTAATACTCCTCACTGAGTATCACCTTGATTATCCAGCATCGGTCCCTGTGTTGATGCTAGGCCTCCCCGACCAACATCCTCTACATTGTTGCATCCTGTACTGATACCTATGGCCCTCCCACTGTCACTGTTGCATCTGTACGACAACTCCCTCTGTGTCTGTGTTGTTGTGGGTCCATGCAACCAGCACTGCATCTTCACTACATCCCCTTCTCCTCACATTGCATCATGCTACTACATATTGCTATTGCAGTGCAACCAAGTTACTGAGAAATAAGTAACTGATCCATCCAACTCTGACATCCTTGTTAGGCTAGAGACACTCCAGATGCTGAAGCTCCCTCTATCGCTAACAAGTGCTGCCTCTACTGACCTCTGCGCTGCTGCAACAAATCCTTGCATCTCGCACCATTGCACACCTCTTTGTGCCATCCTGCACTGGTGCAACACTCCCATGCCCCGCGCATTGTTGCAGCCTGCTAGCCTTGCGATGTCTCGGGACTCCTACACTGTAGCACTCTCTATCGCTCCATCCACATCTGTCTCTACCGACATCCGCTAGTCCTGCTACTCCTCTTCATGGCTCCCGTAGCAAGGTATAATGCAAGAGGTTGGGTACCTTAAGGATCGTGCCCCTCATCTCCTGTAGTTTTTCTGACTACAGCTCGATGTCTCCCCACTTCTTCTCAAGTGGCACATGAGCACTCATGGCACAATCGTCATCCTCCTCGACTTCTTTCTCCACCCTTGCTGGTGTTGCCTTGGTCTTAGAAGCCTCTCCCTTTCTCTTCTTCCTAGGGCACTGGTTCACAAAATGACCCAACTCCCCACAATGGAAGCACTTGACCTGGGAGAGGTCCTTCCTTTTCCTCTTTTCCTGCTTTCTCGCAGATGCTAGGGTCGTGTCCTCTTCTTCCTCCTTCTTGATTATGACCCCTTTTCCACTACTCCTCGCCTTGGTTAACAATTTGATCTCTTGTTGGCGAAGAGCCACCCACAGTTCCTCCCAATCCGGAAGGCTCGTCCTGCCCAGTATGCTCTGGACAAATACCTCCCAATCCTCTGAGACTGCATTTAATGCGGTCCTCACCATCAATTCCTCATCCGGCTTGGCCTCTATGGAATTTAGCTGGTCACGGATCTCCTTCAATCGATCGAGGAAGACATCTATCTGCTCTCCATTCTGCATATGGTATGATCGCAGTTGATTCTCAAGTAACATCTCCCTCTGCATGGAAGTATGTTGGTACAATTTCTTCAGGGCCTCCCACATCTCATTTGTCGTATTTTTCTCGGCAATATGCGGTACCACATGATCCTTGACCCCATCAAGGATGATGCACTTCGCCCTGGCCATTGCCTCCTCGTACTTCTCATTTTCAGTTGGGCCAACTGGGATCACTATTATTTTTAAGGTGAAGTCCTTGATTTGATATCTGTCTAGAATGGATAAGATCCTGGCCTTCCAGACCACAAAGTTGGATGCTCTATCCAGCCTATCCTGATCTCCCAATCCATTCACAGCCATTATGATACTCTTATTTTGACTCCTTCGAGTCTCTCTACTTCCCTCCTGGAAGTCCTCTATTTGACTCCTGCTGAGTCTCTCAACTTCCCATCTGGAAGTTCTCAATTCGATTCCCTATGAGTCTCGATTTCGCTTCTGGAAATCCTTCTGCCAACGTCTAGTTTCTCTACTCCGATTTTCTGTGCAACTGCACCACTGCTCCAAATTCCTTGGCTATAAATTTTCCTTGGCATCAATTCCATCCTCCTTGGTCTTGCCCTATTAGGTACTATTCTAACCACAGTACCCCACCAGCTACGCTCTGCAAATTACCCACAGCCTCCTATGCCCCAGCACTTGAAGGACCGAGCCTTTATGCTCTGCGTAATCCCGACACTAGTAAAATTTGCACCTCCTAGCCGCAACGTCGATCCTTCCTGACTGAGAAAGATGACTGGGCACTGCATGGGTCAGATCTACTCCTCTTTGCCTCTGCGTTGATCCTCCTCCTAGCTCGAACCGATGACTCTGGCCCTCTGCGTCACCCTTTCCTTGGTGCTTTCTGCTAGGAACAACTTCTGTCACTCGGGATAGTTGTTTCTGCTTCTACTTCTTTGCGCAGCTTATGCCTTCAGTTATCTTGTGATTTGCAACCACGCTCTCATACGATGTTGGAATTTCTAAGTTTAACCTGTTAGAAATTTTTCTTGTACTATCTGGTTTATTTCTTCCTACTTGTTTAGTTACTTAACAAGTTATTTACCATGTAAACACTGAAAATAAACACAATTACAGTATCAACATCTACAGATCATCAACTGAAGGAAAACAAGCACACAATGACACCGTTATTTTTGGACCAATATCCCTAGAAAAATCCAATGTGGGAAAATCGGTGCAACGATTCAAAGAGTTTTATTATTATGCACTTTTCAAAATACAACCAAGGTGCCAGAAATGGCTCACCCAACAGAGAATGCCCTCTGTAGTTGTACCTCTCCTTGGAGACAAGTATTTCGGATTGTGTCACCCTACCCAGCTCACCAGCTCCCAGTCTGTCCCACAAAATCCCTCCAACACTGCCTCTTGGCCCTGTGTCAGCTCTGCTAGCCTCTGCGTCAGCTTCTGGAGCCTTTGTGTCAGCCCCTAGACTCTCTACGTCTCACACATTGGCTTCTCCTGGCTCTGTGTAGCTCCTGGCTTCCTCTGCGTCAACCTCTCTTGGCTTCGCGCTGTCTCTCTGGTACTAATTCTGCCTCTCTGCTATGTATTCACTGCCCCTCATTGCTGGTAACTGATTCTATCTCTCTTAACAAAACCCGCTCTAGAGAATAGAATGATTGATCACTCTGGTGTGTTCTTCAATTGACCCTCAAGCCTCCTCTTATACTTTTCTCGTTGGTCCATCAAAGGCTGAGATTAAATCTCTAATCAATGACTAAGATTAGATTTGGCTTGATACATCACTTTTGGACCCTTCTAACCCAGTTTTTTTTTTTCCCCTGGGAAAAAGTTGTAATTTTCATTAAGGTTAAGAAAATTACATTTTGCAGATGCCGAAGCATATTCAAAAGCAGGCTTATGCCTGTCGAGTTCATTTTATAGCTGCTATATATAAAAGTCTCCACGCAGGGAGCATGTAAATAAGTCAGATCTATGTTCAAAATTTGTGCTTGGCTCTTCGCAGAGAGCAATATATACTGTAATATAAACAAAAAGATGTACTGTTCAGCTGTATCTACATACTGAAAAAGAAAAATTAACTGCATATGTATATGGGCTTATAGCCCATCATTCCAATTGTTCATCAAATGGCCGATGATAGTACTGATAAAAGGTGCCATCGATTTCCTCTTGGATCCACCATTCCTCCCCTATTCTGTGCGCTGCCTCTTTGGAGAGCTGATCTGCAGTGGTGTTCTGTTCCCTGTAGATGTGATGACAGACAAAAGATTCAAAAGATGTAATCAATCTCTTAGCTTCGTCAAGAATATGTCTTAAAGCAAATGCATGACAATGAGATGCATTATTGAGCCAATTGCAAACAACTTTGGAGTCACCAAAAATCTGTAAGTGTCTGCATTGTTTGAGGATAGCAAAATGAATGATATGCTTGGCTGTGATGAGTTCTGCGAAGTTGTTTGTGCCTCTGCCTAGGTTAATTTGAATCTTGTAGCAGTGTCTGTCGTTTAGGTGAAGTATGGCTCCCCCCCCGCACCCATCATCTTGGGCTGAGCCATCAAAGAAAGCCCAGGGCTTTGTGTAATCAATGGGGATAGGAGTGAGAGTTCTAGGTGCCTTGGCGGGGTCCTCATCAGGTAATAAATTGTAATCTGCCACAGTATGAAGAATAATCGATGGCCAGTGTGGCATCTTCAATTGGAAGATGGATTGGTTACGAGCTATCCATATAGCCCAACAAATCAGCAGAGGTAGGTTCTTGGCCTTGCCTGTATGCTCTAAGCACCAGTTAGACCAAGCCTCCTGTAGGGAGTTCCCATGCCATTGCTTCAAATGCGGGATATGTGATGATATGGACTGCCAGAAGTTAATGGTCGAGCTGCAAATTAGAAACAGGTGCTCTGTGCTCTCCTCATCATTAAGACAAAGATGACAGCGAAAGGGTCCATAGAAGGATCGCTTCATGAGATTAGAACCTGTGGGGATTTTATCAAAGATGATATTCCACATCAGAAGTCTTGTCCTAGGCGCGGCCTTGAATTTCCATATCGAATTCCAAGTGGGAAGGATGTCAGGTGGTTTATGTGGCTCCATAAGCTTGAGGTATCCCAACTTGGGTGAGTACACTCCATGTTTAGCATGTGCCCAGATAATCTCATCTGGTCCCTCCATTAGTCTGATTTGTGCTTGTGTGAGAGCAGAAGTATAATCCTTCCAATCATCAGACTATTGGTTAGGCAGGTTTAGAGCTCTGGCTGATAACCAAGCCTGCTGGAGGAATGAGGAATTAGCTTGGTCACCGATGTGTTTGATATATGTGATTCCTCTGTCATGGAGATAGCGAATAAGATCATCCGGCAATCTGTGGGCATTCCCGCATCCAACCCAAGGGTCCACTCCAATACGAACTGCATTCCCTTCTTTGATCCGCCAAGTGATGCCGTCTCTCAACAGGGGAATTGAATCAATAATAGCTTTCCAGATGTTGGAGAAGTGATTATTGTGTCCATGTCTGGTACAAATCCAATCTAAAATGGGCAGTGGCTTAATGTACTTAGAATAAGCCACCCGGGTCCAGAGACTGTCTGCAGTGAGTAAACTCCATCCGAGTTTGGCTGCCAGAGCTTTAGAGAAGATAGCCAGTCTCTTAATGCCCCATCCTCCCCAGCTCTTAGGCTTAGTTATGGTCTCCCATTTCACCCATGCAAATATGCGCCCCGGCTGGTGCCCTTTCCAAAGGAATCTGCAGCATATGCTCTGGAGCCTGTTCAGTATGCCCCTTGGTATCCAAGCCAGGGCCATCCAGTACACAGGTGTAGCTTCAATGACCGCTTTAATGAGTACAAGTCTTCCCGCTCTCGAAAGATATTTGTGGTACTAGACTTGTAGCCTCTTTTCTACTTTGGAGATGAGCCATAACCAGTCTGTAATTTTATAGCCCAATGGCTTCAATCTAAAACCCAGATACTTAATTCCATCCGATAATTCCAAGGTGACAAATGGGAATCGCTGTGAGGCATAGTTGATTTCATGTGCCGAGCAACCAACTGATGTAATAGTGGATTTATTATTGTTTATCTGCATCCCCGTGGCCTGCTGGAAAAGTAGGAAGGAGTTATGTAATGTGGAGGAGTCACCAATACTGCCATTTAGGAAGATGAGAATATCATCAACGAATAAGAGGTGAGTAAGGAAGAAATTATCCACTATTTTGATTCCAGTGATTAGGTGTCGATCTCTGGTGGATAAGATTATCCTACTCAGTCCTTCCATAATAAGGAGAAAGAGCAGCGGAGAGAGAGGGCATCCCTGCCTGAGCCCTCTCTCAGCAGTGAAAAAGGATGTAGCTTCTCCATTGAGGAGGACACTATAAGATACATCAGTGATGCAGCTCATCATCCATTTGATAAAATCATATGGGAAACCAAGATGAGTGAGCAGCAGCCTAAGGTACAACCAGTTTGTTCTGTCAAATGCCTTAGAGAGGTCTACTTTGAGAATCATTCCTTTCTGCTTCTTGATCTGTAGAGTATGTATAAGCTCCTGTGTTGTAGCTATGGCTTCATGGATCTGCCTGTGATGTAGGAAGGCAAACTGTTCTGATGATATGTGTTGAGAGAGGATGGGCTTGAGGCGGTTTGCTATAATCTTGGCAATGATCTTGTAAAGGCAGTTACAGAGTGATATGGGCCGGAAATCATCAAAGGAGATCAGATCATCAGTCTTAGGAATGAGGGCGATGAAGGTGGATTTGATGGCTGATGAAATCCGATCTCTTTTCCTGCTGTCCTCCACTATACTCAATAAATCTTGGCCCAGAATGTCAAAGAAAGAGATGTAAAATTCAATGGTCCATCCGTCCGGGCCAGGGCTTTTATCCTTTTTAAACCATTTCAGAGTGTCTTCCAGTTCATCCATGGTCACCTCCTTCAGTATCTCTTCTGAATTGTCCTGGTCCACATATATGGGAAAAAGCTCAGCCACTCTCATGATCTCCAGTATGTTTACATTCCCTGGCGCCTTATAGATACCTCTAAAGTGTTCTGTGGCCAGCCTGGCCAAATTCTGCTGATTGGAGATGGTGAGGCCATGCTCATCCTTTAATTCCCATATAGTATTGATGGCTTTCCGACCATTGGCAAATTTATGATAGAATTTTGTGTTATTGTCTCCCTCAGTGAGCCAAATAGCCCTGCTTCTCAATCTCATGCTCTCTTCTCTTTCCTTCAATATTTGAGATCGTTTAGCAAGCAGTAGGTTATACTGTTCCTTACTCTCCGGAGAGTTGAAAGTTCCTGATGAAGAGTTTTCATACTCAGTGATGATCCTTTCTGCCTCCATGAGGGTGTGGTTATCCTGGATCCTCTTCTGATGTGCCCACTTTTTAGTAATCAGCTTGAGTTCAGTTAACTTCCTGACAAAACCAGTAGACAGTTCCTCTTCTTCCCGGATTGGGTTGTTCTGCCAGTATTCATGGACCAGCTGAATGTATGAAGGATCTTGTAGCCAGGCAGCATTGAATTTGAAGGGGCTCTTAATTTTACGAGTGAGGCCATCTACCTCCAGGAAGATAGGCCTGTGATCCGATAAGCCACCTGATCCTACCCATTGACGAACTCTGGGTAGATCATTGTATAACCGTTCTTTAATGAGGAAGCGGTCGAGTCTTCTGGCCAAACTCTGATCTCCACTCCTATTATTTGTCCAGGTATACTGAAGTCTAGCAGAGGGTATGTCAACCCAGTGGTGGTCCTCCAATAGGGAGGAGATGGTATCAGAGAGAGAATCCACGTGGGCCATATGCCCCCAGGATTCACAATAGCCCAGGGAGAAATTTAGGTCCCCCCCCAATATAATGTTATCTGCTTGAAAGAGCTCCCTTTCAAGAAGGGATCTCCAGAATGTAACTCGATCAGAACAGGGTCCATAGACATTTATAATGCGGAGATCCCTTTCAAGTGCATGTTCATGTATGTCTAGGCCTATGAACCCTTTGCCTCCCCAAAAATTGCAGATGTCCACCGTCTTGTTACAGACCCCAATAGCCAGGCCTCCAGATCTGCCTAATGCATCAAGTGCATGGAAAGTCCAATTCGGGAGCCAAGTAGAAAGAGAGCGAATGAGGTGGTCTGCTTGGCAGAGGGTCTCCTGTAGAAAAATAATATCCAGTCGATCCGAGGTTAGCAACCTCCTGAGTGCTAGTTTTTTGGCTGAACTAGCAAACCCTCTACAGTTGTATGAGAGGAATTTCATGAGGAGGGAGGGGGAGGGCCATCCTTCGCTCTAAGGGCCCCAAAAATGGTGTGCTGTCACCCAAGGGCGACCTCCTCATCCGCAGTCTGCCTAGCTTTAGTAATACGAGATGGACGACCTCGAGTGGTCTTGTGGGAGGTGGGGGGACTAACAGGGTCAAGACCAACAACATCCGGGCCTCGGTCTTTGATCCGAGGACGAAGGGAATATCGGGGAGATGGCTTGGATAGTGCCGAGGTCGAAGTGATCAGAGAGGGGGGAGCCAAAGGAGGAGGGGGCGGGATCGTGCAAGTGAGTGATGAATGAGAGTGAGTGAGTGATGAATGTGTAACAGGGGGAACAGAGTGTGTAGAGACCGATGAAGTGCAAGATGCATAAGATGTCAAAGAGTTAGGAGGAGATGACATACCCGTAACCGCTGTGTCCGTCGGAGGGGTCAGTGTGTGCTCCTGAGCCTCTGAGGACGATGGCGGTCCCAGGGGAGGTGCAACAGTCTCTATACTTGCAGGTCCAGGTCCATCCTGAGGTGCATCTTCCCCTGGAGAGCGCTGATGAGCCTCAGGAGGCTGAACCGGATGTTGATCCAGAGGTGTCGACCAGTTGATATCAGCGACCTCTTCTTTCTCATTCCTTTGTGATTTCCGAAGAAGCGAGCAGTCCCTGTAGAGATGCCCTACTTTGTGGCATCTGCGACAGCGATATGGGATGCCCTCATAGTCGATAATTTGCCGTCACGCCGAATCTCTCCATTGAATAGTGATGTACTCGTATAGTCCTCCCCGAGTATCCATGAATATGAGAATCCTGGCATAAGCCATCATGCCTGTCTGTAGATAGGACTTGTCATAGCCCATATAAGTTCCGAGTGCATTGCCTATGCGCTTGAAAATTTCTTCAGACCAGTATTGAAGAGGGAGGCCGGGTAGTCGAATCCAGATAGGACCAACCCCAATCTGCTCTGTCTCAGGATCAAATAAGGGTGTCCATCGCTTGAGGAGCATAGGCGCATGGTCAAAGTGCCAATGTGAGGACAAAACCCAGTTTGTGTGATCGGCACGCGCGAACCTTAGTGCAAACCATCCCCTCACAAATGTCTGCACAAACGGGATATCAACCAAGTGATGCCCCCAAATCTCAGTAGCCCAAGCCTTCAAGCGTGCCGCCGTATAGCTGCGTCCCCTGATGCGCCCGACCAAAACCCGGTCTACAAAATCCATCGCTTCGCCCCACTGAATGTCCTCTTCCAGTTTGAGAAAACAATCAACTTCTCTTGATTTGAAACACTTTGATTTCCTTCTAGGGCCGCCGGGAGGAATAGGGTTCTGCGGATGACCAGATGCCGGGGAGGGAAATGAGCTGGTGCCGAAGGTTGAAAGGTTGCAGGGATACCAGCAGGAGAAACGTGAGAGAACCCAGAAATGGGGCCCGAGAGCGGGGGTACGGAAGAAAAACAGCCTGATGAGGGACCAAAGTAACCCACGGGGCCGGAAGAGGCTAGAACCAGGTTAGGGTTGTGGGGATGGCGGTGAGATGAACTGACTGTCTGTGGGGTTAACCCTAGGGTAGGGTTTAGGCTGCCAGCAACAAACCCCAGGGTCGCCGGAGAGTGGGGAGGCATCGAGAGAGCCGGCCAGGTGGGGGGTTCATCCGGGAGGACCACCGGCAGAGATCTGGAAGATTCACCATGCGAGTACTGAGTGTAAACCCCAGAGAAGTCATCGAAAAACATACCTTCTGAGCTGGCATTGGGGGTTCGCCAGATGGAAACCCCCTCCAAGGGGTCAGCAGAGTAATCAACGGTCTCCAGGTCCTCCATAGTCATCTGCTCCTCGGAACGGTGAGCGCTATGCGGAGCAGTGAATCCCGGCGAAAACGACATGTAGCGGTTGAAGGTTGATGAGAAACCGCCGCAGTCGAGAGCGATAAACAGCTACAGGTAAACGAATAACCCCCGAGAGTCATGAACCCGGATAGTGAGAGCGTTAAACAGCTTCAGGATAACGTAAACCCCCGAGAGTCGTGAAACCGGACGGCGACAGGAACGGAAGGGTAGCTGACGGAGGATGTGCGCTATGGTGAGTGTAAACGGAGCGGCGAGTTACCAGCGTCTGCAGGGTTACAGAAACCCTAACCAAGCCCTGTACGCACGGTAAAACTACGCGGCGTCCGCATCGCTCCTTCCTCAAATAGAGTATTATTCTTCTAACCCAGTTTTATATCAATAACCATTAATATTTTATTTTTCCTAAGTTTAGACTTAAGAACTCCATTATAAATATTAATTGTTTTAATATTTCCCAATCCGGTTAGAATCAGCCCAAACCACTTCTGGGTCTTGGAGATCTCATGTGCTTTAGCCTCTCGACCAATTTTCATTGCTAGAGCACATCCAATGCTACCCCAAATCAACACTCCCTCTTAGTGAGGATTGTGCTCTAGTAATACTCCTCACTAAGTATCACCCTGATTATCCAGCACTGGTCCCTGTGCTAATGCTAGGCCTCCCCGCTCAACATCCTTTGCACTGCTGCCCATGGCCCTGCCACTGTCACTGCTGCATATGTATGGTAGCTTCCTCTACATCTGTGCTCCTGCTGGTCCATGCATCCAACACTGCATCTGCACTGCATCCCCTTCTCCTCATGCTACATCGTGCTACTGCATACTGCTATTGTACTACAACCCATTTACTGAGAAGTAAGTAACTAATCCACCCAAATCTAACATCATTATCAGGCTAGAGACACTCCTGATGTTGAAGCTCCCTTTGTCGCTAACAAGTGCTCCCTCTACTGACCTCTGCACTACTGCAATAACTCCCTGCATCTCGCACCGTTGCACACCTCTCTATGTCATCCTGCACTGGTGCAACACTCCCGTGCCTATGAACGGTTGAAATACTATCGCCAATATAGGGGCGTGACAGTCGGTATCAGAGATATTGAATACTTGACGAGAAGTGATACCACTGCACTTCGTGACAGTTGGTATCAGAGCTCTGTATTCTGCGGGCTTTGGTGATTCAGAATTGCAGGTGTTATCAAGGGTTGATTGGGTCGAACAGGTTGCAGAAGTAGAGAGGTGTGTCTCTACACTTCAGGAAAATAGACGAAGGAGGCTTTTGATTGGTTTATGGTCTATACCAGACTACAAAGAAAGCGGATGGCTGAAATGGCAGAAGAACCTCAAGTGATAATGGGTGAATCTGGCAGGGATGTTGGGGCTGCTTTCATGGATAGAGTGTTGGATCAAATGGAGGAGCTAGCTTCTGACATGGCTTCGATGAAGGCTGAGAACATTGAGATTCGAGATGGTTATTCGAAGGTGAAAGGGGAGCTTGAAGACCTCAAGGTCCGATACGATTATATTGAATGGCAGTATATACAAACAGAAAAGGAAGTCAAAGAGATCGGTGATGCAAGAGATCAAGGTTTGGCAGCAATCTTGAAACTGTAGAAAGATCTTGCAGATGCTCGGAATGAGATAGCAGTTTTGAAAAAGGTTGTTGGGCACAACTCAGGTGGAGGGGTGGCTCATGTGAAAGTCAAGGAGTCAGATTCTTATGACAGGATGAGGAGTGCGAAAAATGTTGGTGACTTTCTATGGGACATGGAACAGTACTTGGAGCATTTGGGGATGTTCAATTTGGAAACCAAAGTCAAAGATGTTGCTCAATTCTTGATGAAGGATGTTAAGATGTGGTGGCGAAGGAAGATGGACCAGATTGCCCATGGCAATGCTGCAGAGATCACTTTGTGGGATGAAATGAAGAAGCCTTTGCAAACTCATTTTAGTTCACAAGACGAAACATGGGATGTAAGGATGAAGATAAAATATATAAAGCAAACAGGGAGTCTACAAGCTTATCAACAAGAGTTCTCAAGTGCAGTTTTGGAACTTCCAGACATGGCAGAGAGGGACAAGGTATTCAATTTCACCATAGGATTGAAGCCTTGGGAACACAATGAAGTGAAGAGGAAAAAGATAAAAACACTTGAAGAAGCATTTTCTGTTGTGGATTGCTTGGTAGAACACTATGATGAAGGAACCAAAGAGAAGAAGAAAAAGACTGACAAGTCGAAAGAAAAGTCTACAAAGGAGGAGCCTTCGAGATCGTATGATAAGACGAAGACGAAGAAATCATTGAAGTGTTAGATATGTGAGGAACCACATATGGTGAAGAATTGTCCTTCAAGACCAAAAGTGGTTGTGATAGCACAACCCAATGTGAAAAAGAAAGAGGAAGCTTCTATTGGGGTCATGCATATTCTAGGAGTTGCGGTGGCTACGGAGGCGGTTTCACGAAGAGATCCGGAAAGAAACAAGTTAGAGTATGTCGAGATGAAAGTTGGGAGTGGTGTTGTACTCACTATGGTGGATAGTGGGGAAACTCACAACTTTATGAGCGAGGATACTACGAGAAGGATTGGATTGAAGTTTGTACTGGTGCAAGCAAAAATGAAGGCAGTGAATTCTCCTCCAGATTCTGTGATCGGTGTGGCTGAGAGTGGATATGACACTTGGTGAATGGACGAGGAAGGTCGATTTCAATGTGGTGTGGATAGATGACTACGAAGTTGTACTGGGCATGGAGTTTATGAAGCAATTTGAAGCTATGGTAGTTCCCCATATGAAGAAATTGTACATTTACGATGGATGAGAGGATGTACCTATCGGTGTTCCGATCGTGGGAGTTACAAAGGCCGAGTGTAAACTGACAACAATGAATATGGAGAATGAAAAGTGAGATGAATAGGTCTATAAGTGGTTGTCTACTGCAGAGGAAAAGCTTATGGAATAGTCACAAGTTATCCAAACATTGTCTGATAGTATCTTGGATCTATCAAGGAGGCTAGAGGTAGTGGACGATGATGATGAGGATGAGGATATTAAACCGAATGTTCAGGTGGAGGATCAGGAAGCATACTTGCAAAGATTAGAAGTGGAGGATCCTGATAGGTGGATTGAGTCGATTAGTGAGGGATATCCTTCAGGCTCTACTCCCTCCTTATCTTCTTAAACTATCATGGAGATGAGGCTCACTGTTAGTTGCTCATGGCAGTGGGTCTCCAACATTTTGAGCAGGCATCTAGGGGTGAGATGACATAGATTGACAGGTAGCATTCAATGGAGATTCATGATGATGTGGGGGCATGAGTTCTTATGGAGGTGATGCGTGGTTGGATTAGCTACCCAACTAGTCACTGACATGAGGGGCACTAGCACATGATTCCTTGCAAAGTTTGGCATATCTATGGCGTGAGGCAGGTCGAGAGGTGGACACATCTGGATTAACCATACACGTTTTTGTGGTTTGACTGTCTTGGTGATGGAGTTTGCTGGGATGTGGAGAGAGTTTTCGAGGACGACAAACATTTAGAGTGGGAGAGTATGTCAAGCCCACAAGTTGCGGATGTGATGTGCGACAAGTTGGGTGGGAGCTCCCGGTTAAACGCGACGAGCCGGGTGAGCAATGAGTCGGTGGGTGCAATGAGTCAATGAGCGGGCATGTTGGTTTCAACATTTATTTGCAACAATGGGATGAGTTGGAGGAGAGCAACGAGCTAGGGCGGTCGGTTAAAGGCACCTGGGGCACAAGCGCGATGAGCCAATGGAGGAGTCGAAAAATCGAAAACATAAGAATTTGGCTAAGTATGGAAACTTTGCAGAGGCAGACTTATATCGTGCGAAGTTGGGGATGTGGACCCGGCGGGGCAACGGTGTGTGGGAGCCAACGTGAGGGGTAGGCGATCCAACGCGATATGTGAGCGAGTTAGTCAAATTGACAAGTCGTCCTGGGCAGGCTAACCCATGAACTATCCATGGCGTAGCATATATATAGGCGAATGCTTGGATGGGAGAAGGCATCAAGTTCAATTATCATAATTTCAACAAGTGCGAACTCAAAGGTGAAGGGCGAGCTAAGAGTTGGGCGCATAAGGCAAGGCGAGGTGTAGGCGATGCTCTGACCGAAGCACCAAGCCGGGAAGATAGAATGCAAAAGTTTGGTTTCGGTGAGCTGTAGGTTGGGCAGGCAACCCGCAAAGGGTACGTTGCACGACGGGCTAACCGACGAGTCGGGTAAGGGTGGGTGACCTGCGAAGGGTGTGCTACATGTCGGTGAGTTGGGCTGAACAGAGGCGGGTTTGCATAACGAGCTACGCGTGGAGTTGTGGTGGTCTGCAGTGTGAGAGGCACGAGAGTGTACTATGTAATATCAGTTGCAAAATAATCTAAATTAAACAGATGATGCATGCAATCAGAAGAAGGTCTAAAATAAATCATTCCTTAATTAGAAAACTCACTAATTTTAACCATTCAAATTTCCTTTAAAATGAGGAATGAAGGCACAAGTTTAATCATTGTTTTGGTGAGCACGAGTTAGTGAGACTAAGCAATAGGAAGCACAAGTTTATGCGTGGAGCCTATGAGGGCAAGAAAGTAGGATCTTGGAAGGCTGAGAATTTGGTTAAGTATTGGCCAAAGGCATTCAGTCAGGCAGAGGATAGAAAATACTTGTGTAGGTTGAGCAGAGCATATTGTATTCATCTAGATTATTTGACTAATGCAATATATAGATAGCAGGGGTTTTTAGCTATGGATTTCCCCATAAAATCATTGTGTTATGTGTGATTTAATTCTTTCTCTTATATGCTTCGTGATTTCATCGATCTTTTATTGTTTCCGTCCATGAGTAGAGTAGATTCAAGTCTATTGTTTTAGCATATTACAATTAGCAGTGTGGATCTACAAGGAATCTCTACATGGTATCGGAGCTTAAATCACTATAGAAGAGGAGAATATGAGTTTGTATTTTGCATGAGAAATTGAATTTGCAGTATCATACTTCAAAGCTAGCAGGATGTTGTTCTACAGATTGAGACTCGAATACGCCCTTGAGGGTAGTTCGAACTATATTGCTTGGAAGGACTAGATGGAGGCAACGTTGGAAGAAAATGGACTTAAGGAATTCATAGACAAAGATATTCCTAAGCCATTTGATGCTAAGGGTATGGCAGAGTGGAGAAAGTGTGTGGAAAAGGCGAGAAGGATTATCTTAGAAGGAGTTCGAGATCATATTGTCTCAAACCTCCATGGTAAGGAAAATCCATTTGCAATGTGGAAGGCCTTGACAGACCTGTTTCAAAATAGTAGTGACCACAGGAAGTTGGCACTGAAGGACAAGCTTAGAAAGATCACGATGGATAAGGTTGACACAATACCGAAGTACTTGACGAGTTCACCCGACGTCGGGATGAGCTTGAAAGTGTCAGTGTTATAGTTGTTGAAGATGGTTTAGTGAGCCTAGCACTTCTAGGACTTTCCAAGAGTTGGCACAACTACAAGGACTTAGTTAATGGGAGGGAGAAGCTACCAGAGTGGGAGCATTTATGGTTCGACTTGGTGCAAGAAGAGATTTAGCGGAACACCAGAAATGGGACCTCATCCAAAGAAGTGGAAGAGGACTTTGCATTATTCAACAAAGAAAAGGAATCCAAAAGAAAGAAGTCCCAAGGCGAGGAGGGTGGAAAGGATAATGACTTGTCGAACATCAAGTGTTTTCACTGTCATGAGTTCAGGCACTATGCCATGAAATGCCCACAGAAGAAAGCAATCAAGAAGGAGCTTGTAGTAGCAGCAGTAGGTGAAGCTCTAGATTCACAATTCGAACTTGATTTCACTCTCATTGCATGCATGGAAAGCACTGTAATGGGAAGCATGTGGTATCTCTACAACAGTGCCTCGTTCCATATAACAGGGAATAGAGATCTCTTAAGTGACTTGCAGGAGAAAGACCTCAAGCAGAAAATAGAGTTTGGAGATGATGGGAGGTATAACGTGACTAACATCGGTACTGTTACTTTTCATAGGGAGTCTGGCTCCCCTCTCAAACTCACAAATGTGATGCATGTTCCAGGACTAAAGAAGAATGTTTTTTCAAAAATCCCCTATGAGCATCACCTGATGCAATGAGTGCTAAGTGGACTATTCAAAAATCATGAGAAATTAGTCAGTTACGACTACCTCTCATGGAAATGGTCATAGATAAATGACCTACTTAATGCAGTTGAATCCCAAAAAATGATATCTAATAAAATGCACTGCGAAAACCCCCAATACTTAATTCAAAAGAGTGAAGGGAACTCTACTTGAATGGTTCATGAGGCACAATACTTGCTAAGGTTTTGCAAATGGGGTAGCAAGCTAAGTGGGCTTGATTGTGGGGAAAACTAAACGCACTTGAGCCAGAGGCGATCCGGGATGGGTGACCTCCTGGGAAG
This sequence comes from Pinus tabuliformis, assembly GCA_031772625.1. Lineage (NCBI taxonomy): Eukaryota > Viridiplantae > Streptophyta > Pinopsida > Pinales > Pinaceae > Pinus > Pinus tabuliformis. The sequence goes on from CM062806.1 coordinate 182,865,685, forward strand.
TCCTAGTTACTGGGTGCAAGCCCCGGAGATGATGATTGACGCTATGTGATTTATTTCACTAGTTTCAATCCCACTTCTTCACCCTTGTGAGCATTACCTGATGCAATGACTGCTAAGTGGACTATTAAAAAATCATGAGAAATTAGTCAGTTATGACTACCTCTCATGGAAATGGTCATAGATGAATGACCTACTTAATGTAGTTGAATCCCAAAAAATGATATCTAATATAATGCACTGTGAAAACCCCCAATACTTAATTCAAAAGAGTGAAGGGAAATCTACTTGAATGATTCATGAGGCACAATACTTGCTAAGGTTTTGCAAATAGGGTAGCAAGCTAAGTGGGCTTGATTGTGGGGAAAACTCCACAATTAAACGCCCTTGAGGCAGAGGCGATCCGAGATGGGTGACCTCCCAGGAAGTCCTGGTTACTGGGTGCAAGCCCCGGAGGTGATGATTGACGCTATGTGATTTATTTCACTAGTTTCAATCCCACTTCTTCACCCCTGTGAGCATCACCTTATGCAATGACTGCTAAGTGGACTATTCAAAAATCATGAGAAATTAGTTAGTTACGACTACTTCTTGTTTGGTCAATTTAGTGTTGTCTAAATTGCTATCATAAATTGTCAACCCGGGGCTCGTAAGCTGATGAAGTGAAGTGTACAATATATACTTAAGCAGCCTTTCCTAGTTCTTTTTGTTGTTTTTAGTTTGTGTTTGACTTATCCTCCTAATGTGATGATGAAGTTATAAACAAGTGAGTGAATGTGTGTGTATGTGGCGATTTCTAAATGCTTCTTGAAATTCAAAGAGAAAACTTGAACAATAACTTGGAATGAAATTAAAGCTTCAAATGAAAGTAAAGCATCAAACAAAAGACCAATGGCACTAGTCCAATACCTTTACTGCTGATAAGAATGAAAATGACATCTACATTAACTCAATTGAAAGCAAGAACACTACTCTAACTCCTCTATTGAATCTAAAGCAATGCAAAGATTAAGTGACAAATCACACTACTTAATTCTCCCTTAACATTCTGCCTTTAGCTAAATTGATCATGTAAAAAAAAGAGTTAGGAGTGAATCAACAATATGAGTCTAAAACTAAATAAACCAAGCTGCAAATAAATGATGTTTTGGTCCCATAAAAGTTAGTGGATTATGATAAAAAGAACCATCAAGAGATTAGCAACTTGACAAAACTTTGATAAAATAAACTCGGCAAGGAAACTAACTAAGCAGGGAAACTAATCAAAGCAAAAATCAGCAGTTTAGATAAGACAACTTCAAATGCCACTAGTGATAAAAAGAAGGAAAAGCACACTGTCCCGGGCTCCTAACACACCTGCAAGAACAAAATGATCAGTTCTGAAAAATGATGGAAATGTAAAGGCATAATTCAAACTGTACAATATTATACATGTGAAAATGAAAACAAAAAGAAGTGCAGGAAAATGAAATTAAAAACTACTGTACATAGGTTGTGGCAGACGGGGGCCCTCCATCTACTCAACCAGTTAAAAATCAGCTACACGGATAGGAGCAAAACAGTCTTCTTGATATTAAATCAGCATGTCACAAAATACAAAAGTGTAAACGCTGTATAAAACAGTCTTTAAAACAGAGTTTTATAAACAAAATGATTACAGCCAAAAACTAAACTTGAAGACTAACTACTAAGCGTATGCAAACACATTATTTATAGCAGCAAAGACAAACTGTCTTCTGTGTAAACTAAGCTAACAACCAGCTAACTAATTAACTGTGCAAAAGACACGCAGCAGCACCGTGCACTGTTTGAGGAAACAGTCATCGTGGATGATAAATCCACGGTTAGATTCTTGTCCCCTGCCGTCTTCGTGGCTCGAAGAAGATGCTAGCTGTGGTTACGTGCTTCACCTGCTCACGCAGAGCCGTGCCACCACTTGAAACCTTGCTGTTTGACCGTGGTTACATCTGCGTTTACCGGGGGTATATATGAGCGAGTTGGCTTAGCTGATAGCACACGAACCATGTACACAGTCATACCAACTTGCCCATGTGGCCCTTTCCTTTGGAGGACACGTGGAACATAGCAAACAAGAAAATGGCTGCGGAATTGGAGATCGGCTGCGGAAACGCTGTATTAGCTGCGAAATTGCAGCACTTGTACCAAAATTCTAAACCAACAGTCAATCATTAGCACAATAAACAAATCATGTTAAAAAGACATATAATGCAATGAATTGAACAAGTTGATGGAGGAAATGATGACAAAAGAGAGAAGTGAGTAGGAAAAAGCTGTTGGGAGGATAGGTAAATGAGTGCAGGTTTGAGGCTCAACATACCCCCACTGTGAGGGTGTTGCATGTCCTCATGCAACCAAAACTTTGTCATAATCTTTCAGTCCACATGTTCAGATGCCTCTGCCAAGACATCCAACCTTCTCCTTTTCCTCCTTGCTGCCAAATTTGCTCTTGGTTTCCTAACCAAGCACCTGAATTTCAAGTTAACCAAGGCCCTGCTCAATTTCTTGCATTTCCTCTTCAACTTCCTGTTCTTTCTCTGCCAAAGACCCAAATGAAGCATTGTGTTGTCGTGGACCATTTTGTCCACTTTGCTCTGTTCTCTTAATGCTTCGTTTTCCTGTTTGATATGGCGATTCAGGACTTCTAGCTCAAATACTTCTTGCTTCAGAGATTGAACCTGTTGTTCGAGGGGCAAGACTGTGCTAGGACCGGCAACAGATTGCTCTAATGTTTCCAAATAATCATATGCCTCCTGCTGGTCAGGGTCAATGTCAGGTGTTTGTCTTGGCCTAAATTCAAATCCTTGAAAACTGCTTTCTCTCTCTTGCTGGAAAGGACTTTACTCTCTTGGAGGACTTAGCTCAATATCTAGCCGAATTGGAGTCTTCTCAGGTGTGCCCAAATCAATGAAATGGGACTGTTTCTCTTTAGTCACACTCTTCTTCTCTATAAGTCTACTGCTTCTTCTCACTTGCATGCTAGTACTCTTTGGTTGACTGTTTTGTTTTTCTTTTTGTTTCTTTTTGGAGAGGGCAGTAGCATGGAGTTGAGCAAGTCTATCAACTAGTGTTTGGATTCTTCTTCAATTGAGGGCTCAGGTGAAGGGTATGACTCTTGCAAAATGGCTTTTAACTAGAAACTTCTCCCATGTATCATTTTTAGTTTTCAACTGCTCCTCAATTAGAATTTTAATGAGTCCATGATGATATAAGTGGGGTTCAATGTTTCGCACGTGTTTCTGAACAGTGGCACTCATCTTCTTTAGACTAGCTAACAAGAAATAAGGTAGATTGATAGCATGGTCATCCATAAAGTGCATCATGATTCTTGCATGGTATACATACATGACACCGAAACGGCCTTCACATGTTAAAATTTTTTGAACAAGCAACAGTAATGAAGTCCATTCTTCCTTAATAACACGTACAGGGATTCCCTTAGTGAAAATGGAAGTATCCATACTTGGATTCTTGACATATTTTTCCACTCTTGATCTTCAACTGTTCTGTTTTTGAACTAGCGTTCTCCTTTTTGAGGCAAACCGGTTGTTGTGGCCAAAGTGTTCTCTGTTATAGTGAACTGCAGGTCTCCTACCTCCACAGTATTTGTATTTCCATTAAATGACCGGGCAAATGCCTTTGTCACTTCTTTATTGTACCCTTTAAATTTCTGGATGAACTTCAACCATTTGGCTTTCTGCAGTGCTTCTTTTGTCTGTGGGTAACCCTCTAAAAACTTCGAACCTTCCGGTTCTACTCTTAACAATTTTCCCATTTCGGTTATCAGTTCACTTGTAGCTTTGACAGTGGTGTTTGAACGCTGGAGGAGAAAGCTTCACGGGAAAACAGTGCTCAACAGTGGGAATTACGGCTATAACAGAGTGGCCGTGATGCAATGAACTGTAAGGTGCAGGACTGGTGATCGGGGTTTTGAGTGGAGTGGTGAGGAAAATAAAACAGAGAGGTTTATGGTAAAACGAGAGTGGTGTATGGAAACGAGAGTGAAAACGGTGGAGTGAGGGAGTAGATAAAAATACGAAGATGAGGTTATGCATGCGAGAAGTGGAGTTATGAGTAGAGGATACAACGGCCAAATCCCTGAACATCGGGTGGCTGCGTACACTTGGCTGCGGAAATGATCATTTGGAGAGCCGTAGTACACCAGTACACGTCACTGAGGTACGAGTAGTTAATGGAAGAGCAGTTCGTATTAAGTTCGAATCAACAGCAATTAGGGAACCGTTGGGTGGATGATGAGGTGGATTAGGCGTGATCATGGACGAGGAGTGGGATAATCTTGTCAATCATTGCATTAAGTGCCTCCTACCATGATTTGAAAATCATACATAAATGATATTAAACTGTTGATTAAAAATTTGGAACATACCTTCATACATTTGCATTTGATCCCTTTGTTGATTATGGTGGCTAACTTTTGATTGCTTTCTGGCCTTGTAGGTGCTATGTATCCTTGCTGCTCTTTTGATGATGATACCTCTAACTGTAAATTTTCCTTTTTGAAAACAGAATTGCTTTGATTGCAAAGACAGAGTGTATGAGCTGTGGAAACTCTGTATCAGCTGCGGAAACTGCAATCAACACTTTTCTGCCTGCACAAAGATGATTAGAACAAACTAAACTGAATGGAATAGTCCTAAGAGGGACTTTATTGGTGAAAATGAGATGGAATGAATGAACTGGAAGAAAATGAAGTGGAATGAAAATGATGAGATGGATGAAATGGATGAGATGGATGAAATGGATGAGATGGAAAGAGATTTTTTTTTTTTTGGAAAATATAAAGTGTCAGGTGACCCTGATTTTCACTTTATATTTTCTGCATAAGACCGCCAATCCAAGATTGGTTTTCAGGCTTATACAAGAGACTTTTTTTTTTTTTTTTTTTCAACTGAAAGAACCAAAGATTAGGCTGATGGAGGAGAAGAATTCTTCTCCACTAGCCTCATTGCAGAATCTTCTTGGAACATTTTAACAAATTCCTCCTTTGAGAGTGGCTTATGGTAGACTTTCAATCGGTGGCCATTCACAATGAAAGGAGTCTGAAGCTCATCAATGGTCTTCACTCGAACTGCTCCATTGTTAAAGACTTCATCAATCTCATATGGTCCAAGCCAATGAGTTTGAAATTTTCCTTTGAAGTCCTTAAACTTGGAATCAAACAATAGTGTCCAATCTCCCTTTTGAAACTTTCTCTCTTTGATGTGTCGATCATGCCACTTAGTTCTTTGGTGCTAAACTAGATCAGTCCTTAAAATTGCATCTTGTCTTATCTCATCTAGCTCATTCAGCTGCTCCATTCTGTGCTTTTGGGCTTCTGATAGGCTCATCCCCAATTGAACTGCCATCTTGAAGGTCTTGACTTGGAACTCAATGGGGAGCAGGACTTCCTTCCCATAAACAAGTTCATAGGGAGAATGTCCTATTGTGTTCCTCCATGTAGTTCTATAGGCCCATAAGGCTTCAGGAAGCCTTTCTGCCCAATCTCTTCTGTGGAGATGAACAGTTTTGGTGATGATGCTTTCAAGAACTTTGTTTGTAGATTCCACTTGACCATTTGCTTGTGGATGGTATGGAGTAGATGTTCTATGCTTAATTTTGTATTCTTCCATCAGCTTCTCCATCAAGTTAGATGTAAATTGACTTCCCTGATCTGTCACAATTTCTCTTGGGACACCAAAACGAGTAAAAATATCCTCAAAAAGAAATTGAACAACTGAATTTTCAGTGGCAGAAGGCAATGCCTTTGCTTCTACCCATTTAGTAACATAATCAGTACAAACCAATATATACTTCTTTTGCTTAGATGGTGGGTTAATAGGTCCAACGAAATCTAAAGCCCATTTTTCAAAGGGTTCGATGCATACCTGTGGTTGTAATGGCATTTCATTTGAAAGAGTTGGTCTCCCTACTCTTTGGCAGCTGTCACACCTTTTGACATATTGTTTTGCATCTTTAAAGAGAGAAGGCCAATAATATCCTAAAGAAAGGATTTTATAGGCCGTCCTCTTGTCAGCAAAGTGTCCGCCGCACGGTTCATCATGACATGCCTTAAGGATGTCAGGCATTTCATCTTCCCGAACACATCTTTTGATCACACAATCTGGCCCTGTTTTGAACAATTCATTAGAAATCCATGAATAATGTGAACTCTCCTGAATGATTTTCCTTTTCTCATTAGGAAATAAGTGTGGAGGTAGTTTCCCTGTAACTAAATAGTTAGCAATATCTGCATACCAAGGAGTTTTAGTAGTTACTGCAAACAAGTATTCATCTGGAAACTTATCCTCTACAGGAGAATCTTCATTAGTATTTTGGATTCTAGACAAGAAATCAGCTACTGTGTTTTGTTTCCTTGGTCTATCTAACACAGTAATGTTGAATTCTTGTAAAAGTAAAAGCCATCTTGTAACTCTGCCATTAGTAACAGGTTTGTTCATAAGATATCTAATTGCAGAATGATCAGTATGGACAAAAGTTTCATAGCCGGTTATATAATGTCTAAACTTGTTGATTGCATGAACAACGGCTAAGAATTCTTTTTCAGTCACAGTATAATTTAACTCAGTGGGAGTCAAATTTTTACTGGTGTAGTAAATGGCATAAGGGACCAAATCCTTTTGTCCCAAGACAGCTCCTAGAGCTGTATCTGAAGCATCAGTAGAAATATGGAAAGGGAGTTTCCAATTAGGCCCTCTCAAAATGGGTGCTTCAGATATTCTAGTCTTTAGAGTTTCAAATGCAGATTGACATTCAGGATCCCATTTGAATTCACAGTCTTTTGTAAGTAATTTGAAGAGCGGAGATGCTATCTTGGTGAAGTTTTCAATAAATCTTCTATAATATCCAGTAAACCCAAGAAAACTTCTAACATCTTTCTGACAATTTGGAATGGGTAACTTGGAAATGACTTCAACTTTTGATCTATCAACTTTAATTCCATCTCCTGAAATATGATGTCCTAAAACAATCCCTTCAGTAAACATCATAAAACATTTTTCATGACTTAATGAAAGATTTGTTTCTTTACATCTAATTAGGACTTTTTCCAAATTTTCTAATGCTTCTTCAAATGTATTACCATAAACTGTGAAATCATCCATGTAGACCTCTACACAATCATGAATTAGATCGGAAAAGATTCCTAATACTGCCCTTTGAAATGTTGCGGGTGCATTACATAATCCAAAAGGAAGTACTCGGTAAGCAAAAGTTCCCTATGGACAAGTAAATGTGGTTTTGTCGTGATCTTCAGGTGCTACCTGAATTTGATTGTAACCACTAAACCATCCAAAAATGAGAAATACTTTTTGCCTGCTAAAGTATCTAATACTTGATCAATAAAGGGCAAAGGAAAGTGATCCTTCAAGGTTGCTTTGTTCAATTCCCTGTAATCAATGCAAACCCTCCATTTACCATTCTTTTTGGATACTATAACCAAAGGAGAAACCCATCGGCTATCTGAAATGGGGTAAATGAAGTTTACATTAAGTAACTTTTGGAGCTCTTCCTTCACTATCTCCCTAAGATTTGGATTCATCCTTCTTTGAGGTTGTCTGATTGTTCTGCTATTTTCCTCAATGTAGATGTGATGAATGCAAGTCTTAGGGTCAATTCCTTTCATGTTAGTATACTCCCATGCAAATGCAGTAGAATGCTTTTGCAAGATTTTGGTTAGTTCCTCCTGTTGTGATTTTTCCAAGTTTTTATTGATATTCAATGTTTTTCCTGGAAAGATCTCAATGGCAGAACTACCAAATTCTTCCATAGAGAAAAGAGACATTTGTCTAGATGATAGACACTCAATGTCAGAATCCAACTGAAATTGTGTGTGGTCATATTCTGAAGATGGTTCAAAGTTTTCTAATGTATTCAGAATTTGACTATCTTCACTAATCTCAGAAATGGTAAAGACAGGTTGTATAGTATCTTCATCATCAACCCACTCATTATCTCCTATTTCTGTAATTGCTTTTGCTGGAGGATACAAATTGAACTTCTTTGTTGAATTACCATCAGAGATATACATATCCCCAGACCTACAACTTATGAAAGCATCAGCTGTGGCTAGCCAAGGTCTTCCTAGAATAAGAGGATGTCCTCCTAGATTGTTCTTGGGAGTTAAAATCATAAAATCAACTGGATATTCCCAAGAGTTTAGGGAGACTGGAATGTCTTCCAATACACCATCAGGTTTAATGATTGATCGATCTGCAAGTTGCAGTAAAGTAGGTGTAAAGAGAAGGTTAGGAAGTTTTAGCTGGTCCATGGTCTTTCTACTCATAATGTTGACAGCAGCCCCTAAATCAATCAAAGTATTTGGTATTTCTACCCCATTGATATGTGTTTTGACAATTGGACTACCGGGGTCTACATATTTCTGCATAGTAATCTTTCCCATCATGATGTCTGCAATTTTCCCTACTAGGTGGATCCTTCTGGTATCTCTTGGTTTCCTTCCTGGTCTTTTAAGACTCAACTCCTTTATTGTTTTTGCTAGAATGGGAATCTCTTTAATGGCTTGTAACAAGGGAATCTTGATACAGACATTCTTCAATTCATCTAGAAAATTATAGTCAGGAAACCAAATTTGTTTCTCCACTCCTTTGTCGATTTGTAACCTTTCAGGAAAAGGAGGTGTGGCCAAAGATGTAGGTTGTTCAACTATAGGAGTTGTGGGGGTTGATTCTTTTTCTTTTTCTTTTTGAGTGTTTCGGTTTTGAAGAGATGCTTCAGAACCCTTATTGGCTTTAAGAGACTCTTCCTCAGAAATGCTTGGCTGTTGAACATTTATAGAAGGTTGATCTAGGATTCTACCTGATCTGAGTTGTACTTCATTGAGAGGAACAATCATATAGGTAGGGAATGGTTGACCTTCCATCATGTAAGCATTTTGAGGGTTCCTATTATTGGGGTTTGGCAATGGCTGAGAAGGAAGTTGATTTGACTTCTGTTGGGATTGAAGCAAGAGTTGAGAATTTTTATTTTGTGGAGAAGGTTGTTGTTGTTGAGGGTATGGTAATGATAGTTGTTGACCTTGATTTGGAAGTTGTGGAGCTTGATGGTTCTGAAAAGATGGAGGATATTGATAGAATTGAGCAAATCTCCCATAAGGATTTTGCATGCTTTGCATCCATGATTGAAAAGGATTTTGAGGTTGAGACCAAGGTTGTTGCCAAGGATTCCAATTTGGTTGGGGTTGAAAATTCATAGAGTTATTAAACCCTTGATTTTGTTGCCCTTGCCAAGGTCTCCTTGCAACAAAACAGAGAGATTCAAGTGTATTTGGATCTTCTTGAAAGACTGCTTTGAGCCCAGGAATTGAAGGACAATCCTTGGTCTCATGGTTTTCTGAGCAAATTACACATGTTTCTACAACTTGTGCATCCAAGGGACATTCCCTTAAAGCATGTTTCTTTCTACATTTCGGGCAAAAGATGGCCAAAGCCTCGGCTTCTGCTTTCTGTTTATTGTGAATCTTAAGGGTATCTAATTGTTCACTAAGACTCCCTAAGATGTCAGTTTTGAATTCATCAAGCATATTGCCAATCTCAGCCCTACTTACTGATCCAGTTGCAGATTTATTTGCTCTAAGGAGAGAAGGATCTCTAGGCCCTTTTTGAGTTTTTGATTTGCCCCTTGAGAGATGGACACATAGTTCTGCTATATCATTGAGTGAAAGTTGAGATATATCTCCTTTCCCCATCATGTTCAGAATATCTATCCATTCATCTCTAATGGCTTTTAATAGGAGGGCTTTCAAGGTCTCCTCATCCAAGTTACTCATTTTTGCTCTTTTCAGGTTATATTGAAATCTTTCAAGTAAATCCTCTAGGTTCTCATCTTCTCTTTGTACCATTTTAAATACCTCATCCTTGTGATTGGTAGGCATACAATAGTCCAGGTACCTATCCAAAAATGTCTGTTTCATATCATTCCAAGACCTAATGGATTGAGTGAGTAACCCCATGAACCATTTCAAAGCTTGTCCTTTCAATGTGGAAGGGAACAATTTGAGTTTTTGAGTGTCATCCAGATAGTCATAAGTTCGACATACGACTTCAAACTCAAATAAAAATGTTTCAGGGTCCTCAGTTCTTAACCCATGGAAGTTTGGGAGGACAGATGGTGATATGTTTTTCATAGTGGCTCGGGAATCCTCATCAACGATAGGAAACCCAAATGAGTTATCCCCATCTCTATTTCCTCCAATGTGACCTCTACCTCCTCCATTGTTTCCTCCTCCTCCTCCTCTACCTCTACCTCTACCACCTCCTTCCTCTGTCATAATGGTTTCCCTAGAGACTTCAGAGTCTTCTGGTTCTTCTACAAAGGGTGAATGAGAAGGAATTTCTCCCTCTTCTTCAGATGATTCTACTTCTTCAATTACAATTGGTCTTTCTGTAGAAGGAAGGAAAGGATCTCTTTCTGATTCAAATTCAATAGAAGGTGTGGGAGAGTCAATTCTTGCCTCTTGAATTCCAGGAATCCTAGGGCTAGGAGTGTCAGTTGGAGATGAGGGAGGTGTCTCTTGTCTATTCCTTGAAGTAGATGGACTTGTAAAAATCGAACTCTTGGCTCTAGCTAAAAACCTTCCCCTAGAATCTCTAGCTCTATGCATGTCATTTTTTTATTTTTCTTCAAGTCAGGCTAATAATTCTCTTTCTGATCTTCCAGGTCACTCTAGGTGCAAGAAGAGAGCATACTTAAGAAACTATTAAACCAATAACTTTCTCTTTTCTGATCCTCCAGATCACTCTAGGTGCAAGATGAGAGCATACTTTGAGAGGTTATCAATTTCCATTTCTTGAGATTTTCTTAATTTTTTTTTAGAAATTGGCTACCTAATTTCACTTCCCCGGCGACGGCGCCAAAATGTTTAGTCAATTTAGTTTTGTCTAAATTGCTATCATAAATTGTCAACCCGGAGCTCGTAAGCTGATGAAGTGAAGTGTACAATATATACTTAAGCAGCCTTTCCTAGTTCTTTTTGTCGTTTTTAGTTTGTGTTTGACTTATCCTCCTAATGTGATGATGAAGTTATAAACAAGTGAGTGAATGTGTGTGTATGTGGTGATTTCTAAATGCTTCTTGAAATTTAAAGAGAAAACTTGAACAATAACTTGGAATGAAATTAAAGCTTCAAATGAAAGTAAAGCATCAAACAAAAGACCAATGGCACTAGTCCAATACCTTTACTGCTGATAAGAATGAAAATGACATCTACATTAGCTCAATTGAAAGCAAGAATACTACTCTAACTCCTCTATTGAATCTAAAGCAATGCAAAGATTAAGTGACAAATCACACTACTTAATTCTCCCTTAACATTCTGCCTTTAGCTAAATTGATCATGTAAAAAAAAGAGTTAGGAGTGAATCAGAAATATGAGTCTAAAACTAAATAAACCAAGCTGCAAATAAATGATGTTTTGTTCCCATAAAAGTTAGTGGATTATGATAAAAAGAACCATCAAGAGATTAGCAACTTGACAAAACTTTGATAAAATAAACTCGGCAAGGAAACTAACTAAGTAGGGAAATTAATCAAAGCAAAAATCAGCAGTTTAGATAAGACAACTTCAAATGCCACTAGTAATAAAAAGAAGGAAAAGCACACTGTCCCGGGCTCCTAACACACCTGCAAGAACAAACTGATCAGTTCTGAAAAATGATGGAAATGTAAAGGCATAATTCAAAATGTACAATATTATACATGTGAAAATGAAAACAAAAAGAAGTGCAGGAAAATGAAATTAAAAACTACTGTACATAGGTTGTGGCAGACGGGGGCCCTCCATCTACTCAACCAGTTAAAAATCAGCTACACGGATAGGAGCAAAACAGTCTTCTTGATATTAAATCAGCATGTCACAAAATACAAAAGTGTAAACGTTGTATAAAACAGTCTTTAAAACAGAGTTTTATAAACAAAATGATTACAGCCAAAAACTAAACTTGAAGACTAACTACTAAGCGTATGCAAACGCTTTATTTATAGCAGCAGAGACAAACTGTCTTCTGTGTAAACTAAGCTAACAACCAGCTAACTAATTAACTGTGCAAAAGACACGCAGCAGCACCGTGCACTGTTTGAGGAAACGGTCATCGTGGATGATAAATCCACGGTTAGATTCTTGTCCCTGCCGTCTTCGTGGCTCGAAGAAGATGCTAGTTGTGGTTACGTGCTTCACCTGCTCACGCAGAGCCGTGCCACCGCTTGAAACCTTGTTGTTTGACCGTGGTTACATCTGCGTTGACCGGGGGTATATATGAGCGAGTTGGCTTAGCTGATAGCACACGAACCATGTACACAGTCATACCAACTTGCCCATGTGGCCCTTTCCTTTGGAGGACACGTGGAACATAGTAAACAAGAAAATGGCTGCGGAATCTCTGATCGGCTGCGGAAACGCTGTATTAGCTGCGGAATTGCAACACTTGTACCAAAATTCTAAACCAATAGTCAATCATTAGCACAGTCAACAAATCATGTTAAAAAGACATATAATGCAATGAATTGAACAAGTTGATGGAGGAAATTATGACAAAAGAGAGAAGTGAGTAGGAAAAAGCTGTTGGGAGGATAGGTAAATGAGTGCAGGTTTGAGACTCAACACTTCTCATGGAAATGGTCATAGATGAATGACCTACTTAATGCAGTTGAATCCCAAAAAATGATATCCAATATAATGCACTGCGAAAACCCCCAATACTTAATTCAAAAGAGTGAAGGGAACTCTACTCGAATGGTTCATAATGCACAATACTTGCTAAGGTTTTGCAAATGGGGTAGCAAGCTAAGTGGGCTTGATTGTGGGGAAAACTCCACAACTAAACGCGCTTGAGCCAAAGGCGATCCGGGATGGGTGAACTCCTGGGAAGTCCTGGTTACTAGGTGCAAGCGCCGGAGGTGATGATTATATGTGATTTATTTCACTAGTTCCAATCCCACTTCTTCACCCCTGTGAGCATCACCTGATGCAATGAGTGCTAAGTGGACTATTCAAAAATCATGAGAAATTAGTCAGTTACGACTACCTCTCATGGAAATGGTCATAGATGAATGACCTACTTAATACAGTTGAATCCCAAAAAATGATATCTAATATAATGCATTGCAAAAACCCCCAATACTTAATTCAAAAGAGTGAAGGGAAATCTACGTGAATGGTTCATGAAGCACAATACTTGCTAAGGTTTTGCAAATGGGGTAGCAAGCTAAGTGGGCTTGATTATGGGGAAAACTCCACGATTAAACATGCTTGAGCCAGAGGCGATCTAGGATGGGTAACCTCCCGCGAATTCCTAGTTACCAGGTGCAAGCCCCAGAGGTGATGATTAATGCTATGTGATTTATTTCACTAATTTCAATCCCACTTCTTCACCCCTGTGAGCATCACCTGACACAATGAGTGCTAAGTGGACTATTCAAAAATCAGAAGAAATTAGTCAGTTACGACTACCTCTCATGGAAATGGTCATAGATGAATGACCTTCTTAATGCAGTTGAATCCCAAAAAAAGATATCTAATATAATGCACTGCGAAAACCCCCAATGTTTAATTCATAAACTTGAAGGGAACTCTACTTGAATGGTTCATGAGGCACAATACTTGCTAAGGTTTTGCAAATGGGGTAGCAAGCTAAGTGGGCTTGATTGTGGGGAAAACTCCACAATTAAACGCACTTGAGCCAGAGGCGATCCGGGATGGGTGACCTCCTGGGAAGTCCTGCTTACTGGGTGCAAGCCCCGGTGGTGACGATTGATGCTGTGTGATTTATTTCATTAGTTTCAATCTCACTTCTTCACCCCTGTGAGCATCACCTGATGCAATGAGTGTTAAGTGGACTATTCAAAAATCATGAGAAATTAGTCAGTTACAACCACCTCTCATGGAAATGGTCATAGATGAATGACCTACTTAATGCAATTGAATCCCCAAAAATGATATCTAATATAATGCACTGCAAAAACCCCCAATACTTAATCTTGTTTTCGTCACGGTATTGGAAGACCGTGGATATGTTGATTTGCGGTAGCATTGGATGTACTCTAGCCATGAAAATTGGTGGAGAGGTTGTTGGAGAGGTAAATCCCCTCTACGGATAGAGGCGATCCCTACTAGCCCAGAGTGGGTCTAGCAACAATCGGTCAATGCTACTACGCAAGTTCCTAATTGCAATTAAAAGATAGGTAAAGAGCACCTACTTGGATTCCAGCGCTGTTGTTTGATGAAGAGATGCCACCTTCGCTCCTTCGCTCTGGCCGGTCACAATCCTCCGCGATCTCCGTGAATAGACACCTGCACACACGAAGAGGAAACAAACACAAGCGTGAAATCTAATAAAAGCAACCATACATCAGTCAGAAAGGATGTAATTCACATTAACCATTGCATAGACAAATGAGAACGGAACAATAATAGCAGTCATCTATTATTAATCAAGCAGAGAAGAGTACAACCAAATGTTCTGACGTCGGTATCCTTCTCAGGAGGGGCCAGTCAGCAAGTGTCTCAAGCATTCACCTTTGGAAATGATTCTCCCAAGACAAGAAACTCTCTCTCTCACCCAAGCAACACAACACAACCTTCCCTAAGCTATCAAGCACTTCCACACTTATCACACCAAGTACCTATAGTAGCAGCATGCTGAGCACTATAAGCTCCACACAATCCAAGCTATTCCAAACTAGCTGCTCATGGCAATGGTAGAGGTTTAAATAGGAGAAAGAGTCTCCACAAATGGTGGGAGGATGAGCTCATCTCCAAGGAAGGTGGCTCAAATGTCGAACAAACATGCCATAGAAGGGAGGGCGACAATCACAAGGCCAACAACCAGGTCTGGAGTCATCTGGAAGGCCGGCTATTAGAACAAACTCGCCCAAACAGGATCAGCGCGGGTCTATAACTGCACTGGAGCGCTGACATCGCAGCTGAACAACAAGGAAGGTCATGTCAGCGCGATCAGATATGAATAACAAACGCGCTGGCTCATGAAATTCGATCAGCGCGGGAAACACGTGTATTTTCGCGCTGACAGCGCATTCGGTCTGTTATGGAGCGCCCATCAGCGTGGTTATTTCGACAAAAGTCGCGCCGACAACAAAACTTTGGCAAAGTGGGTCATTTGGCAACATTAGGGAGCATGAGCATGATTAACTTGGACTCATGACACAGTAGGAAGACTGACAGGGAGACAGTGACAAATTACTGTGTAACAGATGCCCCCTAAAGCATGAAGCCCGAGAGAGTGGGAGGGGTGAAATGCTTTACAAAACTTGCTGAACTGGAACACCACCAGGAAAGACCGAATATCTCTGATAATCAAGTACATGCAGTCTAGGCATGGGCGCAGCCATCCAAAAGACATGCGAAGAAGGTCTGTGGTATGGACGCAGCCACCCAGCTAAGAAGACCATGATGATAATAAGGTATGGTCGCAGCCATCCATGAAGACTCAGGTATGGGTGCAGCCATCCATCAATGAGTCATGTAATGATCATCCACAAAATCGCAACCTGGATCATAACAGACAGGGATCCAGGGTCTTGCGCTCCGTCCCGACCCGAACAAAGTACAAGTTCAAGCATGTGAATACATGAGCTGAAGTCGAACATGCATGAACATCGTCTGATTACCAGTCAATGATGAAAATTGTTAACAGACGCGAGAGGTACCACCAATAATGACAATGGCCCTCAAGGTACTATAGGTACAATCCGCGGCGTGTGAATCAATGAGCTGGTGTCGAACACCCACGGAATCATTCGATCGGAGGCCAATGATGTAAACCTCGCGTCGAACACGAAGAACCTGCCATTAAGGCATGCAGGCTCCAAGGCACCTGAAGGGAGTCTCTAAGCCACCTTCCTGGATAATGAGCTGAAGTCGACAGGAAGTGACCTTGATCGAAGGTGGGCCATAATGTTTCCCACATCATCGACACGAGACAGAGGTAAAATAGTTTGTGTGAGATATAAGCGAAGGTTGTACAAATGCAGAGGTCAACTTCTCTTGAACATATCGGCGGCACGACAGTGGATTTGGCAGTATTTGACATCAAATGGGAAAAGGTCATGGTGACAAGGCAATGAGCAGATGAGAGGTCAAAACAGGGTAACCCAAACCCACGGAGGCTAAATGTGAAACGAGATGAAATATTCCCACCCAGACACGAATGCAGACTAGTGCCATGTTCAAGAGCGACATACTGCCGACACGACAATTATTACAGTTCCATTTTCCCCACCATTTCTGGCAGGTACCCCGATTATTTTTGGATGGCAAGCTTGACGGGGATAGCATATGCTTGGAGAGTGTCATCTCGACAATGTCCGATGTCATTAAGTTTTAACGAGCCTGACAAAGGAAAAACTCGACGTATTTTCATATTTAGAGAGTCTGAAAAGACAGCGGAAAAGAGAACTCCAGGGGGGTCCTTTTTCGTAGAGTTGTGTCTCTCGAGCCCGAAAAAGTATAAAACAATACCCGAAAGAACCGCCCGACCATTACGATCGAGGAGTACTTTTCGTAAATAGTAACTTCGACCCGAAAAAGTAAAAAAGCGGTCGGAAGTACGTCGTTTTGGAGCCAATAACGAATGCGAAACGACAAACACCCGACAATCTTTTTAAGTTAAACGGTCGTAAAAAGAGCTTTAAAAGCGACCGCCTCTCATTCCGTTTAACGAGTCGAGAGGGAACTCGGCAATCTTTTCATCTTTAAACGGTCGGAAAAGAGCTGAAAGCAGACCTCCATTTTTATTCTCTTTAACGAGTCAAAAAGGAAAAATACTCGGCAATCTTTTCACATTTTACGAGTCAGAAAAGAGCTTAAAGGTGACTCGTCCTAGAGGAACGAGTGGTATAAAAGGTAGCAACTGGTTCCGGCAATGGTGGAACTGCTCAAACATATAATGGTCAAGAGGCTGGCTAATAAAACCACTCATCGCTGCGGTCCCTCAGGAAAGGAAGAACAACCAAGTGAAAGCATATGATCGGCCAAAGAGATGGTGGCGATGGAATGAAAACAACCAAGGCTCATCTAGCAAAATTTAGCGGATAAAAATGGCAATCACGAGATGTAAATCGGGTATGGGTTCATTTTTACACAAGCTTGAACCATGGAGAACTTTGCTTGGATTCGGTTTCATGTTTACACAAGCTTGAAACGAAAAACTATGCTTGTTATAAGTTCACATGCCCCCAACATAATAATGCAAATCGAGGTACATGCCCCCCAAGCTTCATTGCATTCAACAAAGTGGATGGAATGAAGGTGCACCTTTGAGAGCTTGGAAAGACTCGACTTGGATTTCACGAGATCTTAATCAAAGACTCAATTGGGAAAAGGGGTTGTTTCATTTTTTAATGAGGTTGACACAGTAAAAGAACTATCCTCATAACCCTTGTTTCATGATTTTAGCGAGCTTGACACAAGATCAGGAACTATGCTCGACCACCTTGTTTCGTTTTTTAACGAGGTCGCCACAAGATCAGGAACTATCCTCGGACTAAGCCTAGTTTCATTTTTTAAGGAGCTTGACACCGGAAAGGAACTATGCTCCGACTGAACTTCATCATAATGAATGGGAAGTGGAGGCCCCCAAGAAAGTGGTTCAGGAGGGAAGGCCGACATCTTGGAAATCAGGACCTAATGCCCCCAGGACACTATGCACAATGGTGTCATCACTGGGTACGGGCACGGGGTAGGTGGCCACGTAGTTGATTTGCAGTGAGGCAGATGCAACTTGTGGATGAAAGCCAGGAGGGAAGGATGAGTGCGCCAGAGGGGCTTGTGGACGAACGAACGATAATTGATCGAACGTCACGATTCTTCCATCGTGTGGAAAACAAACCACACGAAAAGTGAAGAAACAAGGGCTCCCATTGCATACACATAATCACGACCAAGGAGAAGACTGAAGTCTAAAGAACCTTGGGTAACTGAGATGTCTATATAGACAGTCTTGCCCCCCAAAGTAATAGGAAACTTTGGAAGGATCCCTAATGGCTGACTCGTTCCTCCGTCAAAAGCGGTGAGATTCGGTGCGACAGGTACAAGCGATGGGGAACCCAAAGCTTGCCAAGTAGTAACGGGCATAAGACTAACCGATGCTCCTTCATCTAACACAGTGCCAGGCAGTGCCATATGGGAGGCATAGGCGGTGACCCAAAAAGGCACATGGGATGGAAGGGGAGGGGTAGTCAAACGACTCCAATCGAAGGAAACGACCGAACTACTTGGTGGGGGAACCATATGGTTGCCCCCCTGCTCGGAAGGAACCGAATTAGAATTCTCCGGAGAGGTTGGGATGGGAAAACCATTATCAAGCTCAGGAGAATTTGATGAGACGAGAAGAACATGGGAATTTGGCTCTTCCGAAACAGAATGAGCGAGCGGCGGACTCGAGTCGACACTCTTTCCGACCAATGGTTGGTCTGGAACAGGCTGGACATAGCCGGGTTCGGGAAGAGGAGCCTGGACAAGAGAAGAATGTGAACCAATCTCATTGTCGGGAGGCGGATGATCTGCAGCTGCAGAAAGACGTTGATATCCAACGGGGAGTTGGGGTGAGGGAGCTGGGAGACTTTCCAAAACAGTGGAGGCTTTATCCATGAGTGGACAAAGGTGAAGGGGATGATTGCCTTCACAAAGTCTGCAGGGGATTCGAATCTTCCCTTTTCCCTTGCCATTCCCAACTGATGAGGTAGCATCGCCGTGAGGTTCAGTGGATGATGAGGGGCGGGCCGGATCGCGAGACCATACTTCTAGTACCCTGGGAATGCCAGGACAATCGCGAAGAAGATGGTCCTCCTTGCATAATCGACAAGGAAACTTAACCTTCCGTGGAGGAGTGGAAGGTGGCCCTATCTCGGATGTAGTGGAGGGGGTAGCTGGATTTGAGGAGGGGACGGCGCGTGTAAGCTCTCCCTTAGGGGACTTCTTCCTCTTGGTCTTCTTCTTCTTCTTCTTAGCCACCTGGTTACCCGCATCGAGAGTTTCACCAGGCGAAGTACAAGAGGAAGACGTAGAAGTAGGCGTCGAAGGGGAGAGATCCACCTTAGGATCAACATGATGTTGTTCAGGTGGAGGGACTGATGGACTAATAGCCGATACGGTAGGGACCAAAGAGGTTGAAAACAACCAAACAGGCAACCCAACAGTTAACCCTGGTAGGGACAACGTTGCCATATACGGAGCACCAACATTCCCAAGAGGAGGGAAATGACCAAGATTCCCATCAGGAGGGGAACTTGGGTTAGTGAATCCCGGAAAAGTTGCCATCGCAAACGAAAAGAAACCTACTCAAGCTCACGCACACGAGACCTAACCAGGTAATGTTATCGTAGCCAAGTGAATTTTAAGACGCACAGACACAACTTGACCTTTTCATGTTTTAAGAGTCGAGAAAAGGACAAAAGATGACTCTAGTCTCCTTCGAATATTTAATGAGCACGAAGTGACAAGACGCTCACTGGCACCTTTTCATTTAGGGAGTCCGAAAAGGATCAAAAGTGACTACTCTGGAGACTTCTAGGCAAAAGGTTTACCAAGCAATTCGTAAAACCGCTTATACGCCTTGGCAATCATATGAGAACCAAGGACTTTACGTACTGCAGTCAATCTTCCCGAATGCTGTGTTCGGTGCATTACAGTTCGCAAGGCGGCAGACTCGGCTTCCTAGGGATCAAGGATAAAAGCCTAGTGGGGTCTCCCTATATACGCGACGGTACGTGGGAGCACAGTCCGTGTTAGACCACTATCGAGTCACAGAAGGAGGAATCACCCAACCGTAATGTGAAACAATAGTGACTATGTTTAAAGACGCTGGAACACGTCTCTAGCCTAGACCTCTAGATGTTTGCGTTAAGTTCCAATGCGTTTTTAGATTTATTCAGTTTATTTTATGGTTGATCTTGAATTAAGTTTTGATTTCAGGTCCTACCGTGTGTTCTCTCACAATTACTTAGATGCAAACTACATGCCAAAGAATACCATTTCGTTCGATGAATTCTAGCTATGAGAGGGTTAAGAGTTTCCAATCAAACAAAACGAATACAACCAAACAAGCAACCTAATGCAGCTAATGGCAATGAAATAAAACTTTTTCTTTTGAGAACATAAATCAATGAAATGCTCTTTTTCCAATTAACTATTTGAACGCAAAAGATACTAGTTTGATTTCTTTTCCAATGGCACTATGCACTTTAAAATGAATTTGAGGAATAGGAACACCAAGCAAAAAAAGATAAAATCACTCAATGCAAAAAAGAACCGGTTGACCCCAAACAACTGTAATCCGTGTCCGGGTAGTGGGAAGTAATCGAAACAATACGAAGACTGGTTCAATAACAATCACCTAAACAACCAAGCAAGTGTGAATTGATCGATCCAAACAATTATGATCTATGGTTGGTAGTGAAGAAATCGAATCAACATAAAAAGTGGTTCAATAATCGACACTAAAAATAAACCAGCAACAAGCGGTGAAAAAGCCTCAAGCAAATCAATAAGAGGGTTGTGGATGAACCTTGAATAGACAAGTAACCTAGGCAAATGGTTTCTCGATGAAACTTCTAAAGGGCTAGGTCACATGGTCACAAGACTCACTCGAATGACGTCAAAGGGAGAGTGCCTCTAACCAAAAGTAATCAAAACAAGCTAATGAGGGACAAGAAACAACAGGGGATAAGAAATATTGGTGAATTCAGGAGATAAAGTTATAAAAACAACTTTTCAGGAGTCAGCGCAAGTTTTACACTGAGAACCCGAGATGATCAAGGGTCAGCGCAACTTTTACACAGACCACCCGCGCTGTCAGCGCGACTTTTGCCCAAAAAACCGAGCTGATCTCAGAAAAACACAGTCGTCGCGGGGATTAAGCTAGAAACCCAAGGTTAGCGTGGGTAGAAAGCTAGCAAGTGGCGCTAACGTCGCGACTATACACGTCTTTTCCGTGCTGATCAGATTTCCAGGATTGTCGCGACTGTTAGGCGTAATTAAGCGATGAAAAGAATGTTGCAAAAGGGTGAGCGCGATGTCAGCGCGACTGTTAAAATTAAATCCGCGATGGAGCTCAAAAATAGTGACAGGCAAATCAAAAACTCCCAAATCAAAACAGCCAATCTTTCAATCAAACAGGGGCATTTCCCAGATCAGCCCAAGAAACGCAAAGGACTGATAATTAATCCCCAATCTTTGAAAAGAGAGTAAAAATCAAACTCAAAGCAAAAATGAACACAAAGAGACAAAGGCCAAGTCCCCAGCGGAGTCGCCAAATTGTTGGAGAGGTAAATCCCCTCTACGGATAGAGGCGATCCCTACTAGCCCAGAGTGGGTCTAGCAACAATCGGTCAATGCTACTACGCAAGTTCCTAATTGCAATTAAAATATAGGTAAAGAGCACCTACTTGGATTCCAGCGCTGTTGTTTGATGAAGAGATGCCACCTTCGCTCCTTCGTCCTGGCCGGTCACAATCCTCCGCGATCTCCGCGAATAGACACCTGCACACACGAAGAGGAAATAAACACAAGCATGAAATCTAATAAAAGCAACCATACATCAGTCAGAAAGGATGTAATTCACATTAACCATTGCATAGACAAATGAGAACGGAACAATAATAGCAGTCATCTATTATTAATCAAGCAGAGAAGAGTACAACCAAATGTTCTGACGTCGGTATCCTTCTCAGGAGGGGCCAGTCAGCAAGTGTCTCAAGCATTCACCTTTGGAAATGATTCTCCCAAGACAAGAAACTCTCTCTCTCACCCAAGCAACACAACACAACCTTCCCTAAGCTATCAAGCACTTCCACACTTATCACATCAACTACCTATAGTAGCAGCAATCTGAGCACTATAAGCTCCACATAATCCAAGCTATTCCAAACTAGCTGCTCATGGCAATGGTAGAGGTTTAAATAGGAGAAAGAGTCTCCACAAATGGTGGGAGGATGAGCTCATCTCCAAGGAAGGTGGCTCAAATGTCGAACAAACATGCCATAGAAGGGAGGGCGACAATCACAAGGCCAACAACCAGGTCTGGAGTCATCTAGAAGGCCGGCTGTTAGAACAAACTCGCCCAAACAAGATCAGCGCGGGTCTATAACTGCACTGGAGCGCTGACATTGCAGCTGAACAACAAGGAAGGTCATGTCAGCACGATCAGATATGAATAACAAACGCGCTGGCTCATGAAATTCGATCAGCGCGGGAAACACGTGTATTTCCGCACTGACAGCGCATTCAGTCTGTTATGGAGCGCCCATCAGCGCGGTTATTTCAACAAAAGTCGCGCTGACAGCAAAACTTTGGCAAAGTGGGTCATTTGGCAACATTAGGGAGAATGAGCATGATTAACTTGGACTCATGACACAGTAGGAAGACTGACAGGGAGACAGTGACAAATTACTGTGTAACAGAGGCTAAAGCACATGAGATCTCCAAGACCCATAAATGGTTTGGGCAGAATCTAACCAATTTGAGAGACATTAAAATAATTAATATTTTTAATGGAGTTCCTAAGTCTAAACTTAGGAAAAATAAAATATTAATGTGAATTAATATAAAACTGAGTTAGAATGGTCCAAAAGTCATGGATCAAGCCAGATCTAATCTTAGTCATTAATTAGGGACTTAATCTCGGCTGTAGAATTGTCAATGAGAAAAGTATAAGAAGAGGCTTGAGGGTCAGTTGGAGAACACACCGAGTTGATCAAAAATTCGATTTTCTGGGGTAGGGCTTGCTAAGGAAATCGAAGGAGTGATCAAAGTTGCAGCTGAGGGGCAGTGAATACAGTAGCAGAGAGGCAAAGATAGTATCGGGAGCATTAGCGTAGAATCAAGGAGATGGTTGACGCAGATCCAGCCAAAAGTAGCCAGGAGTTGCATATAGTGTGAGGAGGGCCAGTGTGGGAGACGCAGAGGCTCTAGAGGTTGACGCAAAGCACGAGGAGGGCCAGCGTGGGAGATGCAGAGGCTCCAGAGGTTGGCGCAGAGCACCGAGAGGCTGACGTTGGGCCAAATATGCTGACGTAGGGCCATAGAGGCTAATGTTGGGACATTTCATGGGACAGATTGGAGCTGGAGATCTGGATAGGGTGACTCATTCCCTATCAGGGTGACAGAGAGCAGTAGAAGTGCTGCAGGGTTGCTGTGGGATCGTTCCTCCAGTGATTTAGCTGGAATATCTGTCTCCAACTGAGAGGTACTATTGTCGAGGGAATTCTCTGTTGGGTGAGCTATTTCTAGCACCTTGGTTGTATTCTGAGACTGCATAATAATAAAACCCTCTGAATAGCTGCACTGGTTTTCCCACATTGGGGTATTGCGGGGATATTTGTCCAAAAATAACTCTGTAACTTTTGTGCTTGCTTCTTTCAGTTGATAATTTGTATGTGTTGATACTTTTCTTGTATTTCTTTTCAGTATTTACATGGTAAATAACTTGTTAAGTAACTGACAAGTAGGAAGAAATAAATCAGATAGTACATGAAGAATTTCTAAAGGATAGACTTAGAAATTCCAACATGGTATCAGAGCCAAGTTGCAGATCATAGGATAACTAAAGGCATCAATCGAGAAGAGCAGCAGCAGCGTAAACAACTGTCCCAAGTGATAGAAGTTGTTCCTAGCACAAAGCAGCAAGAAAGGGGTGATGCAGAGAGCCTGAGTCATCAGTTCGAGCCAGGAGGAGGATCAGCGCTGAGGCAGAGAGGAGAAGACTTGACCTACACAATTCCCAGTCATCTTTCTCAGCTAGGATGGATCGACACTGTGGCTAGGATGTGCAGATTGTGCCAGTGTCGAGATTTCACAAAGCCTAGAGGCTCTAACCTTCAGACTGTTGGGGCATAAGAGGTTGTGGGTAAGTTTCGAAGCAAAGTTGGTGGGGTACTGTGGTCAGAACAATACCTAATAGGGCAAGACCAAGGAGGAGGGAGTTACTACCGACAATTGGCAGAGGGATTTCCAAAAGGGAAATCGAGGCTCAGAGGGAGTTAAACTGAGAACTTCCAGACGGGAAGTAGAGAGACTTGAAAGAGTCGAAAGAGGAGTAGCAAAATGGTAGTGAATGGGCTAAGAGATCAGGATAGACTAGACAGAGCTTCAAAATTCATAGTCTAGAAGGCTAGGATCTTGTCCATTCTAGACAGATATCGCATCAAACACTTCGCCTTGAAAACGATAGCGAACCCGGTTGACCCAGCTGAAAATGACAAGTACAAGGAGGCAATGGCTAGGGAAAAGTGCATCATCCTTGATGGTGTCAAGGATCATGTTGTGCCACACATTGTTGAGAAGGAGATGACAAATGAGATGTGGGAGGCCCTGAAGAAATTGCACCAACATACTTCTGTGTAGAGGAGGATGTTACTTGAAAACCAACTATGGTCATATCAAATGCAGAAGGGAGAGCAGATAGATGTATTCCTCGGTGGATTGAAGGAGATCCATGATCAACTAACTTCCATAGGGGCCACACCGATCAGGAACTGATGGTGAGGACCACATTGAACATAGTCTCAGAGGATTGGGAGGTATTTTTCCAGAGCATACTAGGCAGGACGAGCCTTCCAGATTGGGAGAAACTATGGGCAACTCTTCGTCAAGAAGAGATCAGACAGGTATCCAAGGCGGGGAGTAGTGGAAAAGGGGTCAGAATAAAAAAATAGGAAGAAGAAAATGCGGCTCTTGCATCTATGGGAAAGTAGGAGAAAAGAAAGAAAAAGGACATCTCCAAGGTCAAGTGATTCCATTGTGGGGAACTGGGTCACTATGCAAACCAATGTCCTACGAAGAAGAGCAAGGGAGAGGCTTCTGAGACCAAGGTTGCATTGGCTAAGGCAGAGAAGGAAGTGGAGACTGGTGACCACTGTGCCATGAGTGCTCATGCACTTCGAGAGAAGAGGTGGGGAGACATCGAACTGTAGTTAGATGGACTATAGGTGATGAGGGGCAGGATCCTCAAGGTACCCAACCTCTTGGATTATACCTAGCTACGAGAGCCTTGAAGAGGAGTAATAGGACTGGCGGATGTCGGTAGATACGGATGCGGATGGAGCGATAGAGAGGGCTAAAGTGTAGGAGTCCCAAGACAGTGTGAGGTAGCAGTGCAAGAGGCATGGAGTTGTTGCAGAAACGCATAGGTCTATAGAGGGAGAACTTCTCAACGACAGAGGGAGATTCAACGTCGGGACTATTTCTAGCCTGCCAGAGACATCAGATTTTGGAGGATCAATTACTTGCTTCTCAATAACTGAGTTGCAGTGTAGCAGTTAGTAGTGGCAGTGCTATGGGCAGCACGATGCAACATGATGAGAGAGGATGTAGTGCAGATGCAGCAGTGGCAGTGGCAGGGCCATGGGCAACAACACGGATGCAGATGGAGCTGTCATACAGATGCAACAATGGCAGTGGTAGGGCCATGGGTATAAGTACATTATGCAACAGTGCAGAGGATGTTGGGCAGCAGGCCTAGCATCAGCACAGGGACTGATGCCGGATGATCAAGGTGATACTCAGTGAGGAGTATTACTAGAGCACAGTGTTTGCTAAGAGGGAGTGTTGATTTGGGGTAGCATCGGATGTGCTCTAGCCACGAAAATTGGTGGAGAGGCTAAAGTACATGAGATATCCAAGTCCTAGAAATGGTTTGGGTAGAATCTAACCAATTTGGGAGATATTAAAATAATTAATATTTTTAAAGGAGTTCCTAGGTCTAAACTTAGGAAAAATAAAATATTAATGTGAATTAATATAAAACTTAGTTAGAATGGTCCAAAAGTCATGGATCAAGCCAGATCTAATCTTAGTCGTTGATTAGGGACTTAATCTCGGCCGTTGAATTGTCAATGAGAAAAGTATAAGAAGAGGCTTGAGGGTCAGTTGGAGAACACACTGAGTTGATCAAGAATTCGATTTTCTAGGGAAGGGCTTGCTGAGGAAATTGAAGGAGTGATTAGAGTTGCAGCTGAGGGGCAGTGAATACAGTAGCAGAGAAGCAAAGATAGTACTGGGAGCATCAACGCAGAAGCTGGGAGAGGGTAGACGCAGAGCCAACTAGAGGCCACGTAAAGGCAACCAGGACCCGCGCAGAGCCTGAGGATGGTTAGCGTGGGAGATGCAGAGGCTCCAGAGGTTGATGCAGAGCCCCGAGAGGCGAACGTTGGGCCAAATAAGTTTACGCTGACACTAGGATATTTCGTGGGACAAATTGGAGCTGGAGAGCTGGATAGGGTGACACAGTCCCTATGAGGGTGACAGGGAGCAACAAAAGTGTTGCAATGTTTCTGTGGGATCGTTCCTCCAATGATTTAGCCAGAATATCTGTCTCCAACTGAGAGGTACTACTGTCGATGACATTATCTGTTGGGTGAGCCATTTCTAGCACCCTGGTTGTATTCCGAAACTGCATAATAATAAAACCCTCTGAATAGCTGCACCGATTTTCCCACATTAGGTTTTTCCAGGGACATTAGTTCAAAAATAAATATGTCACTTGTCTGCTTATTTCTTTCAGTTGATGATCTGTATGTGTTGATACTGTACTTGTATTTATTTTAAGTATTTACATGGTAAATAACTTGTTAAGTCACTGAACAAGTAGGAAGAAAAAAATCAGATAGTACAGGAAGAATTTCTAACGGATAGACTTAGAAATTCCAACAGGATACGATGTGATATTTAACAAAGGAAAGGTTTTCCTTAGACACATCACCACGGGACAGGTGAAATAAATCGGTGTGTAATTCAAGAACATGTATGCACTTGAGGTACAAGATGAATGCAAACCTTTGAGGAGCAAGGCAAAGTTTAGAGACTTGGTAGTTGAGAGGGAGCATAAATTACCTCTCAACATGCAGCGTCAGAAAGTTGTGGAGCAACCACAATTGGAGAAGCAGAGAGGAGACCGAGTGGAGACATCCAATCAAGTAGAGACCTCCAGTATAGGGAAATTTCGAGTCAAGTGGGGAAAAGGAGCACATGCAGCCATACCTCAAGGTGTTTGGTGGGGCGATATGAAACCCTAGTCCAAGGGTTTCGAAATTTGGGTAGGGTCCATTGAGGTGTGTTTGCCTCATGGATCATTACCTTGCTATGGGGGCCCACATTATTTAGTAGTAGGAGGATCAATGCCAGTTAGATATTGAGGAGTGCAAAGCAGTGTTGACAACATAGCAAAAGACTCAGTATCAGAGTTAGCAGCAACACAATTTTTCCCAGTAGATAGTTGCAGACATAGTTGATTCAAATTATTTTGTTTGGATTCTTTTTTGTTGCAGATGTTGCAATAGCAATACAAATAGTGACAAGATTTGCATGCAAAACATTCCAAAGGTACCAAATCGAGATAGAGTTGAATTCCTTTCTTGTTGAGAGGGAGTGTTGAAAATAGCAACAAGAAATGTTAAAAATAGTATCAAGAAATATCGTGATTTAATTTGTCCTTGAATTAAATTAGGAATTAAATTCTAATTCTAATTCTCATAACAATTTGTAATAGTTAACCAATTTAATTTGACATAGTTGGCTCAGTTAATTCGAGTTGGGAGTCTATCTAGAGTCATGTAGAATGGTTCCTAAATTTTAGGGGTGAAGTTGAGTTTATTTTGAGTTGTAATTATTTATTTCAGTCTGACTGAGTTAAAGTCGGTTAAACTAGTTCCAACTGATGGAGGAATTAGTGGGAGATCTAGTAGTGGGATGTAACCTGTGGTAGTGGGGTGTAACCTGTCAAACAATGGGGTGTTGCAAGAAGTGTAGTGTGGTGCTCCCTGTAGTGTTCAACTAGTAAACTGAAGATTCACTCATAATTAACTCATGCATGTTAGATCAAATAATGACCTAGTTGAGATTGGAGTTCAGGGATGGTGTACTATCAGTTGTAAAATAATATAAATTAAATAGATGGTGCATGCAATCAGAAGAAGGCCTAAAATAAACCATTCCTTAATTAGAAAACTCATTAATTTTAACCATTCGAATTGTCTTTAAAAGGATGAATGAAGGAAAAAGTTTAATCATTGTTTTGGTGAGACCAAGCAATATGAAGCACAAGTTTTTGCGTGGAGCTTGTGAGGGCAAGAAAGTAGGAGCTTGGAAGGTTAGGAATTTGGCTAAATATTGGCCAAAGGCAACCAGTTAGACAAAGGATAGAAAATACTTGTGCAAGTTGAACTCAAGGTTGCGCAAAGCATATTGTATTCATCCATATTCTTTGACTAATGCAATATATAGATAGCAGGGGTTTTTAGTTGTGGCTTTCCCTAGAAAATCATTGTGTTATGTGTGATTGAATTCTTTCTCTTATATGCTTCGTGATTTCATTGATTGTTTATTGTTGTCAATGATGAGTAGAGTTACTAGATTCAAGTCTATTTTTTTAGCATATTACAATTAGCAATTTGAATCTACAAGAATCTCTACATCCCATAGGAAAAAATCCATGGGTACGTTATACTACATGCCCAAAACCACCACTATTTGACTTGTTCAACTTTGACTCTATCCTCGAGTCAAGTTTACATAACACATCGGTGGTGAAAGTGCATAACTCGTTTACTTGTGATATATGCCTGTTATATATTAACAAATTCAAGTTCATTGTCATATAGTTGGGATCATTATGAAGTCTCAATTCTATAGGAATTTAAGACTATGGTCGGTGATGTAATTAATGTTTCCCTTCTTATACTTGACATTTAAATGGAACTATTGAAAGTATTTATAACACTTATAATGATATTTGTTCTACAACTTTCCCTATGTCTACATAATTTGTAGAGACTTGTGGTTGGTCTATACTCATCGTTTCCTTTCTCAAAATATAATGTTCCCACTACCAAAAACCGTGAATTACAAGTCCTTGTCATAGGTGGGGTACCTATGAATCATGTTATAGTGTGTCTCATTGAGATATTTCACCAAATGTCCATGTTGTGTGAGGACTATATTAATGGCATAATTTGAGATGACTATTTTCAACTTTGAATGGTTGTTGAAGATCTAGTAGACTAACGATTAACATCATGCAAAAACAATGTTTCAACACCTCAAATGTTATTTACTATGAACCCAAACAAACTTGGTCTTGGATCCACCCCCTTTTCAATAGATTTAGGAGCCAAGTGATATAATAGGACCTTAACATGAACCTATGATAAAATTTGGTGAGGCACAAGAAGTTGCAAATGTAACAAACCTGATCCCCTAGACGTCATTAAGGAGATAGGATCACAACCTTTTCTTTTCAATTTTTACTTTCTTAGAGGCTTACTCTTCATCCACATTCATCTACTAGTCAAATAGTCTTTTTAGTGATAATGAGTTGTCTATATTTAGAGTTTGATGCAAATTTATGGCCCTCTAATTTATAATGTTGACATACCCATATGATGTTGACATGGCCCAGGACCATAGGGTATTGCACCCTACCATTCCTCTATTGTTGTGCACCTTCATCGATCCATAACTCCATGAGTTTACATTGCCTTTATTGGCTTTATGTCTTAATCCCTTGCCTTATGAAGTAAACCTCATCACAATCCAATTGACATTGCCAAGTATCTTGGCAGTGGCCTAACCCTCATTTCTCTCTAATCTCAATTCTCCGATGATAGGTGTTTAAGGTTCTAGTAGACATGTTCAAGAGAAATAACATGAGTAGGAAGATGATCCTAAGAAATAAGTTGAAATCGATTGAGATGTTGAAGTTTGATAACATTACCAGCTATTTCATGAAGATCACCCGGATAAGGGATCAAATTGGAGCTATTTGGGAGAAAGTGGATGAGATGGAACTCATTAATGTGGCATTGAACGAGTTCACAAAGCCATGGGAAATGTTTAGAAATGGGCTCTATACTTGGGAGAAACTTCCCAATTGGGATAGGCTTTGAGATTGTTGTATCAAAGAGGAGGATTGATATGAGTATAAGGACAACAAACAAGGAGATGCAGTAGAGAATCTAGTTGTGGTCATTTTGGTCAGGAAGGGAAAAGGGAAGTGTTCCAAGGGTAAAATATGAAGGATCATGTTGTCCTTTGAGATAACATAAGATCAATTAGTTATGCTAAAGTATCTATAATATTTTGTTGTTTTAAGTGGTTGGATAACCAGTGAACTGTTTATAAATAGGTGCTTTAAACTTAGACAAGTTTTTGGTAAAATGAAAGGTTGTTCTTTACATGCACATGGTTAATTGATTTTAGTGGGATGGATAAGTATAATATGGAGAAGTATAGGTGATTTAATATTCAAATTGGGCATTTAACCATTTATAAGCAGAAATTAAGAAAATTGTGTTTTCTTAATCAACAAAATATAATTAAACTATTACAGTGAGCTAGTATAATTTAAGTTCAAAGAGGAATTTACAATAACAGATAGTCCTGTAAATTAATCCCTTATTTAGATTACAACTTCACAAAGGATTGAAAATGAAACTGATATTCAACTAAATTTTCAATTGGATAATTGTAAAATAATTAATTAATATGAAGAATACATAATGAAAACAACTCACTGAGAGACAAGCCATTTGAAGTAAATCTAGAATCTTTTATTAACTCAAAAATGATCCAACTTAGCACAAATATGTTTGAATATTGGTTCAAGGGTTCAACCATGAATACTTCGATAGAATGAAGTATTTAAACAAAATTACAAAAAATATTACAACTAATGCCTAAGTGACAAAGCATTCTATTATTATCTTAAAACTAACAGAAAAGAAGTAATGCAATCAAAAGGAATGAATTTGAACATCTGGCCCTGATTTGAAGGATATCAGTTGTTGAGTGGCCACTATTTGAGTGTTGTGCTAGAAGCTGGCCTGTCCTTTAACCCTGAAACTAACACAACTTATCCCACCTTTCTTCATCTCGAATAGCGATCTTGGTTACCTTGCGGTAGATTTCATCTACCTCAGTATACTGAGAAAATGTGGGTTTTACTTCAAAAATATGTTATATATCATGTTGAATAAAACTTATGTTGTTGATGGCTTCGTAAAACACTCTGCCTGTCATAGAGCCTTTGATGTTGGAAGACTTAGCTGTATCCTTGGCAATGTCCTGAAGCATCGTCATGTAGCTTCTCTGGTCATTAACTTGTCATTGATAACAAACAGTGAAGGAAGACCTTTCTTGTTCAATGCATCTATCCTATTGAAAAACTTTTTAACTGCTACTTCTAGAATATGACACTTCTTTGTTAGCTGCACAACCAAGTTCTTTTTTGTTAGAAACCTCCAGATGGTTTTTGTTCTATCATCTATTCCTAAGTCATCTAGATCATATCTGTTTTTGGAGTTGAGAAACCTTATGATGTTGTTAGTTGTAGCATGCATTTCGCCCACTTGAGTATTCATAGTGGGAATGGTCTGCTTGGCCTTTTCCATCAAATCCTTCTGCTAAAAAATAATCTGGATACATGGCCAGATTTCATCTATCTCTTTAATGATGTTGTTCCAGATGATTTCTTCAACATGACCCAAGGTGTGGCCAATAGAAGATTCGACTGCTGACTTCTTCCATGCCTCTATTTGATTTTGATCTCTCTGAAGCTCTACTGCATGAAAAGTCTCAATTTTCCTTTGATGATCCTCTAGAAGTTTAACTTGATCCTGCAACTTTTTAATCTCTTTGGTATGGAGAGACATATTTTGTACTATATTGGCCAACTGATCTGCAGCATCCCCTGCACTCATTGTGGTAGATATGGCTGTAGGAATGGTTTTGATAGGGAGTGCTTCCAAAGGGGCAGTCTTTTAGCAACTTTCTCCTTTTCTTTAATTAATTTCTCCATCTCTATCTCCATTTGCTTCAGTTGTCCACTTTGCTTCATGATAAGCTTCATCATTTCTGTCTTTTGTGTTTCTGTCTCTTCAATATCCTTGGCCAAATGATCTTTTGTAGCTGGCAGTTTTAACTGCTTCCTCAATGCTTATGTGTCTAAATTCTTCTTCTTTACAAGTTCCTCTGTAGCATTGATGTTTGAAGGGTCATAACCAATTTTGATCACCAAGTCCTACAGGGTTTTAATTCTGATGTCTTTGGCAAGTGCAGAGACCTTATCCATCTTTAGTTGTGACTGGACATTTGCTAATGTAACCTGTAGTTTGGACAAACTCATGGAAGTGTTAGTGACAGTGGAAAAGATCATTTCCCCAATCTGCTTATGTATCTCCACTTGGTAAATGGGATGTGTATCCTTTACATAAAACTCAAAAGTTGTCTTTTTGTAGTCTGATTCTACCTTGGGCTAGGGAACTTGTGCCTGGAGGAATTCCATTTGCATTTTTCCTTTTTCTAAGTCAAATGCTGACAGCAACCTGCTTTGAGCATCGGAAGTTTGCTTCCAGAATTGGTTATAGGTGTTAATCTTCAAGGCTTCATTTATGACCTTTATCTGATTGAAGATGTCATTATAATATTCTCTGCCTCTCCTAAAGTAGATGTGCTGGTTTGAATAATTTGGTGCTGCTCTTGTGAATTTGTGGAGGTAGTGGCAGACTGTGTGGTCCGATCACCCACTAATGAGGAAACAAGTGGCTCATTAGTGGTGATAATGGTCTCCTGCTGTGAGTCCTTGCTGAGGCTTAGTTTGGAACTAAGTTTGGTCTTCTTTCTGTACATGATCTTGAATCCTTCACTGAATATGTTAGTCTCTAAAGGGGAATCTTCTTCTATGCTTCTCTTCGTTGTTTTCTCCTGCATAGTAGGAATCTAAACTATAGATGGTGATACCAGTTGTTCTTCTTCCTCTTGTAGGGTATTCTCAACCCATTCTAGCTGATTCTTGTACTTTTCTATCTCTAGCCTGACTGTGTCAAAATAAGGAGTAGACTTGGTTTCTACTCTTAATCTATAAATGATCCCTAATTTATCATATGACCAGGTGAAGCTTAAGCTGAACTGCATTTCCTTTAAGTCTAGTTTATCTGCTTCTTCCCTTGTTGCCTTGCTGTTGCAAATGAAAGGGCCAATCTTTGTTTTGGTTTTAAATTGGGACTTCTTCTTGGCAGCAACAAAATGGATTTCATCCATATTTATCATCTACCTTATGTAATCCAGAGCAAAACTCCTCATTGGGATAAATTTTGGCAGCTTGTAAGGTGCTAGATCACATTCAAAAACTCTTAACTCTGTATAGTTCTCATAGAGGTACCAATCCCCTATCTGAACTTGTTTTGATAGCTGCAACACTTTTCTGATTTCCTTGTTGATCCTTAGTTCTATTCTACTGCTCAGAAGACCGATTTCTCGGTGAAAAAACATTTATGTAAATTGTTTATATGTGTATTCTTTATGTTCCTTCATCACCAGAGTAGTCCAAAAGATGATTGACTGTTGGTTCCCTTTTGCATCCATTTTTTGCAAAGCAAGGTTGATGTTGTCTCCCTGAAAGTATAAGAACATGTAAAGTAATACAGAGGCATATTTGAATACCTCCTAAGTTGGGAATTTAATAAGCTGTTGATGAATTTATTCTACAAGAAATTGGCTGAAATTAGACACAATGGAGGGTTTATGATCAACAGAGAAAATAGACAAAAATCCTATAATGGCCTTATCTACCCATTGGTGAGAGTAGTAACCAAGGAGCTAGGAAACAATTGTGATAATCTACTTGGCTCTCTCAAGGAAAATGGAGGAGGGATAGGGAGGATTTTTCTTTGGTAGTGAAGCATCTTGTGTCAAGAACAGCTTAAGGGTTTGGGCCCTCTTGACAAAGTCTAGTTTCTGGTATAGTTCAACTAGTGCTTCATAGGAAAATGGGGTAGCATTCTCTACTGTGGGGGCTTGCATCATCTGGTCTATGGCCTGAGGATTTATGGTAAACATAATTTCTCCAGTATGGGTAATGATGGCCCTTTGGCTTGGAAAATGTTGTGGGTATGAGGAAAATTGTAGCGGGGTAAATTAGACTCCCACATATGGATATCATCTTACTTGTCTATATACTTGTCATTGAGCCAACAATACATCTCGAAGAGGTCAAGTTCACAGAGTGTCTCATGGTTTTTATAGTCTCTGTTAGCCATAGGAACGCGATGAAGATATATGGGAGGATAGATCAGAGGATTGAAAATTTCCTCTGGTCCTTTGTCTTTTGGAGGCGTTTTGGCTATTCTAAGGGCAGGAGTGAAAATTGATTGGAGGTTTGAATATGCAACAATAGTCAAGTTTTGGAGACAAGAACAAAAGCAATACGCTGGAAATGATCAAGCAGAGAGTGTCGTTAATGGTTGAAAATGTCAGGATTGAGTCAAACAACCAGTAACAAATCAATAATAGTGACAGTAGATGAATTCAGTAACCCATTCACAAGTAAAAGGTAGGTTTATATAATCAATTCAGTTTTTCCATTGAAGGAGCGCGGGTCCGTTGGATTAACAGCTAAGCCAATTGAATGATTAATGACTTAATTCTAGAGGGAATGACGGTGATTGGTGGAATTAATGTGCATATGAGGTGGCATAAGGTAAATGGCGGGAGCACAACGGATAGGAAAATGGTATTGGTGGTAAGGGAAACAGCTTTTCGGGGGGCAGAGCGGTTAGTGGTTTCACCCAGGGGGGGTCCGAAACGCTTTGGCGTTGACACGTAAGGGAAGGCATGGTTTCGTACCCCCCCCCCCTCCCCTGACGGTAAAACTCGAATTGTGAGGGGGGTCTAAAATCGTATGTAGGTCGTCGGATGTTGGGAGATGGGAAAAGATGGAGTGAGAGGTGGAGGAGGGTTAACCGTGACATGATGGGACTTTTCTTGGTGGGGTCGGGAATTAATAATGTAATGCATTGAGAATATGTGTGATATATGAGGGGTATATCGACTTAGGGATAATGGGGTGGAGGGAAATATTAGCGAAGGGGGATGATTTTGGATTTTAAACTTAGGGATAGGATTAATACCAAAATTTTTTGATATATAAAACCTTAGATTAAACCTTTACTCCTTTGCCTTCTCTTTGCACATTAAAAATAACATTTAATAATTGACTTGTGGCGCATTTTGACTAGCAGCCTGTGCATTTATAAAAACATGAAATGAAGCCTTTCTTTTCTTTTTTGCTTCCCTAGCATTTTATTTTCCTTTTGCCTTCTTTATTTAGGGCATCTAACACCTAACATTTTATTGATATGGATGCCTATAAAACATTAAATTGACCTAACATTTTTACTTTTCTTTCTTTTGCATCCATATCCTGACTTAAAATTTTAAAATTATTTTGAATAATATACTAACTTATCAAAACAAAATAATGTTACAACATCGGCTCCATCTGGGGACTGCTTCCCCCTGTGGGATGCAGTGAACAAGAAAATCCAAGTGCCTTCTCCTTGGGCCATGGAGTCTTTGCTGAAATAGATACTCACTTGCAATTTTTTCAAAATTAAATAAACTCTTAGGATATTTAGTTTTAAGTATTTCCCATTGACTGGTAATGAGGAATACTGTCCTTCCAAATTCTGTAGGATGAATGTATTGTTCCCTTTGACTTCTGCAATGCTAAATGGACCAAACCAGAGGTTATAAAATTTTTCATGCTTGCCTTTCTCTTCTCTCCTTATATCCCATGTAAGCACTAGGTCACCTTTCTTGAAATTTCTTTCTCTAGCTTTTATGTCAAATAACTCTTTCATCTTATTTTGGTATTTCCTTAGCTTGTACTGAATTTCATCCTTGTCTTCATTTAACTCAATAATTTGATTAATCCTTCTTGAGAAATCATCTTTTCCTTCATAGGATTCCTCGAGGAATACCAGAACAGGTAAATCTAAATGAGTACGAAAAACTATGTCCTTGCCATAAACTAATTGGAAAGGAGACTTTCCTGTTGATCTCTTAGGAGAGACTTTGTTTACCCAAATGGCATGAATAAGATGGTTGTCCCAACTCTTTTTATGGTCTTCAAGAGTCTTCTTAATGACCTTAACTAAGCTCTTGTTGGAAGAATTTGCTAGGCCATTACCCTGTGGATAGTATGGTGTAGAATGGTGTAATAGGATTGAATACTTTTGACAGAACTCAATCATTTTAACACTGCTGAAAGCTACTACATTATCTGTAACAATCTATTGAGGACATCCAAATCTTGATAGGATGTTTTCTTCAAGAAATTTAATCACAACAGTATCAGTTGCATTTTTCACAGGTATGGCTTCTACCCACTTGGTAAAATAGACTATAGAAATTAAAATCCATCTGTGTTGATTACTTGATTGTGGATGAATTTCCCCTATAAAGTCCAGTCCCCATTGTAGAAAAGGAGAATCAACTGATACTAGAACCAAAGGGAGTGTTGACAGGTTCTGTTTTCCTGCAAATAATTGGCATGGTGTGCAACTTCTTACCCTTGTTCCAACTTCTTTAAAAAGTGTTGGCCAATAGAAACCTGGTTTTAAAATTTTGTAGGTTGTTGCTCTCCAGGCATAGTGTCCACCACAAAATCCTACATAAAACTGATCTATAATTCCCTCTGTTTCATTTTCAGTTAAACAAAGAAGAAGGATATTAAGAGGATCTTTCTAGTATAGATTAGCATTGATAATGCGGTATTTTACTACTTTAAGCTTCAAGGCTTTGCACTGCTTCAAGTTAAGATCAATCAGACATTTAAAATCCCTAAGAAACTGAACAATATCAGAGTACCAATCAGATAGAAGATATTTCTGATCTATGTGAAAAAGAATAGCTTGATTTGAAGAAAGAGGTTCTTTTGGATTCTCCCCTTCTCTAAGAGGAGGAGGTTCTTATGGATTCTCCTATGATATTAAGGAAGGTTCTTGTGGATTCTCCCTTGATATTAAGGAAGGTTCTTGTGGATTCTCCACTAATATTAAGGAAGGTTCTTGTGAATTCTCCCCTTATGAAATTTTAGCAAACTAGATTTATCCCCAATACTTTGTAGTTTGATTCAACTAACAATTTGGCCAGGCCTTGGCCTTTTACTAGCTTTGTGGTCTTAATTTCAAGGTCAAATTCAAGGATTTTAGCAATCCATCTCCCTCTTCTTCCATCAGTATCAGGCTGGGTCAAAACAGTTTTAACAACATGATTAGGGACATAAGTTGTAATGTGTGAATGCAGGACATAGGTTCTAAAGGCTTTGAGGGCTTGAATTAAGGCATAAGCTTGTTTTTCAATAATATCATACCTAAGTTCAACATCCCTCATAACTTTGGAAAAGAAGGCTATAGGCTGGTCATCACCATTTGTGTTCTTCTGTAAAAGTACAACAGCTAAGGTTGTCTCAGATGCAAAAGAAAATATGCTAAAAGGTGAAGAATAATCAGGGCTAGCTAATGTAGGGGCCTTAGATATAGCCTTTTTGATTTGACCAAAAGCATATCTTGCAGGAATTGTCCATTTCACTACATTATTTTTCTTTAGCATATCAATTATATCTTTAACTATCTTTCCAAGGAAGGTTTGTATCTCTTTCTTATTTCTTGGTAGAGATAGGGTCTCAATAGATGAAACTCTTTTTGGGTCAATATAACTCCCTACTTGGAAATTATATGCCCTAGTAATTCCCTTCCTTTAGATAAAACAAAGATTTCTTCGGATTGATGGATATTGCAAATTTCCTACACATGTCAAAAACCTTTCTCAAGTGTTTTAAATGATTTTCATCAGAATCAAAGAAAACAATCAAATCATTTAAATAAATGACAATAAATTCAGATGTTTTACCTACAAATGCTAGATCCATGGCTCTCTGGAAAGTGGCTCTAGCATTGGCTAACCCAAATGGCATTCTAGCATACATAAATGTACCCCAAGGTGTGGTGTAGGTAGTTTTGTCTTGGTCAGCTTGATTTACCATGATATGGTTGTAACCTATAAATCAATCTAGCATAGAAATCCTATTTAAACCTTAAACTTTCTGAAGTAGATGG
This sequence comes from Pinus tabuliformis, assembly GCA_031772625.1. Lineage (NCBI taxonomy): Eukaryota > Viridiplantae > Streptophyta > Pinopsida > Pinales > Pinaceae > Pinus > Pinus tabuliformis. The sequence goes on from CM062806.1 coordinate 182,903,638, forward strand.
TCCATTTTGGGGCAATGGATAGTTATCCTTTAAAGATGATTTGTTCAGATTTCAGAAATCTACACATAACCTGATCTCACCATTTTTCTTTATGACAGGAACTAGGTTGGCTACCCAATTAGAATACCTTAAAGGTGCTATGATATGAGCATCAAGAAACTTTATTTTTCAATGGTTGGGAGTAGTATGGGATTAATTCTTCTTTATTTTTGTTGAAAGGGTTTTGCTTATGGTTTTAAAGGAATCTTATGTTCAATCAAATAAGTGTCATAAGTTTTTAATTCATTATAATACCAAGTAAAAACATCTTTATAGTTTTGGATTTAGGCATCTGTGGTTCATTTCTTTTAAGTTTAATCTCAGAGTATCCACAGTAATAATTGTACTTGTCAATGTTTCAAATCCCAACAGGGATCCATCATCAGGACAATGATAGTTTTTAAGAAGATTCAAGTATTTGATTTTTACAACCGAAGGCAAGGTGGATGACAATTTAATATTTCTCACATCATCAAAATTCCCAACGTTGCATTTTTCGATTTCTTCTTTCGGTGAATTAAACAAGGGATTTTTAAAGACATCATTATTATCAAATAATTTCTCCAATGGGACTAATCCTTTAGGAATAAAATTACTAGAATTGGATGATATCATGATCAAGAATTTTAGGACTGAATGAAGTTTCTGGATTTTGTTGATTTCTTTCTTGGACATCTTGTTGATCTCCTTCAATTTGCATATTTGAGAATTCATCAATGACTTGAAGGAAATATTTTAATTATTCATCATCTTCAAAAATATGCCAATGTTTAAGATTATCAGGAATTGATGGTCTATACTTGACTTGAATTTGGTATTCTAACAATACTGGTTCAGGGATTTTAAAAGAGTTTGTTGAGACAGCTAGTGAGTTAGCATGCATATTTTCATCTCTGGGAATAGCAGTTATGTTAAATCCTTGGAAGAAATTTCAGTTGTGTCCCAAGCTTCATTTCTATAGGACCTAAGCCTTGGGTGTTTCATTTGACACAGATTTCTAATCTGCTTCACTATAATTTCAGAATCAAAAAAGACACTCAAGTTTTGAACCTTTAGACTCTTAGCTAGCTCAATACCAAGAAGAAAAGCCTCATACTCAAACACATTATTGGTGACCTCAAATTCAAGTTTACATGACTGAGTTATGTTTTCTTTATTTGGTGAAATTAAAACAATCCTTGCTCCTGCTCCTACCTTTGAGCAAGAGCCATCAAAGTAAAGTTTCCAGATATCTGATTGTACAATTTTGGGTTTGGAAACAATGGAAAGTTGAGTGTTTGACGAATTTTGTGAAGACAACTGAAAGCAACCAAAATATTGATCTACTGCATAGATAGGGTGGTTTTTTTTCTTGATCAGACCTACAAACAGTATGAAGGAATCTGACTTCCCTATATAACCTTAAATGCTCACCTTCGTAAACTGGAATAGTAGCAAAAGACACGTCCATCTGAAGTGATCCTTTAAGTTTAACACAACATGATCTAGATAGAAGCATATCAAACTTGGCAGGAATGTCAGTGACAACTATGTCTAAAACTATACTCTTGACAGGTATTTGAGCTAAGGTAACAGCTAGGTCTTTGATCAATCTTAGGCATGGTACTTTCTTTGAATCAAAGGCGTAAAGGTCATGATAAGAACGGTTAACTTGTAACTGAAGTTGGTCCATAATTACCTTCGGCATAAGGTTATGAGAAGCTCCATAATCCAACATGAAGTTATATCAAAGAAAATCATGAGATTTTAATGTTACATAAAATGGTGGAACAATTTCATCGATCATATCAGAACTAGGGCCAAACACTACCGAGGGATTTTCATCTTGTAGACTAATAACATCTCCCTCAGCATCTACACTAGAGGAATGTATCCATTTAGACACTTGATTTTTATAACCAGGATTTTTGGAGAGTTCAACTAAAGGTATAGGAATATTGACCCTCTCCAATTCCTTTTCAATATTAAAAGTTGTCAAAATAGTATTATCAAATGAAAAAGTTTCAGTGGATGACTCTGTAGTCTAAGGTGTTGAAGTTTGTGTTTGAATGGTTTTCATTATAGGTTCAATTATGGTGGTATATTTTGAAGGTCTACTAGGACCTGATCTAGGTCTTAGATCATACCTCTTATTCAGTTCTACAATCAGAAATTCAGAGAATTCTACGTATTTTGAAAATTGAGCATCTCCTTATTCTTGTTCAAAATATTGAGGTGAAGATGAAGGAACTATTTCCATTTGTAATGCTGAAGAATCAATACTATTGATAAATTCAATGATTAAATGGCTTGTATCCTATGACTATTGATCATAAATCAACAAAGGTGGTTGAATGTTTTGGTCAGAACCTGGTCTTTGAAGAATTTGCATTTAAGGAGTTCTTCTGAATTTAGTTTGACTTTGAGTTCTGACAGCAGTTTGCTGAGCAGTTCTAGGATGTGTTTCAATTTTAGAAATCCTATTAGAAAGGTTTCTAAGTAAATATGTAATTTCATCAATTTTATGATCTTCAAGTTTAGATTTGGAAGAAGATGAATCATCAACCCTAGATTTTAGTTTTCTTTCTTCTTTCTCTGCTTTAGCTTTAATCTTTCCAGAAGCTGACCTATTATCTTCTACCTCTATAGCATTTGTTTTCATGTATTCTAATGTATTAGAAACCCTTTCCCTTAGCATGACTGCAAAGTCATCTTCAAATGCTTTGGAAAATCTAACCTTTGCAGCTGCTACTGGTGGTTTACAATCAACAGGCATTTTATGATAGAGTTTGTTAAATCTTTTGATGAATTCAGCAACTGGTTCACCAAGGTTTCTCTTTAATTCCTCAAATTCAGTGAGAAAGTAAACATGATCTTTCTTTACCCCCCATTGGTTTTTAAAGATAGTTATGAGCTCATTCCATGTTCTGATAGAGTCAGCTCTGAGCTACCTAAAACAGATCCTAACATTTCCTTCTAAAGATTGTACAAATAATCTCATATAAACATTTTCCTCTTCTATGTTCATATTGTTAGCAAAATCTAGGAAGGATGATACATGATCCTCTGCTGAGGGACTTACTTCTCCATTAAATCTTGGCAGATGTTTTAGATATCCATCAGGAAAATTTCCCAAGTTTGTAGGTAGAACTAGAGCAACATACCTTGCTTTCACAATGGGTCGAAAAGCCATAATAGCAAGAGGAGTATGGGGTGAATGCATGGATGATGATGAGGAAGAGGAAGAGGATGAAGATGAATCGGTAGGGGTATTAGTATGTGGAGGAGAGAAAGAGGGAGGAGGCCTCTTTGAGGATTTCAAAGGGGTTTTGATAACCAACTTCTGAACTCCTGGTGGAAAGTCTCCCTTATTATCAATCAAAGTGTTGGGTGTGGAGCCTGATTATCTTATGTGTTCAAAGGTATCGTCACATTGGACCCCAGTTCGTAATGGGGCGGGAACGCCGCCTGTAAAATTTACGTTGTAGAAGTTATGTTTAATTTATGGTTTTTTGCCCTAGAAGGCAACCCCTCGCTATATATGAGGGTATTGTGTTGCGTCTATGTAGATCTGTATTCTGAGTAGGAACAAAGAGGAGATTGAGAGCAAAGAGGGAATTACAGCAGATCTATTGTAGGTTGTATCTCTTCAGTTTGCTAGATAATATAAAAGGAAGGACTGGTTGTTTCTCCACGGACATAGCCCAAACTGGGTGAAACATGTATATCTGTGTCTCTCTTGTTTTATGCGTATTTCTGTGTTTATATTTCTACAATATTTTATGTGTTCCATTGCTCTGTAATATATAATTTTCTAACAACTGGTATTAGAGCCGAAGGTCTATTTGGTTGATAAACTCGCAAGAGAGAAGGGTTCCTGGTTCGAGTGGGAGCAATGGTGGAAGATGGTAGGTTTAGGGTCGAAAAATTTAACGGCCAAAACTACCAGCTATAGAAGAGTAGATGGAAGATTATTTGTATCAGAGATATCTATACCTACCATTGAGTGGAAAGACAAAGAAACCGACAAGTATGACAGACACAAAATGGGATATTCTCGACAGAAAGACACTTGGAACAATACAGTTATGCCTAGCGGCATCAGTAGCCTTTAATATTTCGAAGGAAACGACAACAGAGGGTTTAATGAAGATATTGGCAAAACTATAGGAAAAACCCTCGGCCTCAAATAAGGTATTTCTTTTGAAGCGTTTATTTAATATGAAGATTTCAGAAGGTGGATCTGTTGCTGATCATTTAAATGAATTTAATACAGTTACCAGTCAGTTAAGTTCTGTAGGGGTAACTTTTGATGATGAAGTTAGGGATTTGCTATTTCTGTGCTCATTGCCAGAAAGTTGGAATTGTTTAGTTATGGCCATTAGTATCTCTGTCTCTGGATCTAGTAGTTTAAAGTTTGATGATGTTGTCGGTGCAATCCTTAGCGAGGAAATGCGATGGAAAAGCTCAGGTGAGACATTAGGTAATGCTTTGACTGCAGAGACTAGGCGAAGGAAAATGGAAAGAGGAAAGAGCCCAGGATATCACAGTAAGTCAAGGAAATGCATATCCAAGTCCAGATCGGGGATAATATGTTGGAAATGTGGGAAGAAAGGACACGTGAAGAAATACTGCAAGTCTCAGAAGGGAAAAGAAGGAGATGTGCAGCAAGAAAACAATCATGAAGCGAATGTGACAAGTGATGTGTTGCAAGATGCTTTGATTATTTCATTAGAAAATATTATTGATGCCTTGGTGGTAGATTTTGGGGCCTCATTCCATGCCACACCTGATAGGAAACATTTTCATGATTATGTTCAAGGAGATTTTGAACAGGTTCGATTGGGTGATGATAAACCCTGTAAAATCATTAGAATGTGTGCAGTTTTAATAAAACAACAGAATGGAAATCAATGGTTATTGAATGAGGTAAGGCATGTTCCAAATCTGAAGAAAAATCTGATTTCAATAGGGTAGTTGGGAGGTGGAGGTTGTGTAACAATTTTTACAGATAAAACTTGGAAGGTCACTAAAGGAGCCTTGGTAATAACAAAAGGAGAAAAGTTTGGTACATTGTATTTATGCAATGGTATTTCTAATTCTATTAATTCTTTAACCTCTATAGGAGTAGATATGGTATTGTGGAATCATAGGCTTGGGCACATGAGTGAGAAGGGGATGAAGATTCTTCACTCAAGAAATTTGTTTCCAGATTTGAAGCATGTTAATTTGGAATTTTGTGAAAATTGTGTTTATGGAAAATAGAAGAGATTTAGATTTCTCAGAGTTGGAAAAAAAAAAAAAAGAGCGGAAAATTAGAGCTTGTGCATACAGATATATGGGGACCTTCTTAGGTATCATCTCTCGGTGTCTGTCGTTATTATGTTACTTTTATTGATGATGCAACCAGAAAAACCTGGATGTATTGTATTCGAAATAAATATGATGATTTGATATTTTCAAGAAATGGAAAGCTTTGGTTGAAAATGAGACAAGAAAAAGGTTGAAGTGTCTCAAATCAGACAATGGAGGTGAATATTGCAGCAAAGAGTGTAATAAGTATTGTTCAAAAAATGGAATTCACAGAGAGAATATAGTTCTAGGAACACCACAACAAAATGGTGTGTCAAAAAGGATGAATGGGAGAATCATGGAGCGTGCAAGGTGCATGAGATTGCATGCAGGATTGCCTTTACAATTTTGGGCAGATGCTGTAGATACTACTATTTTTCTAATAAACAGAGGGCCTTCAAGCTCCTTGGATGGTGGTATTCCATAGGAGGCATGGATAGGTGAAAAGGTAAACTACTCATTTTTAAATACTTTTGGTTGTGAATCCTTTGTCCACATTAATAAAGAAAATAGAACAAAGCTTGAGGCAAAATCAAAGAAATGTACCTTTATTGGATATGGTGTTAATGATTTTGGTTTTTGCTTTTATGATTATGAAAAACAAAAAATCATTAGGAGCAGAGATGTCATATTCAATGAAAAGGTTTTGTGTAAGGATCAGATGTCGAAAAGGAAACAGGAAAAAGGAAACAAAGAATACACAGTGATTGATGAGATCACAGAAAAAGTGAAGGTGCCTGAAAATCATAATGATCAATAGCTAGAACAAAAAAAACAACAAGCACTTCAAACACCTGAAAGTGGTGTTAGAAGATCTATCAGGATAAGTAGACCCCCTGAACGATACTCTCCTTCATTATATTATGTATTGTTGACTCATTCTAGTGAACCAGAATGTTATGAAGAAGCAGTGCAGATAGAAACCAGGAAGAAGTGGGAGCAAGCCATGAAAGAAGAGATGGACTCCTTAGCACATAACCAGACTTGGGACTTAGTCAGGTTTCCAGCAAGTAAAACAACATGGCAGAATAAATGGGTTTACAAGTTGAAGGAAGAAGATGGAGGTAGAAAAAGGTATAAAGTTAGATTTGTGGTGAAAGGGTTTGCATAGAAAAAGGGTATAGACTTTGATGATATATTTTCTCCTATTGTTAAAATGACTTCAATCAAAACTATTTTAAGTCTAATAGTAGCTAAAGATTTGTAGCTTGAGCAGTTAGATGTAAAGACAACCTTTCTCAATGGGGATTTTGAGGAAGAGATATATATGCAGCAGCCACAAGGATATGAGGTCAAAGGAAAGGAGAAACTAGTGTGCAGGTTGAAGAAGAGCTTGTATGGCTTAAAACAGGCTCCAAGGTAGTGGAATCTAAAATTTTACAGGTTTATGCCTGAACAAGGTTATACTAGATGTCATTCTGACCATTGTGTTTATCTCAAAAGGCAAAATGATGGAATCTATATTATATTGTTATTGTATGTAGATGACATGCTTATTGCAGGTTCTAACATGCAGGAAATAAATGTGCTCAATGTTATCACTCTAAAATTTTCCTAGAGTTGTTATGAAAGAAATAATAGAGGTACCACAAACCTACTTTTGAGATCAGGATCCAGCCTTCCTAATTCTCAGAGAGGGCTCTCTCTTTATGATTTAAATTTGTTGAGTTAATTGATTTTAGTCTAGTTATTTAAGCTTTGATTGGGTTTTTATTTTGATTTGGTGGTGGAATCACTGACTTAGATGGATAGAGGGATGTCCTTTACATTGGGTTATGGGGTCAAGTGTCAAGAAAATAGGATTGAATCAAGCTCTAAAGATAATGTTTACATGGCAAGGTAGCTGAGCAAATTCAGATCTCTTAGATTGGATGGTGAAGTGGTTTTCAATCAGGGTAAAGGAGAAGTTAAGGGTTCCTCAAACCGGATAATGACAGAAATGGTAGAGGTTAATCAAAATTAGGGAGCAATGAAGGATTCCCTACTACAGATATCAGAAGAAAACATTAAAGTGATTAACTGTTCAAGACAGAGTGTACTTAAACAAATTCTGTAATAATTTTCCAATTAATTCATTCAATTTAGATAACATGCAAGTATGTGAAACACTTAAGAAGATAACAAATTAACAAACAAAAAATACTTCACTGAAGTGGCCCAACACATGAATCCTGTAATGCAAATTCTTTATTACTTAGTCCAGTCTGTTGACTTGAAAAATGGTACAATGAACCTTTAGGTTCAAATCAATACAACTATAGAAATGTTAAGAAATCCACACTCTATACTTCGAATTATGAAGTATTTATACAAAAACTTATTACAAAATATCCAAAATTGTTTTGGGAATTATTCAAGGAAACAGAAAAATCTTCATGCAAGAAGATAGAGACAGATATGTAACTACTGCAAGCTGTCCCTATTTATTTGGCTTTGCTGTCAGATCTTTTGTTGTCTTTTCTCCTTTGTTGTTTGTCTTCCTTGCTCGTTGTTCCTTTTACTTTTCCTTTTGACTAATACTCTTTCATATGATACTCTTTGACTAAGTTGATCTGTTGCTTTTATTTTACTGCTCTGTATTCACTTTTACCTTGCATTTTCATAGTAAATCATTTAATTTTTCCCAAGTTTCTGTATCTGGTAATTTAATATTTACCATTCTTTTGTAGACTTCATCTGCTTCTGTGTATTTTACAAAGGTGGGCTTGTTTACAAAAAAGGTGTTTTACCTCATGCTGGAGGTCAAAGAGGTTCTCAAAATTCTGGTATAGAACCTTTTCTGTAGGCATCCCCTTCATAGAGGAACTATTGGCTTGATCTCTTGCCACTTCTCTGATTTTTCTATTATAGCCTTCATGTGGTATTAACCTGTCATTTATCACCAATGGATTTGGCAGACCTTTTTGCCTCAAAGAATCAAATTTAACCATGAACCTGCCTATAGCCAGCTCCATGGTTTGGAATTTGTCCTCCAGCTGCATCATTAAGTTCCTCTTAGTGAGCACTTGCTTCACTTCTAGTATAGTGCCAGTCCTGTCATTTATGTCAAGCTCCTGCAATTCATATTTATTCTTTGAGTTAAGAAATTGGATTATTCTTTAGGCTTCTTCTGGCATATCTCCAAGTTCGGCCTTAACTCTTTGAATTGCTTCAACAGCCTCTTTGAATAAATCATTTTTGTTCAAAGATAACTTGTATAGATGGCCAAATATCATTGACAGGATCAATGATATTGGCCCATAGTTGTTATTTTGCTTGGGCAAGTGGCTCCTTCAATGTTAATTCTTTTTCCAAGTTCTTTATCCTCTCAGTCAACCTGTTTGACTTCTGTACTTCATTTTTATGCATAATCTCAGCCAGTTTCTTCTCATCCTCTAGACTTCTTATCTATTCTTTAAGTCTATTGATTTCAGTGGTCTGAATGGACATGTCCTCCATGGCTTTGACCAGTTTACTTGCCTCATCACTTGGATGAGCTGCTATTGTTGTTGAACCTATTGCTGATGTAGTTGTTGTTGCAGTTGGAAGCGTTGTAGCTAGTGGAGTTGTTGGGGCCAATGAAGCTACCAAAGTTGAAGGAACTGTTGTAGTAACTATGGGAATAACAGTGGTAGTGGTTGTCTCAAGGCTGGCCTGTTTCAACTGTATTAAATTGTCCAATTCATTCTCCATTTCTTTCATTTGAGCATTTAGTTGAAGAATGAGATCCATCATTTCCTCCTGTTGGGTTTGGCTCTCTAGGACCTCCTTGGTTTGTGGATGTTCAAAAGGAGGCAACTTCAGTTGTTTCTTCAAAGCAACAATATCCTCATTTTTCTTCTGTATTAGTTTTTATGTTGCCTTGATGTCCCTTGGATTATATCCAATCTCAATCACCAAGTCTTCCAGTGACTTCATTTTGTTATCCTTGGCCTGTGAGGATGCCTTTTTTAGCTTAAGTTGTGCTGTGATATTATCCAGTGAGCTTTGAAGTTTCTGCACAGTCATTGCTTTGTTAGTCATTGTGGAGTAAATCATCTCACCTGTTTTCTTATGGAATTCGATTTGATCAATAGGGTGAACATCCCTAGCCAAAAATTCAAACTCTGTTTTCCTGTAGTTTGCTGATGATCTATGCTGCTGGACTCTAGGCTACATAAAAGTCATTTTCATTTTACCAGTTTTAATGTCAAAGGCTGACATTAATTAATTTTGATTGGCAGGTGTTTGTTTGAAGTACTTGGCATATGTTTCAGCCTTTAAGGCCTCATGCCTCAACTTGATTTCTTTGTACTTCTCTTTTATATCTTTCTCTTTATCCACTAGTTTGCTGGATGAAGAGACTTCAATGCTAAGCTATTTTTCAATAGGTTGCGAATTTGAGGTAGAAGGCCGATGAGTTTCATCTAAAACTGCTGGACCTTTACTCTTTCCAACCATTGTGTAAGTATCAGTGATTTCAACTGTCTCAATGGTGTCCTCTTGCTTAGTTACAGGATTAAACTTGGGCATCTTCCTATAACTGATCTCAAACCTGTCATATGTAGTGTCCATCCTAGAGCTAGAACCTTCTTCCCTGGTTCTTTTTATATTTCTGTCCTCATTGGCTGGAGTCTGTAGAATGAGAGTAATACCCGTCTGTTCCTGTAGGGATAGAACCTGCAGAAAGGAACTAGTATCAATATGATTTTCCACATCTATTAAATTATTCTCCACATCTATTAAAGTATTCCCCAACCATTCTAACTGGTTGGCATATCTTTCAATGTCTGGCCTGGGCTCATGTATGAAAGGACTTAACTTGAATTTGAGCCTTAGTTTGTTTATGACTCCATTAGGGTCATAATGCCACATGAAATTGCTTTTGAAGTTCATTTGTTGAAATATTTTCTCTGCCTCTTGTCTAGATTCTCTATTATTACAAATGAAAGGGCCCGATTGGTTTTTGATATTAAACTAAGTTTTCTTCCTAGATGACAGAAAATTAACCTCATCAGAGTTTATGATTTTCTTGAAATACTCTAATGCAAATATCCTCATGGGGAGTTATGTGGGCAGCTTGTAGGGAGTGAGTTGGCATCCATATATCCTAATTTTTGTGTGGTCCTGGTATAGATACCAATCTCCCACTCTGCTATTTTTAGCCAACTGTAAAACTCTCTTAATCTCATCATTGATCCTGGGTTGATAGCTACTGGTTAGCATGTTTACAACTGGATGAACAAATGAATAAATGAACTCTTTATAAGTAAAAACAATGGAATATCTTTGGATCAATGGTGTCCAAAAGATGATAGATCTTGGATGGCCCTTAGTGTCTAACTTTTGGATGCTGACTGGAAATTTGTCTGACTGAAAATATAGGAACATGTGAAACAATATTGATGAGTATTTGAATACTCTCTCATTTGGCAATCTGATAAACTGTTCATGGATTCCGTCAGCCAAGAACTAAGCAAAGTTGTAAACTGTAGCCCGAGGCTTGCTTGGGCAAAAAATAGAAAGGAATTCAAGTATAACCTCATCCACATGCTCATCAATGGTGTATCCTAGAATACAAGAGAGCATGGTTATAATTTGTCTGGCTCTCTTAGAGAAAATGGTGGCAACATATGGAGGACTATTTGTAAGAGTATGATACTCTTCTATGATGAAAGTCTAAAAGATTTGAGCTTTCTTGGGATGGTCTAGCTTTGTGTAGAGTTCAAGTAAAGCTTCAATGGAAAATGGGGTCTCATTTGGGCCTGGCTGGATCTGCAACATTTGATTTATTGACTCTGTAGTAATAGTGAATAAAACTTGTTGGTCAGGGGAGACTATGGCTCTTTGACTGGGGACATAGCAAGCTTGGCAGAAGTGGATGATTTCTGGGAATAGGTGTACCTGTGGGAACAAGTATTTGGGAAAATTTGATTCCCATAGGTGAATGTCATCATTTTGGTTCAAGAATTTATATTTACTCCAACAGTGGAGTTTCAATAGGTGGCTAGGGGAAACAGTGTCTTTAATTTGAAATTCTTTGTCGGCTAATGGGAGGTGGTCAATATCCAGGTGAGGGGTTTGCAGGGGTCTTACATCCAGAGTGCATTGGGAAGCCATAATTTGGTTTATTCAACTGAATTACTTTTATGTGGCTTTAGGAGTAAGGTCAGAAGGTCTGGAACAATGGGGAGGGTAATTGCAGTCTGTAGAAAAGGGATTTTGGATGCACAGTAAGATTTTCTTCGGTCTAGCAAGGCTTTTTAATTAATTTAATTAATTAACATTTTAATAATTACTGTGCATAGCTTAAATTACAGGGTCATTCTGGTTCTTTCAAGAATACCTTGAAATTGACGATTTGGTGCGTAGACAGGGTTCTGTGGTAGCAGCGGAGGTTTATGAGGCTTCAATTGTCTATTTTCTACTACGTCTTATGGTTTCAAAAGGTGTTTAAAATGGTTGCGCAGAGGTTCAAGGTTTCAGAATTGGTTAATAGAGGTTTGCAGTGAAAATGAGTGAAAAGAGAAAAATGGGTTTTTTTCGACCTTTTAACCAACACGGTTACATTTTGGTGCGAGATTTGGTAAATGAACAGTGGGCAGTTTTCGGTTATGCGGGGAGGCGATTTTAGGCCATATCGCACCACTTTTGGGTGGAGGGTAGTATTTTCACGAGCACACAATATAACCTGGTGCTGGCACGTAGCAAAATAGTGCTCGGCCAAAATCGCGAATCTCGCGTGCTTTTGGACCGTTAACTGTCATATGATGAAATTGCGCGATATGGATATGCGCCGTTGGATCTATAGGTGGGAGATTGGAGGACTATCGCGCAACGAAGTTGCACGAACGGAGTTGGGATGTGGTTGGCGGGGCCCGGGGTGTAATTACAATGAAATGTAATTAATTAAAAAGTAATCACGGGATATTAATATAAGCAATGGGTTAATAAAGGGTGGGGACCATGGGTTATATTACAGAGGTTTTAACCATACACCAAGGTTTGTTGAGTTATAAGGGTGTCGGGGAATTCTAACATGGGGGATTTTAAATACATAAAGGGGGGTATAGTTTTAGTAAATAACTTAGGATAAAGGGGTTAAGTGGGTTTTTAAGGGGAAAGGGGGAAATTAATAAGGGGGGAATGTAGTATTTGTGATGGGAATGGATTTCACACTAGGGAAATGGGTTTTGGGAGGGGGGAGTGTTTTTTAAAAAGGTAATGTCTAGGTAAATGTGTGAAACAAAGGGAAAAAATGTCAGAATGAAGGGAAAGGGTTTTGACAAGGGGAAATGAAGAGGGAAGGGGTGCTTTGGCAGACAAAAGGGGACAACAATAGGGGATGAAAAGTAATGAAGTGATAATGAGGGGAAATTAGTAAATAAACATGTGGGGGTCTAGTGAAATGAGGGGGAATTAGTTAATAAGCGTTAGTGAATGTCCTTTTTCTTTGACAGTTCCTCCTGCAAATGAAACATAGAATCAAGTATGATGAAGGTGCATTTGAGCTAGCAACCATGTGCACTTGCAAAACTTCTTCTACCTACCCTTTATTTACCCTAGCATTTTCTCTTCATTCATTGGGTGGATTTGAGCTTGCTGACCCTTCATTTATTTTTCTTTGATAAGCAAACTATCTAATTCTAACCTTATAACTTCTAATGGCTCATATTAAACGGTCGAGTTCATTATTATTCTCTACCTAACTACTGATCTGTCAAGATTAAACAGTTTGGCTAGATCTTTATTCTCTATCTATTAACATGAAATTTAAAGCATGAATGAGTCAAGTTTAAACTTTTTTTTTCCATCATGGATTGTGGCATTTTGTGACAAGCTGAACACAATTTTATTTTACAAAGTAAAGTAAAAATTAGTGGCATTTGAATTTGCACACTTTCATGATCAATTCTTATATCTTTTTGGGGTTCATATTTTTTACTTTTTGGATCTTTTTCTTTCTTTTAGTCCTTTGATTATTCTCTTAGGACTTACTGTTTGGTCAATTTAGAGTGTCCTAAATTGCTATATTAATTGTCAATCCAGGAGTCATAAACTGCTGAAGTGAGGTGCACTATATATGCAAGATAACCAATTTCTTACTTTTCTTTGTCGTTTTTGATTTTTGGTTTGTTTTTGGGTTTATCTTTTGTTGATTCCATAATGTGAGATGGAAATTCTAAGAGTCAAGTATGGATATAAGTGTTCAAGGTAATGGTGACCTTTAAAATGATTTCCAAACTTCAAAATTAAAACATGTAATAATGAAATTAACTTCTGAAAGAGAATAAAAATGTGCCACAATTCTAATAAAACCAAACAGTGAGCTAATGACTATGAAACCCAGTATCCTTGCTGCTGTATAAAAAGAAACTGAACTCAAAGAAATTCAAAGACTGCAAGCAAAGTAAACTAAATCATATTACATCAACTCATATTCTGACCCCTCACCATTCGACTCGCTCTGGCTATAGGAGGTAATCATAAACAAATTGAGCAATCTGATATCTAATTTGCATAAAATGAAACTAAGATCAAACTACACATTCATACTCCAATCCCTCACCATTTGACTCGCTCTGGCTATAGGAGGTAACTGAAAATGACATGAGTAATCTAATATCTATTTTGCAGAAAAGTAAATGAACAAAACTTGAAAAGAAATAAAACAATGCTGGAATTAGAACTAAGAAAATAAATCAGCAGAAGGACAAGATAATTCCATGTCATTGGTCATTAGAAAGCTATGTGCAAATGCCCCGGGCTGCCTAGTAGAATCTGAAACAAAACACTGATCAGTTAACAACGTTAGAAAGCATAAAGCATAAAAGTTATAGACAACAATCAACGTGAATACCATAAGCAGTGCAATATATACAAGTAAACAATTATGGCATCAAGAACGTAAAGGAATAAAGCATGAAACTATACAACAATTAACAAAACCTTGGTGTGTACAGGGGCCCTCTGCACCACCTCGGCCAATAAGTAATCAACCATGAATTGAGCTTAGAAACAGTGTTTTATCATGTATTAAAACACATTCATAACACAGGAATAAAGTCACCGCACAATGGCTCGTAAATAGTCAAGTTACATTACAAAAAGCTAACTAATATGCGTATGAGAATGCTTTATTTATAAGAGAGGATAGCATAACTACTTCCTAAAATCTGCGCTGATAAAAAGACACGTGAATAACCACGTCCAGAAATCTAGCATTATGGTAGCCGTGAAGATTAAATCCAGGGAGGGTGGCTGTTAGATTCGGTTCATGGAGCAGTCCACAGGTGTTAACACATCTCCTGAGATTTAGGAATAGCCACACAAGTCTTCACGTGTTGAAAAACAAAGTTTTTCCACTGTAGGACTCTTAGGTTGTTCATTGCTTGACTATCTTTGACCACAGCCTTCTGTGAGGGATTCAGCTGAACCAAGAGGACATGGTCCATGTCCACATCATTCGCAACTTCCCCATGTGGCCGGATTCGCTTGAAGACATCTGTAACATAGACTTCAACAAAAAGGTTGCGGAAAGTTGAACTGGCTGCGGAAACTTGCAAGATTCCGCAGCTGAATGAGAAAAAATCTAAATCAAACAGCAGAAACAAGACATAGTTAGGAAACCATTTTATATGCTCTTTTTAAACTAATATGTAATGATTTGACAGCTTAGGAGGTCTAGGTAAATGGAAAAAGGCTAGAGAGGTGTATAGGGAAGATGCAAGTTTGGGGCTCAACATGCCCCCATTTTGAAGGTGTTGCATGTCCTCATGCAACCAAAATTTTGATCATCCTCCCTTTTAGTTCATGTGCTTTGAAGCTTCTGCCATTACATCCAGTCCTCTTATCCTCTTCTTTGGTACTACTACCATTCTGGGCTTCCTCATCAAACATTTGAATTTGAGACTGATCAATTCCCTGTTCAACTTCCTGCACTTTTTCTTTAATTTCTTGTTCTTTTTCTGCCACAGTCCCAAATGTCACATAGTGTTATCATGAATGATCTTGTCCACTTTGCTTTGCTCCTTTAGCGCTTCGTTTTCTTGTTTAATGTGCCTGTTTAGGACCTCTAATTCAAACACTTTTTGTTTCAATGCTTGGACTTGTGCTTCTTGTGCTATGCGAGGCAGAGTGGATGACGTACTTGGTCTGCAGCTGTCTTCTCTAAGGATTCTAGATAGTCATATACCTCTTGTTTTTTTGAGTTTATTTCGGGTGTTTTCCTTGGGCTGGCCCCAAAGTCCTGTTGCGGAGGACTGATTTCTAATTCTGGCCGAGAAGGACTCATATCAACATCTGGAGGGCTTGGCTGAAGATGAGGTGGACTAGCTGGAGGTTTCTCGGGTGTTTCCCCACCCAAGTCAATAAAGTGGGGTCCTTTTATTTGTATTTTCCTCCTTTTTCCTCTAAGCCTGTTGCTTCTTCTTAAATACTGTGGGCTAGTACTCTCTTCTTCCATATTATGTTTCCCTTTTTCTTTCTTCTTGGCTGTAGCTGCTTGTTTTCGAAGATGCACTAGTCTTTCAGACAACACTTGATAGTCTTCTTCTAAAGATGGTTCTGGTGATTGATAGACGTCCTCTATGCTTCTTTTTCCTTTCAATTTTCTCTGTTTTTTATCCTTGGTTCTTTTCTCCTTCTCTTTTTGATCAACTTCTTTAGTTTTGCTAATAGGAGAGTCTTGAATTATTGCACTTTTCCCTTTTCTCTTACTCCTTCTTGGTGTTTTTGGTGTACTGCTTTCAGGTGCCTCGAATGGATCTTGAAAGTAGTTTCTTACTAAGAACCGTTCCCAGGTATCTCTATTTTTCTTCAATTGGTCTTCAATTAGAATTCTCACAAGCCCATGATGATATAAATGAGGTTCTATGTCTTCTATGTTCTTTTGGACTGTTGTACACATCTTTTTCAAGCTCAGTAGTAAGAAGTAGGGCAGATTGAGGGTTTGGTTCTTTAAAAAGTTCATCAATAACCTAGTATGAGACATGTACATTGTTCCAAAACAACCTTCACAAGTGATGAACTTTTGAATGATTAATAGTAAGCTGGCCCACTCTTCTTTTAATGCATGAACAAGAATTCCTCTTGTAAATACATTTACGTCCATACCTGGGTTCCGTAATATGACCCTCCAAGCCTGCTCGTCCATACTCTTATTCTTGAACCAGCGTTCACCTTCCTGGGGTAATTCTGTAGTTGCTGCTATAGATGCTTCAGTGGCTGTGAACTTCAGGTCCCCAATTTCTACCACCTGGTCGTTAAAAGACCTTGCAAAAGCTTTGGTTATCTCCTTATTATGGCCTTTAAATTTTTGAATGAAGCGTAGCCATTTTGCCTTCTTCAGTAAGTATTTTACTTGAGGGTATCCTTCTAAGAACTTTGGCCCTTTCGGTTCTGCCCTTGATAACCGCCCCATCCTTCCTCTTGTTTGAAATTTGACTGCGTGTGAGGGGTTTAACAGAGGTAAGACGACTATGTTACGGGTTTATGGAGAAGAAAATAGTGGCTGAAAGTGGAAACTGGAGAACAGGTAATGGAGTGTTCAGGGACTATAAGCGAAAACAGAGAACAGGTAGCCGCGGTGAATTCATGAAATAGAGTGGAGACATATGTGAATGAGGTGGTAATGTAGCCGTAGCTTTAATAAAATGGCAGGAGAGTGAAGTGAAACCAGAATTTTTAAACTGAATGGCTGCGTAGGAGATGTTAACACGTTTATGAAAACGACTGCGGAAATTATGCGGTGGAGAGGAGCCATAATTGAATAGGTCACATCTCATGATTACAAGTGTAATGTGAAAGTGCAGTCAACTATGAGTTAACCCGAGAATTAATCGTGAAGACCGTTTAGGGAAAAAATGCATGGTTTATGGAGGAATGTCGTGGAATGGGAATGGAGCTATCGTAGTAATCATTGCACATAGTGGAGCTTTAAGGTTTAATAACTATGCAAAATTGTGCCTTTGATTGCTATTTGAAAGAAATTTTTACTCATACCTTGGATTATTTTCCATTTGTTGTCCATTAGCCCTTATTCAATTGCTCCTTTATTGATGCTTCTAGATGCTCCATGTCTTCATAGTATACCTTCAGTCATACCTGCATTTTCATGATTATCGAACTAACATCTTAACTGTCAATTTGAAAAACAGAGTGGTGGCTACGGAAACTGCTTCTGGTTGCGGAAACTGATTCCAGTTGTGGAAACTGACACATCAACCACTTGGCTGAATAAAGATAGTTAGATAATAACTAACTGAATGAAATTTATCATGAAAGAGACTTTTATTGATGAAATGGAATGAAATGGATGGAATGGAGTGAGATGAAATGGAGTGGAGTGGAATGAAAATGAAATGAAGTGGAATGAAAATGAAACGGAGTGGAATAAAAATGGAGTGGAGTGAAGACGGGAAAGAAAGAGAGAATTTTTTTGGAAAATATAGGGTGTCAGGTGTTCCTGATTTTCACTCTATATTTTCTGTATAAGACTGCCAATCAGTGATTGGTTTTCAGGCTTATAAATTTTTATTTTTTTTTTTTTTTTAAACAGAACAGAACAAAGGCTAGGCTGGTGGAGAAGAATGATTCTTCTTCACCAGCCTTATTGCAGAATTCTCTTGAAACATTTTGACAAATTCTTCTTTTGAAAGTGGCTTATGATACATCTTTAATCTATGGCCATTCAAAATAAGAGGAGTTTGAAATTCATCACATCTTTAAGCTATGGCCATTCACAATAAGAGGAGTTTGAAATTCATCAATGGTCTTGATTCTTACCGCTCCATTGTCAAAGACTTTGTCGATCTCATATGACCCAAGCCAATGACTCTGAAATTTTCCTTTGAAGTCCTTAAACTTGGAATCAAATAGTAATGCCCAATCTCCCTCTTCAAACTTTTTTCTCTTTGATGTATTTGTCATGCCACTTAGCTCTTTGATGTTGAACTAGATCAGTTCTTAGGATTGCTTCTTGTCTGATCTCATCCAGCTCATGCAACTACTCCATTCTATGCTTTTGGGCTTCTGATAGATCCATCCCCAACTGAACTGCCATCTTGAAAGTTGTTAGGATATTCCGACACATAGGATATAGTTAAGTTCAACTTGGTCTAGTATAGAGTTAGGTTAGAGTTAGGTAAAGTGTGTTTCTTTACCGTTGTACATTTTGTAACTTACAATCCGACGGTTCACTCTCACCTCGGTATTACCGACACTTGATCCGTGGCTTGACACCCGATTGGTCCATGAGTTCTATTTAAAGCGCATGGAGGGTCATTGTTCGGGTAATCCGTGCATGAGAGAAGCTTATGTAAATTTTCATTCTTTGATTAATAAATTGCCTGTAGTACCCACGTTGGGACAGGCCGTGGACTGTTTCCCTCCTTGCACTCTGAGGGTTTTAACCACGTCAAAAATACTGGTGTATTGATTTGAGATCTGGTTGTGAGCGGTGTCCTTTTGGTATTCTTTCTGTGGAACTTACCCTGTAAATTCCTACATGGTATCAGAGCTATTTGAGGGCCGCGTCCGTTGGTGATCCAAATCTGAAGCCGGTAGAACTGCATGCGGCTGTCGTTTCCTAGATCTGCTGTTTCTGACTGCTTTCGGGCCGAGAGGACTGCTCTGTTGCGTTCGGAGCATCTGTTCCAGTGAGGAACCCCTTTCGTTTCACGCGAAAAGGTTTCCGGTAGCCCTAGCTGCGTCATTTTTCAGATCGGGAGGTATACAGTGTTTTTTTTGCAGTTTACTGTTATTTTCTCTCTGCTTATTTCGGTCTCAGTTTATTTAGCCTTTTTTTTTAACCGGATCTATACCTTTCATTTCTGCGTATGCTCTTTGCCCTGCGACTCTGTGCGATCTGGGCAAATCAGAAACAGAAAGGAAGGATTTTTCTCATGCGTATGCTCTTTTCCCTGCACCTTAGTGTGATCTCGGAAAATCAGAAACATTGAGAAAAATATTTAGTTTTTCGGCTAAAGCTAACTTTGAGATTTTTTTTTTAAATTTCTAGTTTTTTGGCTAAAGCTAACTTCGAGCCGCAAGGTTCGTTTTTCTTTGCATATTCGTGTTGGATTTTGTGTTTTGTGTTTTGTAGGGAAAAAGAGCTTTCTCAAGGCAAGCACGCAAACCAAGGCCCCCCCCCCCCCTCTCTCTCTCTCTCTCTCTCTCTCAAATTTTTTGTATAGATCAATTGGTTCAAAGCTATTTTAAGAGAGTAGAGGTCTTGGGTTCAAGTCTCCATTTTGTGGGGGCGGATTTTTTCATTCCCGCACATTCGCGCACTTTGCCGGCAACGTCAACAATTTTTTTTCAAAAAGCCATAACTTCTTCATCCGGAAGCCTTTTTCAGAGCCGTTTTTTTTAAAACCGCCTATTTTTTCGAGATCTATCCGTTGGAACACCTACTTTCAGCATCTTCAGCTTCAGTTTTTTTAAAAAATGGAAAGTCCATGCCAAGTCATTCTTGACAGCACTAACTACTTCCAATGGGTAGAATACATGGAAGATTTACTTAGAAGTAAAGGTCTCTTCAGAATAGCCACAAACCAAGAGAAGAAACCAAAAGATGAAGACAAGGCGGCAAAATGGGAAAATAGACAAGATCAAGCACGTGGTTTGATAGGGATGTCTATTTCTCCTGATCTTAGATTCCACATTGCAGGACTTGAGACTCCTCATGAAGCATTAGAAAAACTTGCTAAAGTTTTTGGGATTAAAAATGAAATTAGAGCCCATCAACTTGAAAATGAGCTGCTTACTTTGGATCCTAATAATTTTTCTTGCATTGAAGATTTCTTGTCCAAATTCAAGACCCTTAGATATCTCTTGGAAGGTGTTAAAGTTAAGAAAGACGATGGTAACCTTATTTATTCCATCCTTACTAAGTTGGGACCAGCCTACTCTGTATTTGTTTCCACTTTCCATTCTACAAGGGAAGCTTTCATTTGTCAAGGACAAGACTACAAGGCCCCCTCCTTTGACTCCTTTTGTGATTCCTTAATAAGAGAACAAGAAAAACTCTTACACCTTGGTCTTCTTAATCTTGGAAACTCTTCCACGAAAGCGTTAGCCGCCCAGCAGCAACCAAATTCAAAGAATCCTAAGAAGTCATATCCTCAAAAGAATGGTCCTAAACCATCTCAGCCTCAAAATGAAAGATCATTTCAGCAAAATGATAAGACCAATAAAAACAAATGGAAGAAGACTGATAGACATTGTAACTTTTGTAATCGAGATGGCCACTTAGAATCTAAATGCTTTAAGAAGATGGAAGCCTTGGAAGCCGCAATGAAGAAACATAACATCCATGTGGAGCCTACTTCAACTTCAACTTCCGGAATGGCACTTTCTGCATGTCATTGTCAATCATCTCAGTCTGGTTATGCATTAAATGTATCTTCTTCTTCTTCTCATTCTCATGAGTGGCTCATTGATTCTGGAGCCTCTTGTCACATGGCCAAAAACCAAGCCATGTTTTCTTCTTTAAATGATTGTAACACCAAAAATATATATATTGGTGATGATAGATCTCTTAATGTTGTAGGGACTGGAACTGTTCATCTAGAAAATGGTCAGTTTAATGATGTATTATGTGTTCCAACCTTATCCTGCAACCTTCTATCTGTCTATCAGATAACTCATTCAGGTGAAGGTAAAATTGTTGAATTTTCACCTCATGATGTTGTAATCAAGGATCTAAAAGATCCTAAACAGATTCTAGCTATTGGTCTTGCTGATGATTCCAAAAGGTTGTATAAGTTTCACAACTTTGGGTCATCCAATCTTCCCTCAGTATTTGTTGCTCATAATGATGAAGTGAGCAAACTTTGGCATGAGCGATTTGGTCACTTAAACTATCGCTCCCTTCAGCATCTATGTAAAGAAAATATGGTGACAGGTCTTCCTATGGTATCTTGCAGAGATGGTGTTTGTTCCGGATGTGTACTCGGAAAACATCATCGGGACAGTTTTGACAAACGTGCCTCTTGGCACGCCTCAGCTCCTTTACAGCTTGTGCACAGTGATTTATGTGGTCCTCTTCCTGTTGCTTCATTCTCTGGCTGCAAGTACTTCTTAACTTTCATTGATGATTTCTCCAGACGCACTTGGGTATACTTCTTAAAACTCAAGAGCGAAGTATTTAACACTTTTTTGGCCTTCAAAGCCTTTGTTGAAAAACAATCTGGACATCAAATTCTTAAGCTAAGAACTGATAATGGTGGAGAATATGTTAAAAACACATTCATCAACTTTTGCACCGAAAATGGAATTCAAATGCAACATACTGTTCCATACACTCCACAACAAAATGGTGTAGCTGAAAGGAAAAATCGCACCTTAAAGGAAATGGCTAATTGTATGCTGCAATCTAAAGGACTCAGTCTTAGTTTTTGGGCCGAAGCAATTAATTGTGCAAATTATATAATCAATCGCACTCCTACTAAGGTTCTAGAGAATATCACTCCAGAAGAAGCTTGGAGTTCCATTAAACCAGATGTAAGTCACTTTCGTGTGTTTGGAAGTGAAGCATGGGCCCATATTCCAGATGAAAAGCATAAAGCTTTAGAACCTAAGAGTGAGAAATGTACTTTTGTTGGATATTCTGAAGATGTAAAAGGTTATAGACTTATTCCATTTAAGTCCAAAAATGTTATCATTAGAAGAGATGTAAAATTTGATGAAAATAAATCGGCCTGCGAGCCTAGTCCGGCGGATGTGCCACCTCTTCCTATCTCTTCTATCTTTGAAAACATTTCTTCTTCAGATGATGAAAGCGAGGATGATAATCCTCCCCCACCTTCTCAGGATCCTCAACTTCCAAGATGGGTCCGTGCTACTCGGGATGCAGCAGGTGATCTTGCCGGTGATCCTACAGATCAGCGACGTACACGTTCTCAATTTGAAAGAGCCTCTTCTTTACTGGCTCAAGCTCCAGTAAATCATGATCCTGACACTTTTGCAGAAGCTTCAGGCCATCCACATTGGGAAGCAGCTATGAATGAAGAATATCATTCATTGATGACAAATGATACATGGGATCTTGTTCCTCTACCAAAGGGACGCAAACTTGTTAGATGTAAATGGGTTTACAGAACCAAGTATGGACCAGATGGGAAAGTTGATAAACATAAAGCTCGTCTCGTTGCTAAGGGCTTTTCACAGGTTGAAGGCATTGACTACACTGAAACCTTTTCCCCTGTTGCCAAAATGAACTCCATCCGCCTTGTTCTTTCCCTTGCTGCCTCTTTAAAATGGGAAGTCCATCAGATGGATGTTAAATCTGCCTTCTTGCATGGGGACTTGCAGGAAGAAATCTATATGGAACAACCCATTGGCTTCATACAAACAGACTCCAGCCTTGTTTGTCGACTTAAGAAATCCCTTTATGGCCTCAAGCAAGCTCCTCGGGCTTGGTATGCCAAAATGGATAGCTTTCTTTTAGAATCTGGCTTTTCTAGGTGTCATTCTGACAATACTGTCTACACCAAGAAAGTGGGCAACTCTCTTATCATCCTTGTTCTTTATGTTGATGATCTTATTCTTACTGGTAGTGATCCCAACCTTATAAACCATGTGAAATCCAGCCTTAAAAAGAAATTTGAAATGACAGACTTAGGACACTTACACTATTTTCTCGGTCTTCAAGTCTTGCAATCCCAGGAGGGTATTTTCCTTTCCCAGTCCAAGTATGCTTGTGATATTCTTCGTCATTTTCACATGGAAGACTGTAAGCCAGCCCCTTCTCCCTTTCAGTCCGGAGTCAAACTTTCAGTCTCTTGTACTTCTCCTGAAGTTGATGCTACCTTATACCGTCAACTTGTCGGAAAACTCTTGTATTTAACCCATACTCGTCCTGATCTTTCCTTTGCTGTTGGCCTTGTTGCTCGTTTTATGCAAAACCCCCGTGAAAGTCATTGGAAAGCAGCTAAAAGAATACTTCGTTATGTTCGAGGTACAGTACAGTTTGGGATTCATTACAGTGCCAAAGCAGCTCCTCTGTTAGTTGGTTTCACTGATTCTGATTGGGCTGGTGACCCTGATGATCGGAAGTCTACTGCCGGTTATGTCTTCACTCTTGGTTCAGGACCTATTACATGGGCTTGTAAGAAACAGGCTGCCATTTCTCTTTCGTCAGCAGAAGCAGAGTATCGTGGTGCCGTGGAAGCTAGTAAGGAAGCCTTGTGGCTTCGTCAGATCCTATCAGAGTTTGGCTTTGAGCAGCAGCATCCAACCACACTTTGGTGTGATAATCAAAGTGCCATTCAGCTATGCAAAGATCCAGTCCAGCATCAGCGCAGCAAACACATTGAACTACATATGCACTT
Source organism: Pinus tabuliformis (assembly GCA_031772625.1). Lineage (NCBI taxonomy): Eukaryota > Viridiplantae > Streptophyta > Pinopsida > Pinales > Pinaceae > Pinus > Pinus tabuliformis. Next base: position 182,927,301 of record CM062806.1, read on the forward strand.
CATCAGAAAGCTCATTCATGACCATGTTCTTGAAGTGCAATATTGTCCAACAGATGATCAGGTTGCAGACATCTTCACAAAGGCTCTCACAGAGGCGAAGTTCACTAAACTTCGATATATGCTTGGAGTTCAGGAAGTTGTCACTAAGGGGGGATAGGCTCTAGTGCCTCCTTCCTTCTCCTATTGTGTCATATTTGTAAATCCTTCAATCCTATCCCAAGTTGTTCTTAAGGGGGGATGTTAGGATATTCCGACACATAGGATATAGTTAAGTTCAACTTGGTCTAGTATAGAGTTAGGTTAGAGTTAGGTAAAGTGTGTTTCTTTACCGTTGTACATTTTGTAACTTACAATCCGACGGTCACGATATGTAGTGATCCGACGGTTCACTCTCACCTCGGTATTACCGACACTTGATCCGTGGCTTGACACCCGATTGGTCCATGAGTTCTATTTAAAGCGCATGGAGGGTCATTGTTCGGGTAATCCGTGCATGAGAGAAGCTTATGTAAATTTTCATTCTTTGATTAATAAATTGCCTGTAGTACCCACGTTGGGACAGGCCGTGGACTGTTTCCCTCCTTGCACTCTGAGGGTTTTAACCACGTCAAAAATACTGGTGTATTGATTTGAGATCTGGTTGTGAGCGGTGTCCTTTTGGTATTCTTTCTGTGGAACTTACCCTGTAAATTCCTACAAAAGTTTCGACTTGAAACTCAATGGGGAGAAGGACTTCTTTCCCATAAACAAGTTCATAGGGAGAATGTCCTGTTTTATTCCTCCATGTAGTTCTGTAGACCCATAAGGCTTCGCGAAGCCTTTCTGCCCAATCTCTTCTATGTAGATGAACAGTTTTGGTGATGATGCTTTCAATAACTTTGTTTGTAGACTCCACTTGGCCATTTGCTTGCGGATGGTAAGGAGTAGATTTTCTGTGCTTGATTTTGTATTCTTTCATCAGCTTCTCCATCATGTTGGATGTAAATTGACTTCCCTAATCTGTCACAATTTCTCTTGGGACACCAAAGTGAGTAAAAATATCCTCATAAAGAAAACTAACAACTGAATTTTCAGTAGCAGAAACTAATGCTTTGGCTTCTACCCATTTAGTGACATAATCAGTACATACCAATATATACTTCTTTTGTTTAAATGGTGGATTAATAGGTCCAATGAAATCTAAAGCCCATTTTTCAAAGGGTTCGATGAGTACCTGTGGTTGCAATGACATTTCATTTGAAAGAATCAGTTTCCCTACTCTTTGGCAACTGTCACACCTTTTGACATATTCTTTTGTATCTTTGAAGAGGGAAGGTCAATAATATCCTAAAGAAAGGATTTTATAGGTTCTCCTTTTGTCAGCAAAGTGTCCGCCGCATTGTTCATCATAACATGCTTTGAGGATGTCAGGCATTTCCTCTTCCCTAGCACATCTTCTGATCACAGAATCTGGCCCTGTTTTAAACAATTCATTATAAATCCACGAATATTTTGAACTTTCCTGAATAATCTTTCTTCTTTCATTAGGAAATAGATGTGGAGGTAGTTTCCCTGTAACCAAATAGTTAGCAATATCTACATACCAAGGAGTCTTAGTAGTTACTGCAAATAAATATTCATCAGGAAACTTATCCTCTACAAGAAAATCTTCTTTAGTATTTTGGATCCTAGACAAGGAATCAGCTACTGTATTTTGTTTTCCTGGTCTATCTAACACAGTAATATTGAATTCCTGTAAAATTAAGAGCCATCTTGTAACTCTGCCATTAGTAACAGGTTTGTTCATTAGATATCTAATCGCAGAATGATCAGTATGGACAAAAGTTTCATAGCCTGTTATATAATGTCTAAATTTATTGATTGCATGAACAACGGCTAAGAACTCTCTTTTAGTCACACTATAGTTTAACTCAGTGGGAGTCAAATTTTTACTGGTATAGTAAATGGCATAAGGAACTAAATCCTTTTGACCCAACACAGCTCCTAGAGCTGTATCTGAAGCATCTGTAGAAATATGAAAAGGAAGTTTCCAATTTGGCCCTCTTAAGATGGGTGCTTCAGATATTCTTGTTTTCAAAGTTTCAAATGCGGATTGACAATCAGGATCCCATTTGAATTCACAGTCTTTTGTAAGCAATTTGAAGAGTGGAGATGCTATTTTGGTGAAGTTTTCTATAAATCTTCTATAGTACCTAGTAAATCCTAGAAAACTTCTAACATCTTTTTGACAATTTGGAATAGGCAACTTGGAGATGACTTCAACTTTTGATCTATCAACTTTAATCCCGTCCCCTGAAATGTGATGTCCCAAAACAATACCTTCAGTAAACATCATAAAACATTTTTCATGACTCAATGAAAGGTTTGTTTCTTTACATCTTATAAGGACTTTTTCCAAATTCTCTAATGCCTCTTCAAATGAATTACCATAAACTGTAAAATCATCCATATAAACCTCTACACAATCATGGATTAGATCAGAAAAGATCCCTAGTACTGCTCTTTGGAATGTTGCAGGTGCATTACATAATCCAAAAGGAAGCACTCGGTAAGCAAAAGTTCTCCATGGACAGGTAAATGTGGTCTTATCTTGATCTTCAGGTGCTACCTGAATTTGATTATCACCACTAAAGCCACCCAAAAATGAAAAGTACTTTTTGCCTGCTAATGTATCTAATACTTGATCGATAAAAGGCAAAGGAAAGTGATCCTTCAAAGTTGCTTTGTTCAATTCTCTGTAATCAATGCATACTCTCCATTTACCATTATTTTTAGGTACTATAACCAAAGGGGAAACCCATCGACTATCTGAAATTGGATAAATGAAGTTTACATTGAGTAGTTTTTGGAGCTCCTCTTTCATTATCTCCCTAAGGTTTGGATTCATCCTTCTCTGAGGTTGTCTGATTGGTCTACTGTTTTCCTCAATGTAGATATGATGAATGCAAGTCTTAGGGTCAATACCTTTCATATCAGTATACTCCCATGCAAATGCAGTAGAATGTTTTTGCAAGATTTTGGTTAGCTCTTCCTGTTGTGATTTTTCCAAGTTTTTATTAATATTCAATGTTTTACCTGAAAAAATCTCAATGGCATAACTACAAACTCTTCCATAGAGTAAAGAGACATTTTTCTAGATGATAGATACTCAATGTCAGAATCTAACTGAAATTGTGTATGGTCATATTCTGAAGATGTTTCAAAATTTTCTAATGTATTCAGAATTTGACTATCTTCACTGATTTCAGAAATGGTAAAAACAGGTTGTATAGTGTTGTGGGGAAAAATGCCTATGCAGGACGATCCTATCCACCTAAGGTGTGACAGCGCCTTAGCAACAAACGAATACAACTATTATGATTTCTTCCTTTATGAAATGTGAAAGAGGGGAGATCGGCAGACTTACCGTTGTCTTCCGGTTGTCCCTCGATCTAGATCCTCTTCTCTTTGTGTGTCCACAGCTACTCGTCTCCTCGCTTGCTCAAGAGAACAGCTACTTGAATCCCACGAGGTCACAAGAGAACAGCTACCTGTGACAAGAGAACAGCTACTTGTGACAAGAGAAGAACACAATGCAAAGGCAAATATACATATTCATAAATGATTCAGGATTAGAAGTAAATCAAATACACTAATGCAATCATACAAAATACACCAGCATATAGGAAAGAATCAAGATAGCTTTATTGATAAGTAACAGGGTTCAGGAAGAGATACAACCCATAGGGCTCCAATCCAGCATCTCCTTCCCAGCAGAATGGAATTCCTTCTTCAGCTCCCTTCAAAGCATTAAGCACCCAATGTTTCCAGCCACAAACCAACACAATTCTTTGCAATCACAAAATTCCAGCCTTTAGATCCCATGGAGGAGAGATCCATATATAGATGTTTGGAGGGAGGATGAGTCAGCTTGAGATCTGACTAGTGTCCCCTCCCTCTCTCAGTTCTTGAGTCCACTTGGAGGTTCTTGCTTCCACTTGGAGATTTGGAACCTCTTACTCATCACCAGTCGAATTTCCTGATCCAAGTGTCATTTTGGAAGCTTCCTGGGCATTGACACCTTGAGGAATGACTTTGCCACTTGTCCAAACTCGCTCAGCGCAGGTAGCCTTTGTTGGAGTTGACATTCAACGCAGGTAGACAGTGGAGCAGTTGACATTCAGCGCAGATGCTCAGTGGAAAAGTTGACATGATCCTGAATTGGCTTGTTTTTGAGTGTTTTCAGGTGGAGAACTTCTGTGAATTGCTATGGTTAGTTGGCCTTGTTCCTCTAGGGGTAGGAACAACATGTTTAGGGACTTTGGATCCCTTAGATTATGGACATTTCATGCTCAATGCTGCAAGGCACAAAAATGTCTATAACATATAGTGTCCTCATCATCGACCCATTCATTATCTCCTACTTCTGTAATTGCTTTTGCTGGAGGATACAAATTGAATTTCTTTGTTGAATTACCATCAGAAATATACATATCCCCAGATCTACAACTGATAAAAGCATCAGCTGTGGCTAGCCAAGGTCTTCCTAACATGAGTGGGTGCCCTCCTAGATTACTCTTGGGAGTTAAAATCATGAAATCTACTGGATATTCCCAAGAATCTAAGGAGACCGAAATGTCTTCTAATACACCATCTGGATTGATGATTGATCGATCTGCAAGTTGCAGTAGAGTAGGTGTAAAAAGAAGATTAGGAAGTTTTAGCTGTTCCATAATCTGTCTACTCATAATGTTGATAGTATCCCCTAAGTCAATCAAAGTGTTTGGCATTTCTACCCCATTGATATGTGTTTTGAAAATTGGACTACCGGGATCTACATACTTCTGCATAGTAATTTTTCCCATCATGATATCTGCAATTTTTCCTACCAGGTGGATTCTTCTTGTATCTCTTGGTTTCCTTCCTGGTATTTTGAGACTCAACTCCTTTATTTTTTTTGCTAGAATAGGAATCTCTTTAATGGCTTGTAGCAAGGGATTCTTGATACAGACATTCTTTAATTCATCTAGGAAATCATAGTCAGGCAACAAGATTTTTTTTCCACCCCCTTGTCAATTTGTAATCTTTCAGGGAAAGGAGGTGTGGATGAAGATACAAGTTGCTCAACTCTAGGAGTTGTGAGGGTTGAATCTTTTTCTTTCTGAATGTTTGGGTTTTGAAGAGATGCTTCGGAACCTTTATTGGCTTCAAGAGAATCTTCCTCAGAAATACTTTGCTTTTGAGCATCTATAGAAGGTTTTCCTAAGACTCTACCAGATCTGAGTTGTACATCATTGAGAGGAACAATCATATAGGTAGGAAATTGTTGTCCTTCTACCATGTAAGCGTTTTGAGGATTTTTATTATTGGGATTTGGCAATGGCTGGGATGGTAGTTGATTTGCCTTCTGTTGGAATGGAAGCAAGAGTTGAGAATTTAGATTTTGTTGAGAAGGTTGTTGTTGTTGTGGAAATGGCAATGAAAGTTGTGGATTTTGATTTGGAAGTTGTGGAGCTTGTTGATTTTGAAAAGATGGAGGATATTGATAAAATTGAGCAAATCTCCGATAAGGATTTTGCATACCTTGTACCCATGATTGAAATGGATTTTGAGGTTGGGACCAAGGTTGTTGCCAAGAATTCCAATTTGGTGGGGATTGGAAGTTCATAGGGTTGTTAAACCCTTGATTTTATTGCCCTTGCTAAGGTCTTCTTGAAACAAAACAAAGAGATTCCACTGAATTTGGATCTTCTTGAAAGACAGCTTTGAGCCCAGGAATTGAAGGACAATCCTTGGTCTCATGGTTTTCTGAGAAAACCATACATGTTTCTACAACTTTTGCATCCAAAGGGCATTTCCTTAGAGCATGTTTCTTCCTACATTTTGGACAAAAGATGGCCAAAGCTTCAGCTTCTGCTTTCTGCTTGTTTTGTATTTTAAGGGTGTCTAATTATTCACTAAGGCTCCCTAAAATATTGGTTTTGAACTCATCAGGCATATTGCCAATCTCTGCCCTACTTACTGATCCAGTTGCAGACTTGTTTTCCCTAATGAGAGAAGGATCTCTAGGCCCTTTTCCAGTTTTAGATTTTCCCCTTGAGAGATGGACACATAGCTCTGCTATATCACGAAGTGGAAGTTGAGAAATATCTCCCTTTCCCATCATGTTTAAAATATCTATCCATTCATATCTAATGGCTTTTAATAGAAGGGATTTCAAGGTCTCCTCATCTATGTTACTCTTTTTTGCTCTTTTCAGGTTGTATTGAAATCTTTCAAGTAAATCCTCCAAGTTTTCATCTTCTTTTTGCACCATTTTGAATACCTCATCCTTATGGTTGGTGGGCATGCAATAGTCGAGATATCTATCCAAAAATGTTTTTTTCATATCATCTCAAGTCCTAATAGATTGAGTGACTAATCCCATGAACCATTTCAAAGCGGCTCCCTTCAATGTTGAAGGAAACAATTTGAGTTTTTGAGAGTCTTCCATATAATCATAAGTTCTGCACACGACTTCAAACTCAAATAGAAATGTTTCAGGATCCTCACTTCGCAACCCATAAAATTTTGGGAGGACAGATGGCGAGATGTTTTTCATTGTTGTATGAGATTCTTCATCAACTATAGGAAATCCAAATGAGTTATTTCCATCCCTATTTCCCCCATTGTTACCTCTACCTCCTCCATTGTTTCCTCCTCCTCTACCTCTACCTCGACCTCCACCCCCTAATCCATTTACTACTTCCTCTATCATGATAGTTTACCCAGAGATTTCAGAATCTTCTGGTTCTTCTATTAATGGAGAATGAGAAGGAATTTCTCCCTCTTCTTCTTCAGGTGATTCTAACTCTTTGATTACAATATGTTCTCCTGTAGAAGTAAAGAAAGGTTCTTCTCCTAAATCAGATTTGGTGGATAGTATGGGAGAGTTTCCTAATTCAGCTGCTGCCCCTTGAATTCCAGGAATCCTAAGGCTAGGAGTGTGAGTTGGAGACGATGGAGATGTGTCTTGTCTATGACTTAAAGTAGATGGGGTTGTAAAAATCGAACTCTTGGCCCTAGCTATAAACCTTCGCCTAGAATCTCTTGCTCTATGCATGTCATTTTTTTCTTTCAAGTTGGGCTAATAATTCTCTTTCTGATCTTCCAGATCACACTAGGTGCAAGAAGAGAGCATACTCAAGAAATTATTAAACTGATAACTCTCTTTTCTGATCCTCTAGATCACACTAGGTGCAAGAGGAGAGCATACTTTGAGTAGTTATCAATTTTTGCCTTCCTTGAATTTTTCTGTTTTATTTTTTTTTCAAGAAATTGGCTACCTAGTTTCACTTCCCCGCCAACGGCGCCAAAATGTTTGGTCAATTTAGAGTGTCCTAAATTTCTATATTAATTGTTAATCCGGGAGTCGTAAACTGCTGAAGTGAGGTGCACTATAAATGCAAGATAACCAATTTCTTACTTCTTTGTCGTTTTTTTATTTTTGGTTTATTTTTGGGTTTATCTTTTGTTGATTCCCTAATGTGAGATGACAATTCTAAGAGTCAAGTATGGATATAAGTGTTCAAGGCAATGGTGACCTTTAAAATGATTTCCAAACTTCAAAATTAAAACATGCAATAATGAAATTAACTTCTGAAAGAGAATAAAAATGTGCCAGAATTCTAATTAAACGAAATAATGAGCTAATGACTATGAAACCCAGTATCCTTGCTGTTGTATAAAAAGAAACTAAACTCAAAGAAATTCAAAGACTGCAAGCAAAGTAAACTAAATCATATTACATCAACTCATATTTTGACCCCTCACCATTCGACTCGCTCTGGCTATAGGAGGTAATCATAAACAAATTGAGCAATCTGATATCTAATTTGCATAAAATGAAACTAAGATCAAACTACGCATTCATACTTCAATCCCTCACCATTTGACTCGCTCTGGCTATAGGAGGTAATTGAAAATGACATGAGTAATCTAATATCTATTTTGCAGAAAAGTAAATGAACAAAACTTGAAAAGAAATAAAACAGTGTTGGAATTAGAACTAAGAAAATAAATCAGCAGAAGGACAAGATAATTCCATGTCATTGGTCATTAAAAAGCTATGTGCAAATGCCTCGGGCTACCTAGTAGAATCTGAAACAAAACACTGATCATTTAACAACGTCAGAAAGCGTAAAGCATAAAAGTTAAAGACAACAATCAACGTGAATACCATAAGTAGTGCAATATATACAAGTAAACAATTATGGCATCAAGAACGTAAAGGAATAAAGCACGAAACTATACAACAGTTAACAAAACCTTGGTGTGTACAGGGGCCCTCTGCACCACCTCGGCCAATCAGTAATCAACCACGAATTGAGCTTAGAAATGGTGTCTTCTCATGTATTAAAACACAGTCATAACACAGGAATAAAGTCACGACACTGTGGCTCGTAAACAGTCAAGTTACATTACAAAAAGCTAACTAATATGCATATGAGAATGCTTTATTTATAACAGAGGATATCACTTCCTAAAATCTACGCTGATAAAAAGACACGTGAATAACCACTTCCAAAATCTAGCATTATGGTAGCCGTGAAGATTAAATCCAAGGAGGGTGGTTGTTAGATTCGGTTCATGGAGCAGTCCACAGGTGTTAAAACGTCTCCTAAGATTTAGGAACAGCCACGCAAGTCTTCACGTGGTGAAAAACAGAGTTTTTCCACCGTAGGACTCTTAGGTTGACCACTGCTTGACTATCTTTGACCACGGCCTTTTGTGAGGGATTCAGCTGAACCAAGAGGACACGGTCCATGTCCACATCATTTACAACTTGCCCATGTGGCCGGATTCGCTTGAAGACACCTGTAACATAGACTTCAACAAAAAGGTTGCGGAAAGTTGAACTGGCTACAGAAACTGACAAGATTCTGCAGCTGAATGAGCAAAAATCTAAATCAAACAGCAGACACAAGACATAGTTACGAAACCATTTTATATGCTCTTTTTAAAATAATATGCAATGATTTGGTATCTTAGGAGGTCCAGGTAAATGGAAAAAGGCTAGAAAGGTGTATAGGGAAGATGCAAGTTTGGAGCTCAACACTTACTCTCTTTACATTTTTTATTTTTTATATGGGAAAACTTTTTGCAGAAAACAGAAGTATGTACATTATTACAAGACTAACCATAGCCAATTCAAAATTATGAATCTTGTTATTATAGGACCCTGACAGTGGCTCCACATGGGGATGGCATTTCCTGGTGAAATTTCAATAACTTTAAGATCAGTAGCCTTTGAAACATTGACTGTGGTTGCCTTGTAACTGCTCCTCAGTGATCTACTTTATTCATACATATGATGGTACACCTTTCAAAGCTCAGGGCATTCTCTTTGGGCTTCAACCTCAAAATATTACCATCCAATCCAATCTAAACTTTACAATGTTATATACAATGAGCAAAGTAAAAAAATGAACTAATGTTAATATGTGGACAAGTAATGCTTCAGCATTCTACCATTGAATGGTCCTCCTGGTAGATCTGTTTCATCTAACTATCTCAAGAAAAATGCATTGTTACCTCTGTAACCATAAATGCTATAAAGGCCTTGCCATAGCAAATCAAATTTACCATGTTTACCATTTTATTCTCTTCTAGAATCCCATTTGAGTACTTTATTACCTATATAAAAATCACCAACTTTGGTTTTCTTCTCAATTTTTTCTTTTATTTTATCCTAGATCACTTGTGACTTAACATAGACTTCTTCTCTGGTTTGCTGCAAATGTATTATCAAATTTATCCTCCTTTGGATATCATTTGGTTCTACTGCAACTCTTGAATCATTTTCATCACTGGTACTCCTAAAGAGGATGGAAAAACAACATCCATTCCATATACTAGCCGATAGGGAGATGTACCAATGGACTTTTTGGTAGTTAGTTTGTCTGCCCATAAGGCATTAACCAACTTTTTGTTCCAGGTCTTCTTGTTGTCTTCTAGTAGTTTCTTGATGATATTAACAAGGCTTTTGTTTGAGGATTCGGTAATTCCATTACCTTGACGGTGATAGGCAGTGGAATGGCCAAGGGTAATGTGATATTTGTTACAAAAGTCTACCATTTTCTTGGATTTGAAAGCAGCCGCATTATCAATAATGATCTTTTGTGGGCATCCAAATCTAGAAAGGATATTGTTCTCAAGGAATGAAATGATGACAGAGTTTGTGACTTGTCTAGAAGGGATGGCTTCTATCCATTTAGTAAGGTAGTTAGTGGTTGTCAAAATCCATTTATGCTGAGCTGAGGAGGATGGGTGAATTTTTCCAATGAAATCCAAACCCCATTTTTGAAACGGCATTTCTGTGGAGATGGGTTTGAGAGGTAATGGTAAGAGTTTCCTTTTGCCTTCAAATATTTGGCACTTTTGATAAGAGGTCACATATTTCCTGACATCTACAAAAAGGGTGGGCCGGTAAAAACATTCCCTTAAAATCTTATCAGCAGTTGTTTTCCAGTATAGATGTCCTCCACAATCTCCTGCATGAAATTCTTTCATAACTTTGTCAGCTTCATCTTTTAATAAACAATTCAATAAAATGCCACCATTATCTTTCTAAAATAAAGCACTGTCTATGATACAATATTTCATTGATTTCATTTTCAATTATCTACCTTTAGTTCTAAATAAACCAGGAGGAGCTTGTAGCTTTAGTAAAACAAATATGATATCTGCATACCAAGGTGAATCTATGAAAGCTTCACTAATCTGTGGAGTCACCATCTCTTCCTGATCATCTAGGGCACCAATGAAATTTATATCTAAGGCCTGACAGTTCGATTCGGACATGAGTTTAGCTAAACCTTGGCCTTTGATAAGTTTTATAGGCTTTATTTCTATGTCATATTCCAAAATGGTGGAAATTCATTTGCCTCTCTTTCCTTCTAGCCATTTTGTGTTAAGATATCCTTTTCTATTGAATTTGGAACATATGCAATGACGTGTGAGTACAAGATGTACACTCTGAAATATTTAATAGCTTTCACTAAAGTAAGTGCTTGTTTTTCCATTATGTTGTACTTTAGTTTAGCATCTCTTAAAGATTTGTTGAAAATGGCAATAGGCTGCTCATAGCCTTAATCATTCTTTTGCAACAAGACTGCTACAATAGTATGTTCTAAAGAAAAAGAAAAAAATTATAAAATATTTTTTGAAATCAGGACTTATGAGGACTGGTGTTTTAGTAAGGGCTCCTTTGATTGCCTCAAAAGACTGTTTAGCCTCTACTGTCCACTTAAGTGTTGAATCTTTCTTTAACATGTTATTTAATTTTTTGATAAATTATGCTAAGTTAGAAATGAATCTTCTAAGAAAAATTATTTTACCTAAGAATCATTGTAATTCTTTGATGTTTCTGTTGAAGATAGCAACAAGAAATGATAAAAATAGAATCCAGAATATTCAAATTTTAATTTGTCCTTGAATTAAAATTGAGAATTAAAATTCGAATTTAGTCTCATTAGCTGCTTGGAAAATAATTAATTAACTCATCTTGGATTACTTGGAGAAATTCAAGCTAGAAGCCTTTGTGAAGTCATGCAACAGTTATCCCTTAAATTAAGGAGAGTATCCCTTAATTAAGGAGATAAGAATGGGTTGTATTTGAGTTGTAATTAGTTAGCTTAGTTAACTGAGTTAAGTCCAGTTAAATTAGTTCCAAAATGTTTGAGGAACTAATTGCGAGTTCAGTCAGTTAATGCATGCATGCATCCAACTAGTGTACTGCAGATAATTGAAGATTCACTCATCAGAAACACATGCATGTCTATTATGAGAAAGACCCAGTTGAGCTAAATTTCAAGGACAATGTACTATCAGTTGCATGTTTTCTCCTATAAAGGAAACTCATGCATGCAGTCAAGGGAAGGTTCCTTGAGGATTGCGTAGTTTTATAGGGTGTGAGATCAGTGTGAATGATCAGTGTTACACTTGGTAATAGCAGGATCACCCAGGAGAAACTGCGGAAGGAAATAGGAGGCTTGGAGGGCAGAGGAGAAGGTTTGTGAGAAGTCTTAATTGCTTGTGAGCATCCAGGAGGATTGTACTGAGAGCTGGCCACCTGTGAGAGTTAAGGCTTTGTGTAATTCTGAGATATTTCCACCTTGTATGATAATATAGATAGTGGGGTTTTTAGCTAAGTCTTTCCCCTAAGTATTTTCTGTGTTTCATGTGCATTGATTCTTCTTCTTTTGGTTATATGTGTTCAACTCAATCTTGCTCAAATCTTTTAAGCTTCCGCAAATTGATAGTAGAAGTAGGTTATAGTATTTTGCTTTGGTTATATTGCACTATCAGGTTAACCTGCAGCAGATCTACAAAGAGCTGGATTTGTACACAAAATTTCTACATGGTATCGAAGTTGTGAACAATATACAAAGAAGAGAATTCGAAGTTTGAAGTTTGGGGTTGTAGGTGCAAATCGAATTCATCTCATACTTCGGATTGGTCAATGGTGTTCTATGGCTTGAGACTTGAGTTTGCCTTGGATGGCAGCTCAAATTACATAGCATGGAAAGATCACATGGAGGCTGTATTAGAAGACAATGGCTTGAAGGATTTCATTGATCAAGAAATCCCAAAGCCAGGTTCAATTAATGCACAAGAGTTGGCTGAGTGGAAGAAGTGTGTGGCGAGGGCGAGACAGATCATCCTTGAGGGAGTTCGAGACCATATTGTCTCGAGTCTCCATGGGAAGGATACTCCATATTCAATGTGGAAAACATTGAAGGACCTCTACCAGAACAATAGCGACCAAAGGAAATTAGCGCTCAAGGATAAGCTTCGAAGAATCAAGATGGAGAACGACGATACTATTTCCACATATCTAAACAAGCTCACCACCTCCAGAGATGAGCTTGATAGTGTGGGAATAACTACTGCTGATGATGATATGGTGAGCCTCGCTCTCCTCAGCCTTCCAAAGAGATGGAATAGCTACCAGGACTCTGTGATTGGAAGGGAGAAACTGTCGGATTGGGAATGACTGTGGTCAGATCTCATGCAAGAGGAGATCAGGAGGAGCACATTAGATGGTTCTTCATCCAAGGATGATGAAGAAAATCTGGCCTTAGCAAGTAAGGCAAAGAAAGGGAAGGAGAAGGATTCTCATTCCAAATCGAATTCTTCTCATGGTAAGAAGAAGGTTGACAAGTCTAAAGTGAGATGCTTTAATTGTCACGAGATGGGACATTATGTGACTAATTTCCCATCGAAGAAGTCCAATAAGGGATCCTCGGAAGGATCAGAAGGTGAGGCATTAGCCTCTCAATTTGAGATGGACTTTACCCTCATTGCATGCATGGTGTCATCGATGATGGGTTGTGGTTGGTATCTTGACAGTGGAGCCTCATTCCACATCACCGGCGATAAACATTTATTCAGTACCTTGGAGGAGAAAGACCTCAAGATGTGTATAGAGTTGGGTGATGATGAAAGGTATAGTGTTTCAGGAGTGGGCACAATTGCTTTTCAGAGGGAGCATGGAGCTCTTATCACCTTGACAAATGTGAAGTATGTGCCTGGACTAAAGAAGAATTTGGTATCGATCATGATGTTGGAGGACAAAGGCTACAATGTTGTCTTCAGTAAGGGAAAGGTTTTCCTTAGACACATCACCGTGAGACAGGTGAAACAGATCGGTTCATGAGTTAAGAACCTGCATGCTCTTGAGGTTCAAGATGCATGCAAATCCTTGCGGAGCAAGGAAAATGTTGAGACTCGGTGGTTGAGAGGGAGAGTAAATTACCTCTCAACATGCAGCCCCGGAAGAAGTCTCAGACAATTATGGAGGAGCCAAAATTGGAGATGTTAAGAGGAGATCGAGTGAAGGCATCCACTCATGCAGAGACCTCCAATAGGGGGGGATTTCGAGCCAAGTGGGCAGAGGGATCACATGCAGCCATACCTCCAGGTGTGAGGTGGGGCGATGTGAAGTGATAGTCCCAAGAAGGCTGAAATTGGGCAGGGTTCATTGAGAGGTTTTATCTCATGGATCATACCTTGCTACGGGAGCCCAAAGTACATAGTAGCGAGAGGAATTAGTGGGATTGATGCAGTCAGAGATCAAAGTGATAGAGGCTAGAGAAGTTAGATACTGAAGAGCACAGAGAATGATTGACAATAATGCAGAAAGGCAGAGTCAGCAGAAGCGCAAAGTTTTCAGTTGACAGAGGCAATAACAGTTAGAGACTTTGATGACAGATGCGTCATATTGATTCAGGTTGGATGGTTTTTTTTTTTTTTTTTTTGGAGTTGCTGGAGCAACAACACTAGAGAGAAGTGTTGCATGCATTACATTCCAAAGGTTCAAGATCAGGATTGAGTTGAATTCCTTTCTTGTTGAGAGGGAGTGTTGAAAATAGCAACAAGAAATGATAAAAATAGAATCCATAATATTCCAATTTTAATTTGTCCTTGAATTAAAATTGAGAATTAAAATTCGAATTCAGTCTCACCAGCTGCTTGGAAATAATTAATTAATTCATCTTGGATTAATTAGTTGGAGAAATTCAAGCTAGAAGTCTTTGTGAAGTCATGCAACAATTATCCCTTAAATTAAGGAGATTATCCCTTAATTAAGAAGTTAGATAAGAATTAGTTGTATTTGAGTTGTAATTAGTTAGATCAGTTAACTGAGTTAAGTTCAGTTAAATTATGATCTAGATCTTGGGGGGAGGCCCCCAAGATCTGAAAAATTGAAATGCCAAAATAAAAAGAGGAGAATGCCCAATAAACCAAACCACAAAGAAACTTTTTGTTAAAACAGATAATAATTGTAAGGACTACATTGTGGTGAACAAACTGTCCTTTTACAAAATGTGACTTGTTATAAGCAGTGGCGGCTACATGCCTTTGAACCCTAAATGTGACTTGTTACTTATAGTATTTTTCAGTTACAATACCACGGGTCAATTCCATGGGTGAATGAATACCATCGGTGGATGTCACAATACCACGGGTCAATTCCATGGGTGAATAAATACCATGGGTGGATGTCACAATACCATGGGCAGATACCATGGGTGAATGAATACCATGGGTGGATAAATACCATGGGTGGATGCCACTTACAATACCATGGGTGGATGAATAACATGGGTGGATGAATACCATGGGTTGATGCCATATTCCATTCGGATTATTCCTCCCTCCTTAAGAAGCAATGGTCCCCATTGTGTGAAGTTCCATCCTGCGAAGTCTTTGTTGAATATGAAGACCCACTGAAGAGAAGGGTTTTATGTGGTTAACCCATAACCATGATGAACGAAGATTCGAGGATAGAGATACCCTGTAATGCTTGTTACCAACTGTGATACTGATCGTGTGTAGCCTAGCAAATGGACTTCGATGAAGTGTGGGTTTGTGGATGACTCATAACCATGATGAACGAAGATTCGAGGATAGAGATACCATGTAATGCTTGTGACCTACTGTGATACTGATAGTGTGCGGCCTAGCAAATGGACTTCGATGAAGTGTGGGTTTGTGGATGACCCATAACCATGAGAAATGAAGATTTGAGGATAGAGATGCCCTATAATGCTTGTGACCAACTGTGATACTAACAGCGTGCGACCTAGCAAGTGGACTTCTATGACAAGGATTTTGTGTGGTTGACCCATAACCATGATGTTGGTTGTTGATGAAGTAGTAGGTGCCTACATAGCCTGGGGTGGGAGGCCACGTCTCAAAATAACCCAAGCCGAATGCTGCTATGCTAAAAATGATGAATGTGAAGCAGGTGCCTACTAAAGTGGGGTGGGAGGGCATGTCTCCAACGGGAACCCACTTCGAATGCTGCTCCAGAATTAAAATGGACATAACTCGGTCAATATAACTCAGAATATTTATTATAACCTATTTTTGGAAGCAGAAGGACCATTTTGCATCTTCCCATGTGTTGGAAATCCTTATCTAGACACTCTAGAATCTCATATTCGCGCTGCAATTTTTCCGCCATCACAAAAGTTCTGAAAAATAGTTGATTTTAAATCAGCGATATCTCCCACATACAAACTCCAATTTGACCCATTTTTTTTTGAAATTGGGTGATTTTTTAAGAGGAGCTCAGATATACAATATTTTTTTTTAAATTCTGCACAAAATCTACAAGAAATGATAGGAGAGTTGCCGTCCACTAGTTGTCGTTGGAAAAAAATTCTACAACATCGCTGATTTTAAATCGGCGATATCTCCCTCATCCAGACTCCGATTCGGCTGATTTTTTTTTTTGAATTTTGATATTTTTTCACAAGAAATTCAGATATGGTATTTTTTTGGTAAATATTGCACCAAATGTTTCATATCTAATATGCAAACTCGCTGTCCAAAAAATAATTCCTGGAAAAAATGAAAAACAAAAAAAGAAAAATTCTTCTTGCATGGCCCAAGAAAGTGCTTTGTGGAGGTCGCAGCACGTGCCTAAAGTTTGTTGAATATTGCTGCAAAATTTTGAAACTGAAATATGCATGAAACGCTCATTCCCATGGAATCATAACCTGCTCTGATACCACATTGTGGTGGACAAACTGTCCTTTTACAAAATGTGACTTCTTACTTATAGTATTTTTCAGTTACAATACCATGGGTCAATTCCATGGGTGAATGAATACCATGGATGGATGTCACAAGACCACGGGTTAATTCCATGGGTGAATGAATACCATGGGCGGATGTCACAATACCATGGGTCAATTTCATGGGTGAATAAATACCATGGGTGGATGCCACAATACCATGGGAAAATACCATGGGTGAATGAATACCATGGGTGGATGTCACTTACAATACCATGGGTGGATAAATAACATGGGTGGATCCCACTTGCAATACCATGGGTAAATTCCATGGGTGGATGAATACCATGGGTTGATGCCATTTTCCATTCGGATCAAATTGGTTCCAAACTATTTGAGGAACTAATTGTGAGTTCAGTCAGTTAATGCATGCATGCATCCAACTAGTGCACTCCAATTAACTGAAGATTCACTCATCAGAAACTCATGCATGTCTATTTTGAGAAAGACCCAATTGAGCTAAATGTCAAGAACAATGTACTATCAGTTGCATGTTTTCTCCTATAAAGGAAACTCATGCATGCAGTCAAGGGAAGGTTCCTTGAGGATTGTGTAGTTTTACAGGGTGTGAGATCAGTGTTACACTTGGTAACAGTGGGATCACTTAGGAGAAACTGCGGAAGGAAATAGGAGGCTTGGAGGGTAGAGGAGAAGTTTTGTGAGAAGCCTTGATTGCCTGTGAGCATCTAGGAGGATTGCACTGAGAGCTGGCTAGTTGTGAGAGCTACGGCTTTGTGTAATTATGAGATATTTCCACCTTGTACGATAATACAGATAGTGGGGTTTTTAGTTGAGGCTTTCCCCCGAGTATTTTTTGTCTTTCATGTGAATTGATTCTTCTTCCTCCAGTTATATGTGTTCAGCTTGATCTTTCTCAAATCTTTTAAGATTCCGCAAATTGATTGTAGAATTAGGTTATAGTATTTTTCTTTGGTTATATTGCATTATTGGTTTAACCTGTAGCAGATCTACAAAGAGTTGGATTTGTAGACATAATTTCTACAGTTTCTACGATGATTGATGTTTAGGATTGCCTCTATTCTAGCTGGATCTATTCTAATTCCATCTTTTGATATTATGTGTCCCAAGAATTTACCTTCGTCTAGACCAAAGTGTGTCTTTTTGGGATTCAAGGAAATGCTAAATTTTCTACATTTAATAAAAACTATTCTTAGGTGATCTAGATGTTTATTACCTGATTTGGAAAACATTGGGATGTCATCTTGGTAAGCCACTAAAAAGTCATGGATTTCTTTTGCAAAAGCTATGTCCATTGCTCTTTGGAATGTTGCTCCAACATTCATTAATCCAAAGAGCATCTTTAAATACATGAAAGTACCCCAGGGAGTGGTAAATGTAGTCTTTGCTTGATCCTTTGGTTGAACTAAGATTTGGTTGTATCCAGAGAATCCATCAAGCAATGAAATTCTGGATGACCCTACTACCCTCTGGAGAATGTGGTCCATTTTAGGGAGGGGATAGTTATCTTTTAGTGATACTTTGTTCAAGTTTCTGAAATCAACACAGAGTTTGATTTCTCCTGTTTTCTTTCTAGTAGTGACTAAATTAGAGACCCAATTTGAATATCTAATTGGTGCTATGATTTGTGCATCATACATCCTTTTTACTTCTTTTCCAATTAATCGCATAAGAATTGGATTAGTTCTCCTAAGCTTTTGTTTAAAGGGTTTCTGATCTTCTTTGTTGGGTATCTTATATTGAATAATGCTAGTGTCATAAGATTTAAGGTCTTCATAACTCCAAGAAAATACATCTTGAAACTCTTTGAACAAACTTATGTATTTCAGCTTTTAATGTGGAAGTAGTGCTTTAAATATTTTGATAAGCTTGGGTTTTTCTTCTGTTCCTATGTTACATTCTTCTATGTCTGATCTTAAAGGCTCCATTTTTGGCTTTCTGGCTACATCATTTGAATCAAACAAATCTTCTAATGGGACTAATCCCTTAGGCAAAAAGTTATTTTTAAGGTTTAAAATCTCAGAATCATCATTGATTATTTCTTTTATTTCTACTTTTTCTAAGTTATCTACTTCTACTTTAGTGAATTTAGTGGGTTTATCTACATCTAAAGAATTTATATCTATCTCACTATCTACTATGCAATCAGTATCTATGTTACAATTTTGGAATTCTCCCTCAGCATTCATAAAATCATAGATTTGAGAGTCTTGTGAAAAAATCTGCCAATATTTCAGATTATCAGGTATAACAGGTTTGTGTCTTACTTCGGTAGTGTAGTGGTTGTTGGGCTAAAAAGGTTATCTTCAAGTGCTAACAAAAGAAGCCAAACTGTGAGCTTGCATGTTCTATTTCCTAGGAATAGCAACAAAATCAGTTTCAAGAAGTTCCGTAATTATATCTAGAACAGTTTCTCTGTATCGGCTAAGTCTAGGATTATTCACAGAATATTCTCCTTTAATTTTTTTTATGATCAATTCCGAGTCTCCCATGATAGAAACTCTCTTGGCTCCAAGTTTTCTTACAATTTGTAGTCCTAAGATTAAAGCTTCATACTCTACCATGTTGTTTGTGCATTTAAAGTTTAATCTGAAGGCATGACCTTCAGAATGATTATTTTTCATGTTATGAATCCAAACTCCTGCACCTACTCCTAATCTATTTACAGAGCCATCAAAATATAAATCCCATAGAGACTCATGTGTTATGTTTTCACTATCAGGTGCTTTTTGTTTTTCTTCTACAACTGTGATTTCATTTTTGCCATTCTCTGAATTATACAAGATAAATGAGTCCATATCAGAATGCACAGAGTATATGGGTAATTCTGTGGTTTTTCTGAACTACTTACCATTTATTTCATCAAGGATTCTCTGTAAAGTTTTCTTTTCTGACCAAAAACAGTGATTGTAGCATATGACATGTCTAACTGTAGAGATCCTTGCCATTTTTCTCCCCATGAATGAGATAATAGCATTCCATACTTGGGTGGGATATCAACAACTATTATGTCCATATCAATACTCTTTGTTGGGTACTGGATTAGAGTCACACACAAATATTTAATCAGGCCAAGGCATTTGACTTGACTAGAATCAAAGGAAAACAGGTCGTTATAGGGTTTGGTGATATCTAAATTCAATCTTTCCATGATTGCTTTAGGCATCAGGTTATGGGATGTCCCTGAATCTAGCATAGCATTATGTAAGATTTTATCATGAATATTTAAGGTAATGTAGAATGGAGGGATACCCCCTTGTTGATGTTTTTCATTTACTTCTAGACCAAATAATGACTCAGGTTGATCATCATTAAGGTTTACAACATCTTCGCCTTCACCTATGTTTAGTGTTTTAGTGATTTGTGATTTGTATGATTCATTTTTCACTAGCTTTGTCAAAGGAACAAATATTTTCAATTTGGTTATCTCAGTCTTAATGTTGAATGGTAATTGAGTTTTTCTGATTATATGAGATCTTCCTTAGCAATTATGGTCTGTGTACTTTTATCTTCTTTTTCAGCACTTGGTAATTTAGTTTGTGTACCTGCAGTTTTGCTTTGAATTCTCTTATTTGAATAGTTTGAGTGATAGTTGATGTTTGAATCTAGCTGAAGTTATGTCTTCAATTTTTGGGCTGGAAGTCTCCTAAGTTCCTCTAGGGAGAATTTGTAGAACTTTGGTCACAAGAGATTTTTCTATTTTTTTAGTTTGGGTTTGGATGATTTATTAGTGGGAACTTTAGTATTCTTTGTGCTTCTAAGGCTATACTATTTGTGAACTTCATAGATAGCATATTCATAGCCTTGTTTGTAATCAAAGGACTCTCCAAATTCCAATTGTAATTGTTGTAACATGTACAATTCTTGTTATTCTTGAGTAAGAAAAACAACATCTTTGTTTTTAATCCCCAATAGGTTTATCTGGGTGTCCTCCTCTTCTTCATGGTTTTGAGAACCTTCAACGGATAGAACAACCCAGCCTGCGAGCCTAGTCTGGCGTATGTGCCACCTCTTCCTATCTCTTCTACTTTTGAAAACATTTCTTCTTCAGATGATGAAAGTGAGGATGAAAATCCTCCCCCACCTTCTCAGGATCCTCAACTTCCAAGATGGGTCCGTGCTACTCGGGATGCAGCAGGTGATCTTGTCGGTGATCCTACAGATCAGCGACGTACACGTTCTCAGTTTGAAAGAGCCTCTTCTTTACTGGCTCAAGCTCCAGTAAATCATGATCCTGACACTTTTGCAGAAGCTTCAGGCCATCCACATTGGGAAGCAGCTATGAATGAAGAATATCATTCATTGTTGGCAAATGATACATGGGATCTTGTTCCTCTACCAAAGGGACGCAAACTTGTTAGATGTAAATGGGTTTACAGAACCAAGTATGGACCAGATGGGAAAGTTGATAAACATAAAGCTCGTCTTGTTGCTAAGGGATTTTCACAGGTTGAAGGCATTGACTACACTGAAACCTTCTCCCCTGTTGCCAAAATGAACTCTATCCGCCTTTTTCTTTCCCTTGCTGCCTCTTTAAAATGGGAAGTCCATCAGATGGATGTTAAATCTGCCTTCTTGCATGGGGACTTGCATGAAGAAATCTATATGGAACAACCCATTGGCTTCATCCAAACAGACTCCAGCCTTGTATGTCGACTTAAGAAATCCCTTTATGGTCTCAAGCAAGCTCCTCGGGCTTGGTATGCCAAAATGGATAGCTTTCTTTTAGAATCTGGCTTTTCTAGGTGTCATTCTGACAATACTGTCTACACCAAGAAAGTGGGCAACTCTCTTATCATCCTTGTTCTTTATGTTGATGATCTTATCCTTACTGGTAGTGATCCCAACCTTATAAACCATGTGAAGTCCAGCCTTAAAAGGAAATTTGAAATGACAGACTTAGGACACTTACACTACTTTCTCGGTCTTCAAGTCTTGCAATCCAAGGAGGGTATTTCCCTTTCCCAGTCCAAGTATGCTTGTGATATTCTTCGTCATTTTCACATGGAAGATTGTAAGCCAGCCCCTTCTCCCTTTCAGTCTGGAGTCAAACTTTCAGTCTCTTGTACTTCTCCTGAAGTTGATGCTACCTTATACCGTCAACTTGTAGGAAAACTCTTGTATTTAACCCATACTCGTCCTGACCTTTCCTTTGCTATTGGCCTTGTTGCTCGTTTTATGCAAAACCCCCGTGAAAGTCATTGGAAAGCAGCTAAAAGAATACTTCGTTATGTTCGAGGTACAGTACAGTTTGGGATTCATTACAGTGCCAAAGCAGCTCCTATATTGGTTGGTTTCACTGATTCTGATTGGGTTGGTGACCCTGATGATCGGAAGTCTACTGCCGGTTATGTCTTCACTCTTGGTTCAGGACCTATTACATGGGTTTGTAAGAAACAGGCTGCCATTTCTCTTTCGTCAGCAGAAGCAGAGTATCGTGGTGCCATGGAAGCTAGTAAGGAAGCCTTGTGGCTTCGTCAGATACTATCAGAGTTTGGCTTTGAGCAGCAGCATCCAACCACACTTTGGTGTGATAATCAAAGTGCCATTCAGCTATGCAAAGATCCAGTCTAGCATCAGCGCAGCAAACACATTGAACTACACATGCACTTCATCAGAAAGCTCATTCATGACCATGTTCTTGAAGTGCAATATTGTTCAACAGATGATCAGGTTGCATACATCTTCACAAAGGCTCTCACAGAGGCGAAGTTCACTAAACTTCGATATATGCTTGGAGTTCAGGAAGTTGTCACTAAGGGGGGATAGGCTCTAGTGCCTCCTTCCTTCTCCTATTGTGTCATATTTGTAAATCCTTCAATCCTATCCCAAGTTGTTCTTAAGGGGGGATGTTAGGATATTCTGACACATAGGAAATAGTTAAGTTCAACTTGGTCTAGTATAGAGTTAGGTATAGAGTTAGGTAAAGTGTGTTTCTTTACCGCTGTACATTTTGTAACTTACAATCTGACGGTCACGATATGTAGTGATCCGACGGTTCACTCTCTCCTCGGTATTACCGACACTTGATCTGTGGCTTGACACCCGATTGGTCCATGAGTTTTATTTAAAGCGCATGGAGGGTCATTGTTCGGGTAATCCGTGCATGAGGGAAGCTTATGTAAATTTTCATTCTTTGATTAATAAATTGCCTGTAGTAGCCACGTTGGCGCAGGCCGTGGACTATTTCCCTCTTTGAGGGTTTTAACCACGTCAAAAATACTGGTGTATTGATCTGTGATCTGGTTGTGAGCGGTGTCCTTTGGTGTTCTTTCTGAGGAACTTACCCTGTAAATTCCTACAATAATTTTCCTGGAAAGGTGGTCTAACCTGTTGATCAGGTATATCATCTCTTGTTTTTCCAGTATTCATATCAACATAGTATTTTCCTGGCGAAAGCATCTTGCTGAAAACCCCAACTATCTATATATTATATTGATTGAGAACATGTAACAATACATAGTACAATACTTCTCACAAGTACTCAGGAATATCTCCACCTGTTACACACAATACAGCTCAGATCTGATCTCCAAATCTCCCCCGCTGCTTACGTGCCTCCATTGCGCAATCCTGCAAGAAAAGGAATGATAATGGATGGATCCCTGTAGAAATTTTGAATAATATGACACATATTCACAGAGATTATCTTGATTATACACTTATAAGTGGAACATGCATAATACATAACCTCCTCTACGTTGATCATCAATTTTGCAGAAACAAAACACAAGCATGCACACATAGAAGCATCAATCACACATATCAACACAGTACTTTCCCGGGGAAAGCATCTCGCTAAAAACCCCAACTATCTGTATATTATATTGATTGAGAACATGTAACAATACATAGTACAATACTCATCCCAAGTACTCAGTACTATCTCCTCATGCTACACACAATACAGCTCAGATCTGATCTCCAAATCTCCCCCGCTGCTTGCCTGCCTCCACTATACAATACCTGCAAGAGAATGAATTAATCCAAACTCGTTCCAAGTTATATTTACCTTGGAAAATTCTCACGCTGGAAATCACATGAGCACAGGCTATAATACTGGGCAATTCTCATAGGCATACTCAATCTCATGATTTGTGTGTGCAAATCTCATGATTTGTGTGTGCACATCTCATGCACAACTGATAGTCACAACTCAGCCCTTTCACTTACCACTAACACTTGTCTCCACTAAACTGTCCATGCACTGAGTTAATTGATGTATTCTTCAGTTGCATTATGAGTTAATAATTAGTGAATTAATTAATAACTAATTCACACAACTAATCACTTAGTCTATTGATCAGTTAGACTAAATACAACCAGTTTAACTAAGTCAAACTGAACACAACTCCATCAACTCCACATCTAACTCCACAGGACTCAATCGCTGAAGTTCTAACTGAAGTCCTTCATGCAATAGCTCAGTCATCCCATAGGTTACCACGCGATTCCTTCTCGGATCTGCATGTGCCACATCCGTAGCTCATCTTGAAGTGCTCCAAGAGAATAAGATAATGTTTAGAGTCCAAATATTATTAAGGGCTAATAATATTCGACTGTTCTATATTTAGACTGACAGTCACTCCGCTGTGATCTAAAGATAGAAGTCCAACTATTTTTCCCAACATGACCAATCATCCATAAATAGCATCCTGCAACTCATAGACCACGATCCATATGTCTAAAAATAGACATAGTCTAAAAATAGACTTGCGCCAAAAATAGCCTGCGGGCCCACTTAGTGAAGGCAACTCCTTTTCACTAAGCTCCATCATCTTGTTGCATTCTCAACAAGCATTTCTTGTTGCACACTTTTCAACACTCCCTCTCAATAAGAAAGGCTTCCTCTCAAACCCGATCTTGTAACTCTGGAATGTTCTGCATGCAACACATTTGCCCGGTCCACTTTCTCCGTCATCAAAGTCTCTGACTGCTATTGCCTCTGTCGACTGAAAACTCTACATCTCTGTGCTGTTCAGTATCTGACTACTCTAGCATATGTCACTTTGATCTCTGACTGCATCCGTGTTGCCGTTGGTTCTATCTCCCAGCATTGCATCCGCACTACACCTCAGTTACTGAAAAGTAAGTAACTGATCTCCCAACTGACCTCCCTGTTGGGCTAGGAACATACTCTGATGCTGAAGCTCTACCTGCTGCTGACAAGTGCTTCCTCTCTAACATCTGCGCTACTACAACATCTCCATGCATCTCGCACCATTACACACCTCTTTGTGCCACCTAGCACTGTGCAAAACACTTGTGCTCTCGCATTGTTGCAGCCTGCATGCTATGCGTTGTCCTGGGATTCCCTGCACTGTTGCTCTCTCTGCCACTCCATCCGCATCTGTCTCTACCCAATCAGTCAATTCCTGCTATTCCGCATTGGGGCTCCCATAGCAAGGTCTCATACAAGAGGTTGGGTACCTCAAGAATCCTGCCCCTCCTCCTTGGGACGATCACTCTATATCGCCCCACCTCCTACCTGGAGGTATCGCTGCATGTGATCCCTCAGCCCACCTGCCTCAAAGTTTCCCCCTACTGAAGGTCTCTGCATGAGTAAATGTCTCTACTTGATCTCCTCTCAGCTTCCCTTGTTGTGGCTGCTCCACAACCTCCTGAAGCTGTTGCACCAATTGTGGCTCCTCCACAATCGTCTGTGACTTCTTCTGGCTCTGCATGTTGAGAGGTAATATATGCTCCCTCTCAACCACCAAGTCTCCATCAGTTGCCTCGCTGCTCAAGGCTTTGCATGCATCTTGAACCTCAAGAGCATACAGGTTCTTGACCAGTGAACCAATCTGCTTCACCTATCTAGTGATGATGTGTCTAAGGAAAACCTTTCCCCTACTGAAGACTACATCATAGCCTCTGTCTTCCAAAATCGCAACCGACACCAAGTTTCTCTTCAGTCCTGGTACATACTTGACATCGGTAGGGGTAATGCGAGCTCCATGCTCCCTCTGAAAAATAACTGTGCCTACACCTGAGACACTATACTTCTCATCATTACCCATCGCTATGAGTATCTAGAGATCTTTCTCCTCCAAAGTACTGAACAAACTTTTGTCACCGGTCATGTGGAAAGAAGCTCCATTGTCAAGAAACCAACCACTTCCCACCATGGATGAAACCATGCATGCAAAGAGTGTGAAATCCAACTCAAACTGTGAAGCAAGTGCCTCACCTTCAGACCCTTCCCCGAATCCCTTCTTGGATTTCCTCCGTGGACAATTTGAAGCATAATGGCCCACCTCATGACAACGAAAGCATCAAACTTTCGATTTTTCAACCTTCTTCCCATCATTGGAAGAACCAGATTCAGAAAGAGAAACCTTCTTCTTCCCCTTCTTTGCCTTACTCGCTAAGGCACAGTTCTCCTCATCCTCCATGGATGAAGAACTGTCTCTGGTATTCCACCTGATCTCCTCTTGCACAAGATCCGACCAAAGTCTCTCCCATCCTGGCAATTTCTCCCAACCATTGACAGAGTCCTGATAGGAATGCCAACTCTTCGGAAGACCAAGGAGAGCCAAGCTCACCAAGTCCTCATCATCGACAGTCACCCCCATACTTCCCAGCTCATCCCGACATTGGGTGAACTTCATGAGATACTTGGGCATACTTTCTCCATTCTCACACTTAATGTTTCTGAGTTTATCCTTGAGTGTCAACTTCCTCTGGTCGCTCTTGCTTTTCAATAAATATGTCAACGCTTTCCACCAAGAAAACACTGCTGCAAATTCGAATTCCACCAGCTCAAAACTCAACCGCTTCTGATCTAAAATTCGTGAGAACAAAGTATTTCTCGTACAGAGATCGACTATATGGGCATTCACCGGATATCTCACCTTCCAAAAGAAGGATCAATCCAGAGGCTACCTGGCCAGATTACAGACTGTGCCTGAAGAAATAAAATGTAAACACTTCCTGAATAATAGATTTGATGATCAATACAGCTCTGATACCATGTAGAAATTTTGAATAATATGACACATATTCATAGAGATTATCCTGATTATACACTTATAAGTGGAACATGCATAATACATAACCTCCTCTACATTGATCATCAATTTTGTGAAACAAAACACAAGCATGCGCACATAGAAGCATCAATCACACATATCAACACAGTATTTTCCCGGCGAAAGAATCACGCTAAAAACCCCAACTATCTGTATATTATATTGATTGAGAACATGTAACAATACATAGTACAATACTCATCCCAAGTACTCAGTACTATCTCCTCATGCTACACACAATACAGCTCAGATCTGATCTCCAACTCTCCGATGTTGCTTGCCGGCCTCCACTATACAATACCTGCAAGAGAATGAATTAATCCAAACTCGTTCCAAGTTCTATTTACCTTGGAAAATTACTCACACTGGAAATAACATGAGCACAGGCTATAATACTGGGTAATTCTCATAGGCATACTCAATCTCATGATTTGTGTGTGCAAATCTCATGCACAACTGATAGTCACAACTCAGCCCTTTCACTTACCTCTAACACCTGTCTCCACTGAACTGTCCATGCACTGAGTTAACTGATGTATTCTTTAGTTGCATTATGAGTTAATAATTAGTGAATTAATTAATAATTAATTCACACAACTCATCACTTAGTCTATTGATCAGTTAGACTAAATACAAACAGTTTAACTAAGTCAAATTGAACACAACTCCATCAACTCCACATCTAACTCTACAGAACTCAATCACTGAAGTTCTAACTGAAGTCCTTCATGCAATAGCTCATTCATCCCATAGGTTACCACGTGATTCCTTCTGGGATCTGCATGTGCCACATCCGTAGCTCATCCTGAAGTGCTCTAAGAGAATAAGATAATGTTTAGAGTCCAAATATTATTAAGGGCTAATAATATTCGACTTTTCTATATTTAGACTGGCAGTCACTCATTTGTGATCTAAAAACAGAAGTCCATCTATTTTTCCCAACATGACCAATCATCCATAAATAGCATCCTGCAACTCATAGACCATGATCCATATGTCTAAAAATAGACTTGCGCCACAAATAGCCTGCGGGCCCACTTAGTGAAGGCGACTCCTGTTCACTAAGCTCCATCATCTTGTTGCATTCTCAACAAGAATTTCTTGTTGCACACTTTTCAACACTCCCTCTCAACAAGATAGGCTTCCTCTCAAACCAGATCCTGTAACTCTGGAATGTTCTGCATGCAACACATCTGCCCGGTCCACTTTCTCCATGATCAAAGTCTTTGACTGTTATTTCCTCTGTCGACTGAAAACTCTGCATCTCTGTGCTCTTAAATATCTAACTTCTCTAGCCTCTGTCACTTTGATCTCTGACTGCATCCGTGCTACTGTTGGTTCTATCTCCCAGCATTGCATCCGCACTGCACCTCAGTTATAGAAAAGTAAGTAACTGATCTCACAGCTGACCTCCCTGTTGGGCTAGGAACATACTCTGATGCTGAAGCTCTACCTGCTGCTGACAAGTGCTCCCTCTGTAACATCTGCGCTACTACAACATCTCCATGCATCTCGCACCATTGCACACCTCTTTGTGGCACCTAGCACTGTGCAAAACACTTGTGCCTCTCACATTGCTACAACCTGCATGCTATGCGCTGTCCTGGGATTCCCTGCACTGTCGCTCTCTCTGCCGCTACATCCGCATTATTATCTACCAAATCAGTCAGTTCCTGCTACTGCACATCGGGGCTCCCGTAGCAATGTCTCATCCAAGAGGTTGGGTACCTCAAGGATCCTGCCCCTCCTCCTTGGGGCGATCACTTTATATCACCCCACCTCCTACCTGGAGGTATTGCTGCATGTGATCCCTCAGCCCACCTGGCTCGAAGTTTCCCCCTACTGGAGGTCTCTGCATGAGTAGATGTCTCTACTCAATCTCCTCTCAGCTTCCCTTGTTGTGGCTGCTCCACAACCTCCTGAAGTTGCTGCACCAATTGTGGCTCCTCCACAATCGTCTGAGACGTCTTCTGGCTCTGCATGTTGAGAGGTAATATATGCTCCCTCTCAACCACCAAGTCTCCATCAGTTGCCTCGCTGCTCAAGGCTTCGCATGCATCCTCAACCTCAAGAGCATACAGGTTCTTGACCCGTGAACCAATCTACTTCTCCTGTCTAGTGATGATGTGTCTAAGGAAAACCTTTCCCTTACTGAAGACTACATCATAGCCTTTGTCTTCCAGAATCGCGATCGACACCAAGTTTCTCTTCAGTCCTGGTACATACTTGACATCTCTCAAGGTAATGCAAGCTCCATGCTCCCTCTGAAAAATAACCGTGCCTACACCTAAGACACTATACTTCTCATCATTACCCATCACTATGAGTATCTAGAGATCTTTCTCCTCCAAAGTACTGAACAAACTTTTGTCACCGGTCATGTGGAAAGAAGCTCCACTGTCAAGAAACTAACCACTTCCCACCATGGATGAAACCATGCATGCAAAGAGTGTGAAATCCAACTCAAACTGTGAAGCAAGTACCTCACCTTCAGATCCTTCCCCGGATCCCTTCTTGGATTTCCTCCGTGGACAATTTGAAGCATAATGGCCCACCTCATGACAACGAAAGCATCACACTTTTGATTTGTCAACCTTCTTCCCATCATTGGAAGAACTAGATTCAGAAAGAGAAACCTTCTCCTTTCCCTTCTTTGCCTTACTCGCTAAGGCATAGTTCTCCTCATCCTCCATGGATGAAGAACTATCTCTGGTATTCCGCCTGATCTCCTCTTGCACAAGATCCGACCAAAGTCTCTCCCATCCTGGCAATTTCTCTCGACCATTGATAGAGTCCTGATAGGAATGCCAACTCTTTGGAAGACCAAGGAGAGCCAAGCTCACCAAGTCCTCATCATCGACAATCACCCCCACACTTCCCAGCTCATCCCGGCATTGGGTGAACTTCGTGAGATACTTGAGCATACTATCTCTATTCTCACACTTAATGTTTCTGAGTTTATCCTTAAGCACCAACTTCCTCTGGTTGCTCTTGCTTTGGAATAAATCTGTCAATGCTTTCCACCAAGAAAACACTGCTGCAAATTCGAATTCCACCAGCTCAAAACTCAACCGCTTCTGATCTAAAATTCGTGAGAACAAAGTATTTCTCGTACAGAGATCGACTGTATGGGCATTCACTGGATATCTCACCTTCCAAAAGAAGGATGAATCCAAAGGCTACCTGGATTGATTACAGACTCTGCCTGAAGAAATAAAATGTAAACACTTCCTGAATAATAGATTTGATGATCAATACAGCTCTGATGCCATGTAGAAATTTTGAATAATATGACACATATTCACAAATATTATCCTTATTATACACTTATAAGTGGAACATGCATAATACATAACCTCCTCTACGTTGATCATCAATTTTTCGGAAACAAAACACAAGCATGCGCACATAGAAGCATCAATCACACATATCAACACAGTATTTTCCCGGCGAAAGCATCTCGCTAAAAACCCCAACTATCTGTATATTATATTGATTGAGAAGATGTACCAATACATAGTACAATACTCATCCCAAGTACTCAGTACTATCTCCTCATGCTACACACAATACAGCTCAGATCTGATCTCCAAATCTCCCCCGCTGCTTGCCCGCCTCCACTGCACAATACCTGCAAGAGAATGAATTAATCCAAACTCGTTCCAAGTTCTATTTACCTTGGAAAATCACTCACACTGGAAATCACGTGAGCACAGGCTATGATACTGGGCAATTCTCATAGGCATACTCAATCTCATGATTTGTGTGTGCAAATCTCATGCACAACTGATAGTCACAACTCAGCCCTTTCACTTACCTCCCACTGAACTATCCATGCACTGAGTTAACTGATGTATTCTTCAGTTGCATTATGAGTTAATAATTAGTAAATTAATTAATAACAAATTCACACAACTCACCACTTAGTCTATCAATCAGTTAGAATAAATACAACCAGTTTAACTAAGTCAAACTGAACACAACTCCATCAACTCCACATCTAACACCACAGAACTCAATCACTGAAGTTCTAACTGAAGTCCTTCATGCAATAGCTCAGTCATCCCATAGGTTACCACGTGATTCCTTCTGGGATCTGCATGTGCCACATCCATAGCTCATCCTGAAGTGCTCTAAGAGAATAAGATAATGTTTAGAGTCCAAATATTATTAAGGGCTAATAATATTCGACTATTCTATATTAAGACTAACAGTCACTCTGCTATGATCTAAAAATAGAAGTCCATCTATTTTTCCCAACATGACCAATCATCCATAAATATCATACTGCAACTCATAGACCATGATCCATATGTCTAAAAATAGACTTGCACCAAAAATAGCCTGCGGGCCCACTTAGTGAAGGTGACTCCTTTTCACTAAGCTCCATCATCTTGTTGCATTCTCAACAAGAATTTCTTGTCGCACACTTTTCAACACTCCCTCTCAACAGGATAGGCTTCCTCTCAAACCGGATCCTGTAACTCTGGAATGTTCTGCATGCAACACATCTGCTCGGTCCACTTTCTCCGTCATCAAAGTCTTTGACTGCTATTGCCTCTGTCGGATGAAAACTCTGCATCTCTGTGCTCTTCAGTATTTGACTTCTCTAGCCTCTGTCACTTTGATCTCTGACTGCATCCGTGCTGCTGCTGGTTCTATCTCCCAGCATTGCATCCGCACTGCACCTTAGTTACAGAAAAGTAAGTAACTGATCTCCCAACTGACCTCCCTGTTCGGCTAGGAACATACTCTGATGCTGAACCTCTACCTGCTGCTCACAAGTGCTCCCTCTCTAACATCTACGCTACTGCAACATCTCCATGCATCTCGCACCATTGCACACCTATCTGTGCCACCTAGCATTGTGCAAAACACTTGTGCCTCTCACATTGCTACAGCCTGCATGCTATGCGTTGTCCTGGGATTCCCTGCACTATCGCTCTCTCTACCGCTCCTTCCGCATCTGTCTCTACCCAATCAATCAGTTCCTTCTACTCCACATTGGGACTCCCGTAGCAAGGTCTCATCCAAGAGGTTGGGTACCTCAAGGATCCTGCCCCTCCTCCTTGGGACGATCACTCTATATCGCCCCACCTCCTACATGGAGGTATTGCTGCATGTGATCCCTCAGCCCACCTGGCTCGAAGTTTCCCCCTACTGGAGGTCTCTGCATGAGTAGATGTCTCTACTCAATCTCCTCTTAGCTTCCCTTGTCGTGGCTACTCCACAACCTCCTAAAGTTGTTGCACCAATTGTGGCTCCTCCACAATCGTCTGCGACTTCTTTTGGCTTGCATGTTGAGAGGTAATATATGCTCCCTCTCAACCACCAAGTCTCCATCAATTGCCTCGCTGCTCAAGGCTTCACATGCATCTTGAACCTCAAAAGCATACAAGTTTTTGACCCGTGAACCAATCTGCTTCACTTGTCTAGTGATGATGTGTCTAAGGAAAACATTTCCCTTACTGAAGACTACATAGCCTCTGTCTTCCAGAATCGCGATCGACACCAAGTTTCTCTTCAGTCCAGGTACATACTTGACATCTGTCAAGGTAATGCGAGCTCCATGCTCCCTCTGAAAAATAACCGTGCCTACACCTGAGACGCTATACTTCTCATCATTACCCATCGCTATGAGTATCTAGAGATCTTTCTCCTCCAGAGTATTGAACGAACTTTTGTCACCGGTCATGTGGAAAGAAGCTCCACTGTCAAGAAACCAACAACTTCCCACCATGGATGAAACCATGCATGCAAAGAGTGTGAAATCCAACTCAAACTGTGAAGCAAGTACCTCACCTTTAGATCCTTCCCCGGATCCCTTCTTGGATTTCCTTCGTGGACAATTTGAAGCATAATGGCCCACCTCATGACAACGAAAGCATCGCACTTTCGATTTGTCAACCTTCTTCCCATCATTGGAAGAACTGGATTCGGAAAGAGAAACCTTCTCCTTCCCCTTCTTTGTCTTACTCGCTAAGGCACAGTTCTCCTCATCCTCCATGGATGAAGAATTGTCTCTTGTATTCCACCTGATCTCCTCTTGCACAAGATCCGACCAAGGAGAGCCAAGCTCACCAAGTCCTCATCATCGATAGTCACCCCCACACTTCCCATCTCATCCCGACATTGGGTGAATTTCGTGAGATACTTGGGCATAGTGTCTCCATTCTCACACTTAATGTTTCTGAGTTTATCCTTGAGCACCAACTTCCTCTGGTCGCTCTTGCTTTGGAATAAATCTGTCAATGCTTTCCACCAAGAAAACATTGTTGCAAATTCGAATTCCACCAGCTCAAAACTCAACCGCTTCTGATCTAAAATTCGTGAGAACAAAGTATTTCTCGTACAGAGATTGATTGTATGGGCATTCACCGGATATCTCACCTTCCAAAAGAAGGATGAATCCAGAGGCTACCTGGCCCGATTACAGACTCTGTCTGAAGAAATAAAATGTAAACACTTCTTGAATAATAGATCTGATGATCAATACAACTCTGATACCATGTAGAAATTTTGAATAATATGACACATATTCACAGAGATTATCCTGATTATACACTTATAAGCGGAACATGCATAATACATAACCTCCTCTACATTGATCATCAATTTTGCGGAAACAAAACACAAGCATGCGCACATAGAAGCATCAATCACACATATCAACACAGTATTTTCCCAGGGAAAGAATCTCGCTAAAAACCCCGACTATCTGTATATTATATTGATTGAGAAGATGTAACAATACATAGTACAATACTCATCCCAAGTACTCAGTACTATCTCCTCATGCTACACACAATACAACTCAGATCTGATCTCCAAATCTCCCCCGCTGCTTGCCTGCCTCCACTGCACAATACCTGCAAGAGAATGAATTAATCCAAACTCATTCCAAGTTCTATTTACCTTGGAAAATCACTCACACTGGAAATCACGTGAGCACATGCTATAATACTGGGCAATTCTCATAGGCATACTCAATCTCATGATTTGTGTGTGCAAATCTCATGCACAACTGATAGTCATAACTCAGCCCTTTCACTTACCTCTAACACCTGTCTCCACTGACTGTCCATCCACTGAGTTAACTAATGTATTCTTCAGTTGCATTATGAGTTAATAATTAGTGAATTAATTAATAACTAATTCACACAACTCATCACTTAGTCTATTGATCAATTAGACTAAATACAACCAGTTTAACTAAGTCAAACTGAACACAACTCCATCAACTCCACATCTAACTCCACAGAACACAATCACTGAAGTTCTAACTGAAGTCCTTCATACAATAGCTCCGTCATCCCATAGGTTACCACGTGATTCCTTCTGGGATCTACATGTGCCACATTCGTAGCTCATCCTGAAGTGCTCCAAGAGAATAGGATAATGTTTAGAGTCCAAATATTATTATGGGATAATAATATTCAACTGTTCTATATTTTGACTGACAGTCACTCCACTGTGATCTAAAAAGAGAAGTCCATCTATTTTTCCCGACATGACCAATCATCCATAAATAGCATCCTGCAACTCATAGACCATGATCCATATGTCTAAAACTAGACTTGTGCCAAAAATAGCCTGCGGGCCCACTTAGTGAAGGTGACTCCTTTTCACTAAGCTCCATCATCTTGTTGCATTCTCAACAAGCATTTCTTGTTGCACACTTTTCAACACTCCCTCTCAACAAGATAGGATTCCTCTCAAACCCGATCCTCTAACTCTGGAATGTTCTGCATGCAACACATCTTCCCGGTCCACTTTCTCCATCATCAAAGTCTTTGACTTCTATTGCCTCTGTCGACTGAAAACTCTGCATTTCTTTGCTCTTCAGTATCTGAATTCTCTAGCCTCTGTCACTTTGATCTCTCACTGCATCCGTGCTACTGCTAGTTCTATCTCCCAACATTGCATCTGCGCTGCACCTCAGTTACAGAAAAGTAAGTAACTGACCTCCCTGTTGGGCTAGGAACATACTCTGATGCTGAAGCTCTACCTACTGCTGACAAGTGCTCCCTCTCTAACATCTGCGCTACTGCAACATCTCCATGCATCTCGCACCATTGCACACCTCTTTGTGCCACCTAGCACTGTGCAAAACACTTGTGCCTCTCACATTGCTGCAGCCTGCATGCTATGCGTTGTCCTAGTATTCCCTGCACTGTTGCTCTCTCTGCCACTCCATCCGCATCTGTCTTTACCCAATCAGTCAGTTCCTGCTACTCCACATCGGGACTCCCGTAGCAAGGTCTCATCCAAGAGGTTGGGTACCTCAAGGATCCTGCCCCTCCTCCTTGGGACAATCACTCTATATCACCCCACCTCCTACCTAGAGGTATTGTTGCATGTGATCCCTCAGCCCACCTAGCTCGAATTTTTCCCCTACTGGAGGTCTCTGCATGAGTAGATGTCTCTACTTGATCTCCTCTCAGCTTCCCTTGTTGTGGCTGCTCCACAACCTCCTGAAGCTGCTACACCAATTGTGGCTCCTCCACAATCGTCTGAGACTTCTTCTGGCTCTGCATGTTGAGAGGTAATATATGCTCCCTCTCAACCACCAAGTCTCCATCAGTTGCCTCGCTGCTCAAGGCTTCGCATGCATCTTGAACCTCAAGAGCATACAGGTTCTTGACCCGTGAACCAATCTGCTTCACTTGTCTAGTGATGATGTGTCTAAGGAAAACGTTTCCCTTACTGAAGACTGCATCATAGCCTCTGTCTTCCAGAATCGCGATCAACACCACATTTCTCTTTAGTCCTGGTACATACTTGACATCTGTCAAGGTAATGCGAGCTCCATGCTCCCTCTGAAAAATAACCGTGCCTACACCTGAGACACTATACTTCTCATCATTACCCATCGCTATGAGTATCTAGAGATCTTTCTCCTCCAAAGTACTGAACAAACTTTTTTCACCGGTCATGTGGAAAGAAGCTCCACTGTCAAGAAACCAACCACTTCCCACCATGGATGAAACCATGCATGCAAAGAGTGTGAAATCCAACTAAAACTGTGAAGCAAGTGCTTCACCTTCAGATCCTTCCCCGGATCCCTTCTTGGATTTCCTCCGTGGACAATTTGAAGCATAATGGCCCACCTCATGACAACGAAAGCATCACACTTTCGATTTGTCAACCTTCTTCCCATCATTGGAAGAACTAGATTCGGAAAGAGAAACCTTCTCCTTCCCCTTCTTTGCCTTACTCGCTAAGGCACAGTTCTCCTCATCCTCCATGGATGAAGAACCGTATCTGGTATTTCGCCTGATCTCCTCTTGCACAAGATCCGACCAAAGTCTCTCCCATCCTGGCAATTTCTCCCGACCATTGACAGAGTCCTGATAGGAATGCCAACTCTTTGGAAGACCAAGGAGAGCCAAGCTCACCAAGTCCTCATCCTCGATAGTCACCCCCATACTTCCCAGCTCATCCCGACATTGGGTGAACTTCGTGAGATACTTGGGAATACTGTCTCCATTCTCACACTTAATGTTTATGAGTTTATCCTTGAGCGCCAACTTCCTCTGGTCGCTCTTGCTTTGGAATAAATCTGTCAACGCTTTCCATCAAGAAAACACTGCTGCAAATTCGAATTCCACCAGCTCAAAACTCAACCGCTTCTGATCTAAAATTCGTGAGAACAAAGTATTTCTTGTACAGAGATCGATTGTATGGGAATTCACTGGATATCTCACCTTCCAAAAGAAGGATGAATCCAGAGGCTACCTGGCCCGATTACAGACTCTGCCTGAAGAAATAAAATGTAAACACTTCCTGCTAATAGATCTAATGATCAATACAGCTCTAATAACATGTAGAAATTTTGAATAATATGACACATATTCACAGAGATTATCCTGATTATTCCCTTATAAGCGGAACATTCATAATACATAACCTCCTCTACGTTGATCATCAATTTTATGGAAACAAAACACAAGCATGCGCACATAGAAGCATCAATCACACATATCAACACAGTATTTTCCCGGGGAAAGCATCTCGCTAAAAACCCCAACTATCTGTATATTATATTGATTGAGAAGATGTAACAATACATAGTACAATACTCATCCCAAGTACTCAGTACTATCTCCTCATGCTACACACAATACAGCTCAGATCTGATCTCCAAATCTCCCTCGCTGCTTGCCTACCTCCACTGCACAATACCTGCAAGAGAATGAATTAATCCAAACTCATTCCAAGTTCTATTTACCTTGGAAAATCACTCACACTGGAAATCACATGAGCACAGGCTATAATACTAGGCAATTCTCATAGGCATACTCAATCTCATGATTTGTGTGTGCAAATCTCATGCACAACTGATAGTCACAACTCAGCCCTTTCACTTACCTCTAACACCTGTCTCCACTGAACTGTCCATGCACTGAGTTAACTGATGTATTCTTCAGTTGCATTATGAGTTAATAATTAGTGAATTAATTAATAACTAATTCACACAACTCATCACTTAGTCTATTGATCAGTTAGACTAAATACAACCAGTTTAACTAAGTCAAACTGAACACAACTCCATCAACTCCACGTCTAACTCCACAGAACTCAATCACTGAAGTTCTAACTGAAGTCCTTCATGCAATAGCTCAGTCATCCCATAGGTTACCACGTGATTCCTTCTGGGATCTGCATGTGCCACATCCGTAGCTCATCCTGAAGTGCTCCAAGAGAATAAGATAATGTTTAGAGTCCAAATATTATTAAGGGCTAATAATATTCTACTGTTCTATATTTAGACTGACAGTCACTCCGCTGTGATCTAAAAATAGAAGTCCATCTATTTTTCCCAACATGACCAATCATCCATAAATAGCATCCTGCAACTCATAGACCATGATCCATATGTCTAAAAATAGACTTGCGCCAAAAATAGCCTGTGGGTCCACTTAGTGAAGGCGACTCCTTTTCACTAAGCTCCATCATCTTGTTGCATTCTCAACAAGCATTTCTTGTTTCACACTTTTCAACAAACTTCAGTATTCTTTGTTCTTCTAAGGCTATACTATTTGTGAACTTCATAGATAGTAGATTCATAGCCTTGTTTGTAATCAAATGACTCTCCAAATTCCAATTGTAATTATTGTAACATCTACAATTCTTGTTCTTCTTGAGTAAGAAAAATAGCATCTTTGTTTTTAATCCCCAATAGGTTTATCTGGGTGTCCTCCTCTTCTTCATGGTTTTGTGAACCTTCAACATAATTTTCCTGGAAAGGTGGTCTAACCTGTTGATCAGGTATAGCATCTCTTGTTTTTCCAGTATTAGGATTTTTCCTAAAGTTGGGGTTTCTTATTGGGGGTGCTTGTTGATTTTCCCACTGAGATTTTCTTTCCATATTTTCTAATCTATCCATTATTATTTCTACACTTTTAGCTAAACTATCTATTTTACCATCTGAAGTGGATGGTTCCTCTTTAATGGTAACTCTTTTCTCATTTCTCATCCTAGCTTTCTTAGCTAATAAATTGGCTTCTACACTAACAACATTACTTTTTGTATGTTCCGATGTTTCAGGGTTTCTTTCTGTCAATTTGTAAGACATATCAGTGTCAAAACCATCAAGAAATTTTATTAGTGCTAAGTCTGGTGGAGGTTTAATATTTACAGGGATTGCATTATAGATATTGTTGAACCTAGTACAATAATCCTGAACAGATTCATTAGGAGCTCTTCTAATGTTTTCATATTTAGACAATATTTGTAAAGGGTTTTTCTTTCTTTCCCATCTATCAATAAAAAATCTATGGAAAGCAGCTAAATCAACAATATGATTAGCAAGTAAACCTTTAAACCATTTCTTGACATCCCCTACTAATGTTTGGGAAAATAACCTTATTTGCACATCAGAATCATCAATCTCATGTAACTCAAAATGATTAGTCATTTTATTCACATGTTGTTGGGAAGTATACTGATGAGTAGCATCAAACAGAAAGATTTTACTCAGTAGTCTTGGGGCATGGCATGTAGTTGAGCTGGTAAAACCAAAGGTGCATAACTGTTTGTCATGGCTAAGACTTTGGTTTGACTGGGGGGTAAAGTAATGGTGCTTGGAGAAGAACTTGAGATGGTTGTAGATAAACTAGATGAACTTGAGATGTTTGGTTGGAGATGAAGATGAGGTATGAATGGTTTAGGGGAATGAACTATGATGGATATTATAGGTGAGGTGGTAGTAAATGAAGCTGTATTTACAGTTTTTGAAGACTCTGTAGAAATTTCATGGGTAGCAGCAGTTAGGGCAGTTAATTCAACTGATTGTTGAAGATAGGCTTCGTCTATATGCCTTATCAAAGTTGAGGTTAAATCTTCTAGTTTATCAAAAATATCCAAAACATGTTGATCTATCAGGATGTATAGGAACCTTTTTTGATTCAATAAATTGAATAAAATTGGGGTCTATTACAGTATCAAGAATTTAATTTTTAGATTTGGTTTGAAACAAAGAAAGCTCAAATGATAAATCAAATTGAATATCCTCTAAACTTGATAGTTCTTTCGGAAGTGAATTTTCTTTAATTAACTAACTACTACTTCTTTGAGTTTCTACCTTTTTTGGTTTTCTTAAAATTCTGTTAGGATCATCAACTCTTGTAGCAGGGTTTGGATCTGGATGTGCCTTGGTATATCGTGTTCTTTTGGAAGCTAGAATTTTAATGTTTTAATTGTTTAATGAAACTTTTTAACAACTCTAAAATGACCTTAAGGTGCAAAAGATGAGATTTAAGATTTCCTTTAAGTTTTATTAAACTAAGGACTGCTCCCCAGTATGGTCACCACTATGTTATCACTCTAAAATTTCCCTAGACTTGTTATGAAAGAAATAATAGAGGTAACCACAAACCTACTTTTGAGATCAGGATCTAGCCTTCCTAATGTTCAAAGAGGGCTCTCTCTTTATGATTTAACTTTGTTGAGTTAATTGATTTTAGGCTAGTTATTTAAGCTTTGAATGGGTTTTGATTTTGATTTGGTGGTGGAATCACTGACTTATATGGATAGAGGGATGTCCTTTACCATTTGGCTATGGGGTCAAGTGTCAAGAAAACAAGACTGAATTAAGTTCTAAAGATAGTGCTTACAGGGAAAGGTAGTTGAGTAAATTCAGATCTTTTAAGCTGGATGGTGAAGTGGTTTTCAATCACGATAAAGGAGCAGTTAAGGGTTCCTCAAATCGGATAATAAGGGAAATGGTAGAGGTTAATCGAAACTAGGGAGAAATGAAGGATTCCTTACTCTGGATATCAAAAGAAAACATTAAAATGATTAACTATTCAAGACAGAGTGTACTTAAACAAATTTTGTAATAATTTTCCAGTTAATTCATTCAATTTAGATAACATGCAAGTATGTGAAACACTTAAGAATATAACAATATAACAAATAGAAAATACTTCACTGAAGTGGCCCAACACATGAATCTTATAATGCAATGTCTTTATTACTCAATCCAGTCTGCTGACTTGAAAAAATGGTACAATGAACCCTTAGGTTTTAGATCAATACAACTATAGAAATGTCAAGCAATCCACACTCTATTCTTCAAAGTATGAATTATTTATACAAAAAATTATTACAAAATATCCCAAACTATTTTGGGAATTATTCAAGGAAACAAAAAAATCTTCATGCAAGAAGATAGAGACAGATATGTAACTATTGCAAGTTGTCCCTATTTATTTGGCTTTGCTATCAGATCTTTTGCTGCCTTTTCTCCTTTGCTGTTTGTCGTCCATGTTGATTGTTCCTTTTAATTTTTCTTTTGACTGATACTCTTTCATCTGATACTCTTTGACTAAGTTGACCTGCTGCTTTTCTTTTACTTCTTTGTATTCACTTTTACCTTACATTTTCACAATAAATCATTTAATTTTTCCCAAGTCTCTGTGTCTGGTAATTTAATATTTACCATTCTTCTATAGACTTCATCTGCTTCTGTGTATTTTGCAAAGGTGGTTTTGTTTACAAAAAGGTGTTTTACCTCATGTTGGAGGTAAAAAAGGTTCTCAAAAGTTTGGTATAGAACCTTTCATGTAGGCATCCCCTTCATAGAGGAATTATTGGCTTGCTCTCTTGCCACTTCTTTGATTTTCCTGTTATAGTCTTCATGTGGCATTAACCTGTCATTTATTACCAATGGATTTGGCAGACCTTTTTGCCTCAAAGCATCAAATTTAACCATGAACCTGCCTATAGCCAGCTCCATGGTTTGGAATTTGTCCTCCAGCTGCATCATTAAGTTCCTCTTGGTGAGCACTTTCTTCACTTCTAGTATAGTGTTGAAAAGTTTGCAACAAGAAATGCTTGTTGAGAATGCAACAAGATGATGGAGCTTAGTGGAAAGGAGTCACCTTCACTAAGTGGGCCCGCAGGCAAATTATGGCGTAAGTTCTATTTTTGATCCCAGCAGGGATGATCACAGTATGGGTGATCACAGTATGAGTGATCATAATATGGGTGACCACAGTATGGGTGATCACAGTATGAGTGATCACAGTATGAGTGATCAAAGTCTATTTTTAGACTGGCTGTCAAAAATAGAAATGTCAAATATTATTGTCTCATAATAATATTTGGACTATAAACTTGATCTTATTCTCTTGGATCACTTCAGGATGAGCTACAGATGTGGTACCTGCAGATCCCAGAAGGAAATACGTGGTTACCTATGGGATGACTAATATTTGCATGCAGGACTTCAGTTAGAACTCAAGTGAGTTGAGTTTAGTGGACTGGAGGTGCAGTTGATGGAGTTGTGTTCAGTTTAACTTTGTTAAACTAGTTGTATTTAGTCTAACTAATCAATAGACTAGAGATGAGTTGGGTGAATTAGTTATTAACTAATTCACAAGTTATTAACTCATAATGCAACTATAGAATACATCAGTTAACTCAGTTGCATGTTAGTGCATGTTTAGTTCAGCAGGGACAGGTGTTAGAGGATCAGACTGCTATCAGTTGTGACTATAGTTGTGCATGATGATTTGCACAATCAGAGGGATTGAGTATGCCAATGAATTGGCCAATACCAATAATTGTAGCCTGTGCTCACGTCCAACACAGTGTGAGTGATTCTTTGCAGGTGAAATACAAGTTTGGTAAACCATTCTCATCAATTCTTGAGCAGGTATTGAGCTGTGGAGGCAGGCAAGCAGCGGGGGAGATTTGGAGATCAGATCTGAGCTGTATTGTGTGTAGCATGTGGAGATAGTACTGAGTACTTGTGAGGAGTATTGTACTATGTATTGTTACATGATTCAATCACTATAATATACAGATAGTTGGGGTTTTTAGCGAGATGCTTTCCCCGGGAAAATACTGTGTTGATATGTGTGATTGATGCTTCTATGTGCGCCTGTGAATGTTTCTGCTTCTATAAATTGATGATCAACGTAGAGGAGGTTATGTATTATGCATGTTCCACTTATAAGTGTATAATCAAGATAATCTCTGTGAATATGTGTCATATTATTCAAAATTTCTACATGGTATCAGAGCCCTTTGATTTGTAGGAAAAGTTCTACAGGATATCAAAGCGAGGATTGATCATCAGATCTACTATTCAGAAAGTGTTTACAATTTATTTCTTCAGGCAGAGTCTGTAATCGGGCCAGGTAGGCTCTGGATTCATCCTTCTTTTGGAAGGTGAGATATCCGGTGAATGCCCATACAGTCGATCTCTGTACAAGAAATACTTTTTTCTCACGAATTCTAGATCGGAAGCGGTTGAGTTTTGTGCTGGTGGAATTCGAATTTAATTCCAAAGCAAGAGATAAAACTCAAGAACATTAAGTGTGAGAATGGAGACAGTATGCCCCAGTATCTCACGAAGTTCACCCAATGCCAGGATGAGCCGGGAAGTGTGGGGGTGACTGTCAGATGAGGATGGTGAGTCTAGGACTCCTTGACCTTCCTAAGAGTTGGCATAGCTACCAGGACTCGGTGAATGGAAGGGAGAAGCTGTCAGGATGGGAGAGACTTTGGCCGGATCTTGTGCAGGAGGAGATTAGACGGAGCACCAGAGACGGTTCTTCATCCATGCAGGATGAGGAGAACTGTGCCTTAGCGAGTAAGGCGAAGAAGGGGAAGGAGAAGGTTTCTCTTTCCGAATCCAGTTCTTCCAATGATGGGAAGAAGGTTGACAAGTCGAAAGTGCGATGCTTTTGTTGTCATGGAGACTTGGTGGTTGAGAGGGAGCGTATATTACCTCTCAACATGTAGAGCCAGAAGAAGTCTCAGACGATTATGGAGGAGCCACGATTGGTGCAGCAACTTCAGGAGGTTGTGGAGCAGCCACAACAAGGGAAGCTGAGAGGAGATCGAGTAGAGACATCTACTCATCCAGAGACCTCCAGTAGGGGGAAACTTCGAGACAGGTGGGCTGAGGGATCGCATGCAGCCATACCTCCAGGTAGGAGGTGGGGTGATGTGGATTGATCGTCCCAAGGAGGAGGGGCAAGATCCTTGAGGTACCCAACCTCTTGGATGAGACCTTGCTACGGGAGCCCCAATGTGGAGTAGCAGGAACTGACTGATTGGGTAGAGACAGATGCAGATGGAGCGGCAGAGAGAGCGACAGTGCAGGGAATCCCGGGACAGCGCATAGCTAGCAGGCTACAGCAATGCGAGAGGCACAAGTGTTTTGCAAAGTGCTAGGTGGCACAGAGAGGTGTGCAATGGTGAGAGATGCATGGAGATGTTGCAGTAGCATAGATGTCAAAGAGGGAGAACTTGTCAGCAGCAGGTAGATCTTCAGCATTAGAGGATGTTTCTAGCCCAACAGGGAGGTCAGTTGGGTGGTGCAGTGCGGATGCAATGCTGGGAGATAGAACTAGCAGCAGCACGGATGCAGTCAGAGATCAAAGTGACAGAGGCTAGAGCAGTCAGATACTGAAGAGCACAAAGATGCAGAGTTTTCAGTCGACAGAGGCAATAGCAGTCAGAGACTTTGATGACAGAGCAAGTGGACCGGTCAGATGTGTTGCATGGAGAACATTCCAGAGTTACAGGATCGGGTTTGAGAGGAAGCCTTTCTTGTTGAGAGGGAGTGTTGAAAAGTGTGCAACAAGAAATGCTTGTTGAGAATGCAACAAGATGATGGAGCTTAGTGGAAAGGAGTCACATTCACTAAGTGGGACCACAGGCAAATTATGGCACAAGTTCTATTTTTGATCCCAGCAGGGATGATCACAGTATGGGTGATCACAGTATGGGTGACCACAGTATGGGTGATCACAGTATGAGTGATCACAATATGAGTGATCAATGTCTATTTTTAGACTGGCTGTCAAAAATAGAAAAGTCAAATATTATTGTCTCATAATAATATTTGGACTATAAACTTGATCTTATTCGCTTGGAGCACTTCAGGATGAGCTACAGATGTGGTACATGCAGATCCCAGAAGGAAATACGTGGTTACCTATGGGATGACTAATATTTGCAT
This sequence comes from Pinus tabuliformis, assembly GCA_031772625.1. Taxonomy (NCBI): domain Eukaryota; kingdom Viridiplantae; phylum Streptophyta; class Pinopsida; order Pinales; family Pinaceae; genus Pinus; species Pinus tabuliformis. The sequence continues at coordinate 182,971,400 of CM062806.1, forward strand.
GTAGGACTTCAGTTAGAACTCAAGTGAGTTGAGTTTAGTGGACTGGAGGTGCAGTTGATGGAGTTGTGTTCAGTTTAACTTTGTTAAACTAGGTGTATTTAGTCTAACTGATCAATAGACTAGAGATGAGTTGGGTGAATTAGTTATTAATTAATTCACAAGTTATTAACTCTTAATGCAACTATAGAATACATCAGTTAACTCAATTGCATGTCAGTGCATGTTCAGTTCAGCAGGGACAGGTGTTAGAGGATCAGATTGCTATCAGTTGTGACTATAGTTGTGCATGATGATTTACACAATCAGAGGGATTGAGTATGCCAATGAATTGGCCAATACCAAGAATTGTAGCCTGTGCTCATGTCCAACACAGTGTGAGTGATTCTTTGCAGGTGAAATACGAGTTTTGTAAACCATTCTCATCAATTCTTGAGCAGGTATTGAGCTGTGGAGGGAGGCAAGCAGCGGGGGAGATTTGGAGATCAGATCTGAGCTGTATTGTGTGTAGCATGTGGAGATAGTACTGAGTACTTGTGAGGATTATTGTACTATGTATTGTTACATGATTCAATCACTATAATATACAGATAGTTGGGGTTTTTAGCGTGATGCTTTCCCCGGGAAAATATTGTGTTGGTATGTGTGATTGATGCTTCTATGTGCGCCTGTGAATGTTTCTGCTTCTGTAAATTGATGATCAACGTAGAGGAGGTTATGTATTATGCATGTTCCGCTTATAAGTGTATAATCAGGATAATCTCTATGAATATGTGTCATATTATTCAAAATTTCTACATATAGTGCCAGTCCTGTCAGCTATGTCAAGCTCCTACAATTCATATTTATTCTGAGTTAAGAAATTGGATTATTCTTTAGGCTTCTTCTGGCATATCTCCAAGATTGGCCTTAACTCTTTGAATTGCTTCAGTAGCCTCTTTGACTAAATCATTTTGTTCAAATATAACTTGTATAGATGGCCAAATATCATTGTCAGAGTCAATGATATTGGCCCATAGCTATTCTTTTGCTTGGGCAAGTGGCTCCTTCAATGTTAATTCTTTTTCCAAGTTCTTTATCCTCTCAGTAAACATGTTTGACTTATGCACTTCAATTTTATGCATAATTTGATCCAGTTTCTTCTCATCCTCTAGACTTCTTATCTGTTCTTTAAGTCTATTGATTTTAGTGGTCTAAATGGACATGTCCTCCATGGCTTTGGCTAGTTTACTTGCCTCATCACTTGGATGAGTTGTTGCTATTGTTGAACCTGTTGCTAATGTAGTTGTTGTTGCAACTGGAAGTGTTGTAGCTAGTGGCGCTATTGGGGCAATGAAGCTGCCAAAGTTGAAAGAACTGATGTAGTAACTGTTGGAATAGCAGTGGCAGTGGCTGTCTCAAGGCTAGGATGTTTCAACTGTATTAAATTGCCCATTTCATTCTCCATTTCTTTCATTTGAGCATTTAGTTGAAGAATGAGATCCATCATTTCCTCCTGCTGGGTTTGGTTGTCTAAGACCTCCTTGGTTTGTGGATGTTCAGAAGGAGGCAACTTCAGTTGTTTCTTCAAAGCAACAATATCCACATTTTTCTTCTATATTAGTTTTTTTGTTGCCTTGATGTCACTTGGATTATATCCAATCTCAATCACCAAGTCTTCCAGTGACTTGATTCTATTATCCTTGGCCTATGAGGATGCCTTTTCTAGCTTAAGTTGTGTTGTGATTTTATCCAGTGAGCTTTAAAGTTTTTGCACAATCATTGTTCTATTAGTCATTGTGGAGTAAATCATCTCACCTACCTGCTTATGGAATTTGATTTGATCAATAGGGTGAACATCCCTAGCCAAAACTTCAAACTCTGTTTTCCTGTAGTCTGCTGATGATATGGGTTGCTGGACTGTAAGTTGCATAAAAGTCATTTTCATTTTACCAGTTTTAATATCAAAGGTTGACATTAATCTATTTTGATTGACAGGTGTTTGTTTGAAGTACTGGGCATATGTTTTAGCCTTTAATGCCTCATTCCTCAACTTGATTTCTTTGTACTTCTCTTTTATGTCTTTCTCTTTATCCACTGGTGTGTTGGATGAAGAGACTTCAATGCTAAGCTATTCTTCAATAAGTTGACTGTTTGAGGTAGAAGGTTGATGAGTTTTCTCTAAAATTCCCGAACCCTTACTCTTTCCAACAATTGTGTCAGTGATTTCAAATGTCTCAATGGTGTCTTATTGCTCAGTTACAGGATTAATCTTGGGCCTCTTCCTGTAACTGATGTCAAACTTGTCATCTGTAGTGTCCATCGCAGAGCTAGAACCTTATTCCCTGGTTCTTTTTACATTTATGTCCTCATTGACTGGAGTCTGTAGAATGGGAGTAATACCCATCCATTCATGTAGGGATGGAACCTGTAGAAAGGAACTAGTATCAATCTTCTTTTCCACATCTATTAAAGTATTATCCAACCATTTTGATTGGTTGGCATATCTTTCAATGTCTGGCCTGGGCTCATGTATGAAAGGACTTAACTTGAATTTGAGCCTTAGTTTGTTTATGACTCCATTAGGGTCATATTACCACATGAAACTTCTTTTGAATTTAATTTTATGTAATATTTTCTCTGCCTCTTGTCCAAATTCTTTATTATTACAAATAAAAGGGCCCAATTGGTTTTTGATCTTAAACTAAGTTTTATTCCTAGATGACAGAAAATTAACCTCATTAGAGTTTATGATCTGCCTGAAATACTTTAATGCAAATATCCTCTTGGGGAGGTATTTGGGCAGCTTGTAGGGAGTGCGTTGGCATCCATCTATCATGATTTCTGTGTGGTCCTGGTATAGATACTAGTCTCCCACTCTGCTATTTTTAGCCAACTGTAAAAATCTCTTAATCTCATCATTGATCTTGGGTTGATATCTATTGGTTAGAATGTTTACAACTGGATGAACAAATGAATCAATGAACTCTTTATAAGTAAAAATAGTGGAATATCTTTGGATAAATGGTGTCCAAAAGGTGATAGATCTTGGATGGACCTTAGTTTCTAAATTTTGGATGCTAACTGGAAATTTGTTTGACTGAAAATATAGGAGCATGTGAAACAATACTGATGAGTATGTGAATACCCTCTCATTTGGAAATCTGATAATTTGTTCATGGATTCTGCCTGCCAAGAACTGAGCAAAGTTGTAAACTGTAGCTGGAGGCTTGTGTTACACTAAAAAATGTCACCATGACTATTTACAGTTAGTATGGCTCAATCAACAGTCATGCTACCCTCTTAGGCAAGTCTTATGCCTCTGCTATCCATCTCAAACTCAAAGAAGAGAGAAAGTCTTGTAAAAAATGTGTTTATCTCTGGGGACGCAGGTTCTCTCAAGCCTTACCTGCGGGGACGCTCACAATGTTCACAAAAGCTGCGTCCTTGGACGCTCTGTATGTTAAGGGACAGGTGCGTCCTTCTGGAAAAGGAAAAATGCGCAAGTTTCATCTTAAAAAAGTTACTTGTGGTTACTTCTAGAACTTTCTAGAGGTCGGTTTGATGAAATGGATGCGCCTCCAGTTGGTTCATGTATCCCTATTAAGGAGGAACTTATCCCATCAATAAGGGAGCTATCCCACCCAAAGAGGGGGATTATCCCATTGATGGTGGACCTGAATAACCTCTTTACAACACTATAAATAAAGGCATTGAGCCAGAAGGAGGAGAGGTTGAAGCTATACATTTTCTTTGGGTAAATGCTGCAGGAATTAGGACTCCCATTTAGAACCTTGTGAGGAGAGATTGTCTTTGCTTGATTCTACTTGGAAGTGGGTGAGCTTTGTCAAAGTAGAGGAAAACCCTTGATGGACCCTGGGAGGAACTTGCACAACACCAAGGCCAGGTTGTAAGAGTTTCTTTCTTTCGTTATTAATACAAACTGGTTCATTTTTCTCAATAGCTTGTGTTAATGAGTTATTTCATGTGTTCCTTGGTCTGCATGTTGAATATATGTTTTATTATATGAGATGCAAGTGCTTGGTAATTGTTTGATTGTTTGTGGTTGCAGGAATTGATGTGAAGGAGGAGCTCATCCGGATCGGCAAGGACGGACTACAACAACAGCGTTTTGGAATAAGGTAAGCCTAAACACTTGTAGTTTTCATGTTTTAAAAGGTGTATTTAGAGAAAGATCGCTCCATTTTGTCTTGTTTGTCGCTAGAGAGTTTAGACTCCTAGGGAGGTCAGTTGTGTCCGCACAAACGACTTTTTCCGCCACGACAAATTGGCGACTCCGCTGGGGAATCCATTAATGAGAAAGTCTTTTCCTTTGTGTGAACTTTGCTCTGAGAAAATCATTTTTATTTTCTGGTTTTTGACTGTGAGAATTAGTATTTGGGTGGCTTAGCTTTAGATTTAGTTAGATTTGGTTTTTCTTAACTTTTCCAGATGGACGCACCCTCTGAGTACTGCACAGTGCGTCTTTGGACGCGCTGTTGCCGTTTGCACAGAGCGGGCCCGCGCCTACTCTAACGGGTTGCCTGCGTCTTCCTGTAAAAATTTAGGAAAACTCCATTTTTTGCTTTAATTGCTTTTAGATTTTGTTTTTTCTTAGTGTTTTCTACCCAGATCCTTTAGTACCCTGTCAAAAATTTTCACCTAAGCTTGTTCCTGCTCTTAGCTTTCATCAATTGGGTGTTTTGAGTCTCTTTCTTGAGAAATTCTTGATTTGATTTCCTTCGGTCATTACTTGGAGGTTAGTCTCAGTCTTTTCACAATTTTGCATCTTTTTGCTTTTGTTTTTGCAAAAAAAATTCCCCCTCATTCGCCGGGGGGGCTAAATTGTGTATGAGTGTTAATCGCCTTTGAGTGTTTTTATGTTTTGATCTTTGGAACTCTCACCCAATTTTCTCAATTTGCACTTGATTGGTTCTTAGATTACATTAGAATCATCTTGTGTTTGAGAATTCTTTTGCATAGATCACATTTGCACAATTAGAATTCTCATTTTCAGAATATTATTGAAAAATGTGCATAGATTACATTTGCATACTTTTCGAGTGAATTGTGCTTAGATTACAATTGCATAGTTTACATTCTAAAAAATCAATTGTAGATTTAGATCAGCTTTCTTTGATTTGAATTTACACAAAAATAAAAATAAAAAAATGGTTTGGAATTGATTTGCATTAGTTTTTCTTGATGAAATTAGTGCATTAGAGAATTTGTTATATTTTCTCTTAGTGATCAATTTTTTTGCATTGTTGGAAGTGAATGGAAACTCCCTCCTTACTTTAGATAGGATTCATCGAATTGAAAAGATTACATTATCATATTCGATTGCATTCAGTTGAGTCGGGTCATAACACCATTGGTTTCATCTCCATTTACCCATTTGAGTAATAACAGCCTTAATAACACAGCGCTTAATTAAAATTCATCTAGTAATTTTTACATTTCTAGGGCTCTGAAACACCAACATAGCTTAGGCTAGGGTCTTGGAGTAGGTGAGTACTTAACTCTCCAAGACTACAAAACCAAACAAATAGTTTATCTTGAGTAGAATAAATCCAATTGTTTCAATTGCACTCTGGGAAAGCTCCTCTTAAAGGAGAAGCACGAGCTCGTGTCCGAACCAGTGAGGGGATCATTCCCCCTCGCTGGGAACGACGCCAGACAGTACGTATTACAAACGGTAAACCTCGGATTAACCATTGTCGAGGAGCCAGGGGTCACTTATCGGTAAACCTTGGATTACTGTCAAGGAGCCGGTAAGGGGATTGAGCTTGTTACTCTGCCCTTGCGTGCTGTCGGAGTTTAGACTGTTCCCCCAGGTGTAATTGTTGTGATTGGTAACTTTAGTGACCATAATATTTAGGGTTCTACCGAGGTGACGGTGGAGGGAAGGTCCCACTGTACCTGGAGCAGACGTCGGTTATACTCACTTGGATTTTCCGGGGGGTTCACTTCACTTCGAGACGGTTAAAGTGGAGGAACTTGTGCCGGTCTGTTCATTAAGCAGGTTGCCGGGGTAACTGTTCCACCCACCACTTCTGTACTGAATTCAGCGATGTTGGGCTTCATCACCAACTAGTGTTTTCGGTCCGAAAGGCTACTGTTTGTGTATGGTTTGACTCCTAGATTTGATAGCGCGTGTTAATTTGTTTGTTTTTACTTTTAGAGACCATAGGTGTGAATTGTGAATTTTACTTGTTAAGTGTGAATTGTGAATTGTTAATTTTAGTTTTAAATTGTTAATAAAATTCACTGAAGTTGAATATAATGGCAAATGTTCCGGAATTTATCAACCTAGGAACCCCTCCTAATGAGAATCCTAGTACTTTTCCTTACTTTGGAAATGTTGGTCCTCCTTATATGGCTACTTTGTCATTACCTGGATTTACAATAGGTTTACCGATATGGTTATTTTCAACTTCGTTGGCCCAAAATACTCCAATTGTTCCATCTCAACCGGATGCTTCACCTCAACAGAGCTCACCATCTCAACATCACCAACCTTCTGTTGACCCTTTACCTTCTTCGCCTAATTTTTCTTCCTCCATTTCTTCCTCTTCGCCTGGTAAAAGCCTTGACGCTAGTAACCAGGAGGCTAAGAAGAAGAAGAAAGGGAAGAAGAAGAAGAAGAAGAAGAAGCAAGATAAGAAAGAAGTCAACCAACCAACCATGGTTGTAAGTGTTAGTTGTGTTGAGGAAAATTCCGACATGCATCGTAAACCCAAATACCCTTGCAGGCTTTGTAAGGGTGACCACTTCCTTGTCAATTGTCCTGGTATTCCAAAGGTCTTGGAAGTATGGTCAGAAAAATCTCATCAACTTTCCATTGATCCATCAACCAGTGATAGTCAGGTTTCTGAGAAAAAGGGTAAAGTTAGGTTTGCTTGTAAGTTATGCAAAGGGAGTCATCAAACTCACATTTGCCCTCACATGGATGAAGCCTCAAAATTGTTTGAAAAACTTACTGTTCCACAGCAAGAATTTCCAACTGGTTACCGTAAACTTTCTCCCAACCTACCATCAACTGACGGAGTGATTGATCTAAATTCAAGTACAGTCAATCACACTCTTCCATTGGAGAGTGAAACTCATGTCACTCAGGTTGATGATCAATTAGTTGATCAAGTGGTCGATTCAATTTCACATTCGGTCGATCCCACTTTCTCTTTAGAGAGTGAACTTCATACCGCTCAAGTTCTTCTTGTTACATCAGATTCTTCTATGCCGGGGGGCATTTCACCTGTTTCTATAGAACCCCCTCCAAGCACTGAGGTCTTTTCCTTTGATTGGAATAGACTGACAGAACCTCGTCTTCCTTCCTCCATCCCTTTCCAAATCATTGTCAAGGCTGGTGGTAGGGACATACATCGTACTCAGGTAGATGAGGGTGCTTCTGTTAGTATTTTATCCTCAACTGTTTGGAAAGCTTTGGGTTCCCCTCAGCTTGCGCCTATTACGCAGAATCTGAAAGCTTTTAACAGAACCATTAGTGAACCTTTAGGGATCCTTCCTAAGTTTTCTATTACCTTGGAAGGTAAAACTGTCTGTATTGATCTTATGGTAGTTCGAGGTCCTTTGGATTTCAATTTACTCCTTGGGCGAGACTATGTTTATGCAATGAAAGTTGTCGTATCGACACTCTTTCGCGTGATGTCTTTCCCTCACAATGGCAGTATTGTGACTGTAGACTAGCTTTCGTTCCCTAGTCTTGTTTCAACTACCAATAATATGACACCCCTAAATGTTCCTGATTCTAAAGTGGTATCTACCTTGCCACGGGTTAATTATGTGGCAACTGGTCCCATGTTTTCAGTTACCGATGTAAGTGAGCCTCTCACTGTCGATTTAGATCCGGTAATTGACATGGAAAACTCTATGGGATTACTTGAACACAATGTTCTTATCCCTTTTGAGTCCCTTGACATGTGTTCCTTCCAAAGAACTGTTCTTCCTTCTGATGAAGATCTCTTGGAAGCCATGATCAAGGTGTGTCCATTGACATTTCTTTCTTCCAGTTAGAAGCCATGCTCAGTGTGTCCGAGGAAAGTTCCTTTTACTGTGTCAACCTCGTTAAAAAATGAATCAGTTGATGAGGATAGTTTGTTCCTCTCTCAACCTCGTTAAAAAATGAAATTGGATGGCGAGGATAGTTTTTTCCTGTATCAACCTCGTTAAAAAATGAAATAGGAGGTCATGAGGATAGTTCTTTTACTGAGTCAACCTCATTAAAAAATGAATCAACTAGATTTTAGGTTATATAGATAGTTAGAAAGTAGGGTTTTGAGGATAGTTCCTGTTACTGAGTCAACCTCGTTTAAAAAATGAATCAGGATTGAGGACAGTTCCTGTTACTGAGTCAACCTCGTTAAAAAAATGAATCAGGTATGAGGATAGTTCTTTTCTTGTGTCAACCTCCTTAAAAATGAAACAACTCCCTTTTCAAGTTACATATTGAAAGTAAACCTTCATTTCATCTAGCCGGTTGAATGCAATGAAGCCTGGGGGGCATGTACCTCGCTTTGCATCATTATGCTGGGGGCATGCGAACTTTTTGAGCATAGTTCCTTGTCTTGTGTCAAGCTCGTTAAAAAATGAAACAAGGGTAGGTTATGTAGGTAGATTGTAGAGTGTAGTCATGAGCATAGTTCCTTGTCTTGTGTCAAGCTCATTAAAAAATGAATCAAGGATTTTAGAGCATAGTTCCTTGTCTTGTGTCAAGCTCGTTAAAAAATGAATCAAGGTTTTTAGAGTAAAGTTTTTGTTAGGTAGATTGTAGAGTAGTTATGAGCATAGTTCCTTATCTTGTGTCAAGCTCGTTTCAAAAATGAAACAAGGGTTTTGAGGATAGTTCTTTTCCTGTGTCAACCTCACTAAAAAATGAAACAACTCCCACAAGTCTTTCCAAGATCTTGAAAGTAAAGCTTCATTCCATCCACCCCATTGAATGCAATGAAGCTTGGGGGGCATGTACCTTGATTTGCGTCATTATGCTGGGGGCATGTGAACTTATAACAAGCATAGTTTTTCGTTTCAAGCTTGCGTAAACATGAAACCGAATCCGAGCATAGTTCTTTTCCTGTGTCAAGCTCGTTAAAAAATGAAACAAATCCTCCTCTACTTGAGTCGAGAGATTGACGAGATCTTATAAATGTTAAGTTTTTAGGTTAGTTATTTCAGTTTTTTGCATAATTTTCTTATAGTTTTAGGTCGAGTCTTTCTAATGATCTCGTTCATGAACCTTCATTTCATCCAACTGATTGAATGCAATGAAGTTAGGGGGGCATGCACTCTAGCAGTTATGCTTAGGGGGCATCAAGCACAGTTTTCTCTCTGTTTCAAGCTTGTGAAAAAATGAAACTACTTTGAAGCATAGTTTTTATCCGTTTCAAGCTTTCGTAAAAATGAAACCTATATCGAGTCAATTTCAGTTATTTTCAAGACTCGTTAAACACATGAAAATCTCGAGATTATTTTGCTATTTTTCATTCTCGTAAAACAAATGAAAATTCCGAGTTCTTTCCGTCTTTCCTGCTCGTAAATTAAATTGAAAGTTGGCCATATGAGTACATTTTTATCATTTTTTCGAACTCATTAAAACTTACGAAAAAATGAAAACCATGAGTACATTTTTATCATTTTTTCGAACTCGTTAAAACTTACGAAAAAGTGAAACCTCAGAGTCATCTTTTAAGCCCTTTTCTGACTCCTAAAACATGAAAAGATCGCCGAGCGTTTCTTTTACACTCGTTAAAACAGAATTAAAAGACGGTCCCCTTTTAGCTCTTTTCTGACCGTAAAATCAGGAAAAGATTGCCGGGTTTTTGTCGTTTCAAACTCGATAAGGAAATAAAACGACGTGTCCTTGATCGCTTTTTACTTTTCAGGTCAATGACACTATTATGAAAGTACTCCTTGGTCGCAAGATCAAGCGGTTCCCCCAGGTATTATTTTATACTTTTTCGGGCTTGAGGGACACAAATGTACGAAAAAGTTCGACGTGGAGTCTCCTTTAGTTTTTTCAGACTCTCTAAAATTGAAAAACGCCGAGTTTCTCCTATACTGGGCTCGTTAAACTTTTACAGTAGAGGACCTGTTCAATTACAAATAGGAACGAACCACTCCTTCCTAGGGTTCGAATTTAAACTAGGTTGGACTCGTCCGAAGGATGAGCTTACAATCAAGCATATGTTATCCTCCTCAAGCTTGTTAAAAATAAAGAGGTACTTGCCAGAAATGGTGGGGGAAAAGAGAGAAAAATGAACCTATTTGTCACCTTTTGTCTCAAAAGAAACTTTATTACCACTCTTGAACACGACACTTTTTCATTCACCTGGGTTGGGAAATCTTTTACCTCACAGTTGACCAAACCACTTTGAAAGTCTTTAGCTGGGTTTCGGGGATCACTTTGAGTTATTCGTCACCAAGCCATCTGTCGTGTCGTTATGTGTTCAAGAGGTCTGCGAGCAAAACTTTCATCTGCAAAATACTTGTCATCCATTTGACCATCCCTGAGTCAGTCCTCACAGCAACATTTCTTCAACTTGAACAATGATTTCGTGTTGTGGGCTTGCCTGCAACGGGTTGCTTTCTATCGACATCGACACATTATCTAGAAAGATGACTTAGGAATCGACAGTACCTTGAAGCCTGCATGCATCAATGGCAGGTTTCTCGCCTTTGACGTCAGTTTACATCATTGACTTTCGATCAAAGGATTCCGTGAAGCGTTCAACATCAAAACATCTATTCACATTTCACGGGTTGTGCTTGGTACTTTGAGAACCATTGACATTACTGGTGGTCTCTCTCACGCTTGTTAACAGTTTACATCATTGACTGGTAATCAAGTGGTTTCTACCATGTTCGACATCAAATCATTTAATCACATGGCTAGAATCGTACCAATTCGGGAAGTAGAAGTGAAGACCCTGGATCTAGTTTCTACCATCCAGGCTGCGAGGAGTTTTGTATTCATTATCTATATAGACTAATCATAAACAGATGGATGCGTCCATACTGTGTCTACAAAAGTCTATAAAAATGATGTACTGCAAGATCATTCCTGTATCAGAGTAGTTAGTCCATTAGTTAAAGTTTTGAATCTGAGTATGGGAATGCCTACCTCAGTGATGATATAATCTTATACATGTATTTTGTGTTGAAAATTGCAGGTTCCAACCAGGTCATCCACAAGACAATCCTTGAAGTGATAAAGCGCTTCACCCTTCCTAGAATTACAAAACCCTAATCTATTCCAGGCTTCGCACTTTAGGGGGCAATCTGTTACACTAAAAAATGTCACCATGACTATTTACAGTTAGTATGGCTCAATCAACAGTCATGCTACCCTCTTAGGCAAGTCTTATGCCTCTGCTATCCATCTCAAACTCAAAGAAGAGAGAAAGTCTTGTAAAAAATGTGTTTATCTCTGGGGACGCAGGTTCTCTCAAGCCTTACCTACGGGGACGCTCACAATGTTCACAAAAGCTGCGTCCTTGGACGCTCTGTATGTTAAGGGACAGGTGCGTCCTTCTGGAAAAGGCAAAATGCGCAAGTTTCATCTTAAAAAAGTTACTTGTGGTTACTTCTAGAACTTTCTAGAGGTCGGTTTGATGAAATGGATGCGCCTCCAGTTGGTTCATGTATCCCTATTAAGGAGGAACTTATCCCATCAATAAGGGAGCTATCCCACCCAAAGAGGGGGATTATCCCATTGATGGTGGACCTGAATAACCTCTTTACAGCACTATAAATAAAGGCATTGAGCCAGAAGGAGGAGAGGTTGAAGCTATACATTTTCTTTGGGTAAATGCTGCAGGAATTAGGACTCCCATTTAGAACCTTGTGAGGAGAGATTGTCTTTGCTTGATTCTACTTGGAAGTGGGTGAGCTTTGTCAAAGTAGAGGAAAACCCTTGATGGACCCTGGGAGGAACTTGCACAACACCAAGGCCAGGTTGTAAGAGTTTCTTTCTTTCGTTATTAATACAAACTGGTTCATTTTTCTCAATAGCTTGTGTTAATGAGTTATTTCATGTGTTCCTTGGTCTGCATGTTGAATATATGTTTTATTATATGAGATGCAAGTGCTTGGTAATTGTTTGATTGTTTGTGGTTGCAGGAATTGATGTGAAGGAGGAGCTCATCCGGATCGGCAAGGACGGACTACAACAACAGCGTTTTGGAATAAGGTAAGCCTAAACACTTGTAGTTTTCATGTTTTAAAAGGTGTATTTAGAGAAAGATCGCTCCATTTTGTCTTGTTTGTCGCTAGAGAGTTTAGACTCCTAGGGAGGTCAGTTGTGTCCGCACAAACGAATTTTTCCGCCACGACAGCTTGCCTGGGAAAAATAGAAAGGAAAGCAAGTATAACCTCATCCACATGCTCATCAGTGGTGTATCCTAGAATACAAGAGAGCATAGTTATAATTTGTTTGGCTTTCTCAGATAAAATGGTGGAAGCATATGGAGGACTATCTGTAGGAGTATGATACTCTTCTATGATGAAAGTCTGAAAGATTTGAGATTTCTTGAGAAGGTCTAGCTTTGTGTAGAGTTCAAGTAAAGCTTCAATGGAAAGTGGGGTCTTATTGGGCTTGGTTGGATCTGTAGCATGTGATTTATTGACTCTGCAGTAATAGTGAATAAAACCTGTTGGTCAGGGGAGACTATGGCTCTTTGACTGGGGTCATAGCAAGCTTGGCAAAAGTGGAAGATTTCTCGGAATAGGTGTACCTGTGGGAACAAGTATTTGGGAAAATTTGGTTTCCATAGCTGAATGTCATAATTTTGGTTCAGGAATTTATCTTTACTCCAATAGTGGAGTTTCAGTAAGTGGCTAGGGGAAATAGTGTCTTTAATTTGAAATTCTATGTCGGCTAATGGGAGGTGGTCAATATCCAGGTGAGGGGTTTGCAGGGGTCTTACATCCAGAGTGCATTGGGAAGCCATAATTTTGTTTATTCAACTGAATTACTTTTATGTGGCTTTAGGAGTAAGGTCAGAAGGTCTAGAACAGTGGGGAGTGTAATTGCAGTCTGTAGAAAAGGTATTTTGGATGCAAAGTAAGGTTTTCTTTTGTCTAGCAAGGATTTTTAATTAATTTAATTAATTAACCTTTTAATAATTACTGTGCATAGCTTAAATTATAAGGTCGTTCTGGTTCTTTCAAGAATACCTGGAAATTGATGATTTAGTGCGCAAACAGGGTTTTGTGGTAGCAGCAGAGGTTTATAAGGCTTCAATTGTCTATTTACTGCTTCAATTTGGTGTCTATAGCGTCTTATGGTTGCAAAAGGTGGTTAAAATGGTTGCGCAGAGGTTCAAGGTTTCAAAATTGGTTAATAGAGGTTTGTAGCAAGAATGAGTGAAAAGAGAAAAATGGGGCTTTTTCGGCCTTTTAACTAACAAATGTTACATTTTGGCATGAGATTTGGTAAATGAACAGTGGGTAGATTTTGTTTATGCGGGGAGGCGGTTGTAGGCCATATCGCACCGCTTTTGGGTAGAGAGTGGTATTTTTCATGAGCATGCGATATAACCTGGTGCCGCCACGTAGCGAAACAATGCTCAGCCAAAAATGCGAATCTCACGTGCTTTTGGACCGTTAACTGTCAGATGATGAAACTGCGCGATATGGATATGCGTCATTGGATTTGGAGGTGGGAGATCGGAGGGCTATCGCGCGGTGAAGTTGCACGAACGGAGTTGGGATGCAGTTGGTGGGGCCAGGGGTTTAATTACAATGAAATGTAATTAATTAAAAAGTAATCACAGGATTTTAATATAAGCAATGGGTTAATAAAGGGTGGGGACCATGGGTTATATTGTGGAGGTTTTAACTATACACCAAGGTTTGGTGAGTTAAGAGGGTGTCGGGGAATTATAACGTGGGGGATTTTAAATACATAAAGGGGGGTATATCTTTAGGAAATAACTTAGGATAAAGGGGTTTAGTGGGTTTCTAAGGAGAAAAGGGGAAATTAATAAGGGGGGAATGTATTATTTGTGATGGGAATGGATTTCACACTAGGGAAAGGGGTTTTGGGAAGGGGGAATATTTTTTAAAGGGTAATGTCTAGGGAGATATGTGAAACAAAGGGAAAAAAGGTCAAAATGAAGGGAAAGGGTTTTGACAAGGGGAAATGAAGAGGGAAGGGGTGGAGCCAAAATGGGACAACATTAGGGGATGAAAAGTAATGAAGTGATGATGAGGGGAAATTAGTAAATAAGCATGTGGGGGTCTAGTGAAATGAGGGGAAAATAGTAAATAAACTTTAGTAAATGTCCTCTCCCTTTGACAATTCCTCCTAAACATGAAGCATAGGATCAAGTATGATGAAGGTGCATTTGAGCTAGCAACCTTGTGCACTTGCAAAACTTCTTCTACCTACCCTTTATTTACCCTGGCATTTTCTCTTCATTCATTGGGTGCATTTGAGCTTGTTGACCCTTCATTTCTTTTTCTTTGATAAGAACACTATTTAATTCTAACCTTATAACCTCTAGTTGCTCAGATTAAACTAATGAGCTCATTATTATTCTCTACCTAACTATTGATCTATCAAGATTAAATAGTTTGGCTAGATCTTTATTCTCTATCTATTAACATGAAATTTAAAGCATGAATGAATCATGTTTAAACTTTTTTGACCATCAAGGATAGTGGCAGTTTTTGACAAGCTGCACACAATTTTATTTTACAAAGTAAAGTAAAAAGTAGTGGCATTTGAATTTTCACACTTTCATGATCTATTCTATCTCTTTTTGGGGTTTATATTTTTTACTTTTTTGATCTTTTTCTTTCTTTTAGTCCTTTGATTATTCTTTTAGGACTTACCCTCTTTACATTTTTTATTTTTAATATGGGAAAACATTTTGCAGAAAGAAAAAGTATGTACAATATTACAAGACAAACCATAACCATTTCAAAATTATGAATCCTATTATTATAGGAACTTAACACTTAAAAGAAAATTGGCAAACTCATTTGCAATGAAGGATTTGGATGCTGCAAAACAAATCCTTGGCCTGAGAATAACTAGAGACAGGAAGAATCACAAATTAACATTCTCTCATAGTGAGTACATATAAAAGGTGTTGAAAAGGTTTAATATGCAAAATGCAAAACTAGTTAGTATGCCTTTGGCTAGTCATTTCAAAATAAGTAAGGAAATGTGTCCCAAGACTTAGGAAGAAATGACTGATATGTCTAAAGTTCCATATGCATCAGTAGTTGGAAGCTTAACGTATGCAATGGTCTGCACAAGGCCTGATATTGCACATGCAGTGGGAGTTGTAAGAAGGTACATGAACAATCCAGGAAAAGAACATTGGATGGCAATGAAGTGGATTCTCAGGTATTTGAGAGGTACCACAAATCAGGAATTATGCTTTGGTGGTTCAAACATTGCTCTACAAGGATATGATGATGTAGATATGGCAGGTGATAGAGATAACAGGAGGATCACCATAAGGTATGTGTTTATTGTACGTGGAACAACTGTCAGTTGGGTCTCAAAACCACAAAGTGTTGTTGCACTCTCAACAACGGAAGCAGAGTATGTTGCTGCTATAGAGGCTAGTAAAGAAATGATTTGGTTACAAAGCTTTCTGGATGAATTGGGTAAGAAGAAGGAGTTGGACAGGTTATATAGTGACAACCAGAGTACCGTACATCTTGCAAAGAACTCTGCATTTCATTCCAAGACTAAACATATACAGCTCAAATACCATTTCATACGATTAGCATTGGAAAATGGACAATTGAAGCTGGAAAAGATACACACTAGCCACATTCCTGCAAATATGTTAACAAAAGTTGTAACCAAGAAGAAACTGAGAGTCTACTCAGTTTCATTTGGTCTTCAAGTATGATGAAGAAGATGAGAAATAGCCAGGTCCAAAGTGGAGTCATTTTCCAACAAATGAAGCAGCAGTGGAGTTTGTATAATCAATCTCCAAGTGGGAGATTGTTGGGTGTGGAGCCTGATTATCTTTTGTATTCAAAGGTATCGTCGTATTGGACCCCAGTTCATAATGGGGCAGCAACGCCGCCCATAAAATTGCCTTGTAAATTGTTGTAATTTCATAGTCAATCTTGGTCATTCCTTAGGCGAAGATCTGATGGAGAAGTTATGTTTAATTTAGGGTTTTTTCCCTAGAAGGCAACCCCTTGCTATATATGAGGGAATTGTATTACGTCTATGTAGATCTGTATTCTGAGTGAGGAAGAGAGAGGAGATTGAGAGCGAAGAGGGAATTACAGCGAATCTATTGTAGGTTGTATCTCTTTAGTTTGTTGGATAATATAAAAGGAAGGACTGGTTGTTTCTTTATGGACGTAGCCCAAACTAGGTGAACCACGTATATCTATGTCTCTCTTGTTTTATGCGTATTTCTATGTTTATATTTCTGCAATATTTTATGTGTTCCATTGCTCTGTAATATATAATTTTCTAACACAAAGGATTTGAATAGATAGAAAATGTCTCTTCAAGATTAGTAGAGGTTGATGGAATAGAATAAGGAGTTGGAGTAATGAAATATTGAGGCTTGAATTCAGTTAAATGTAAACCTAATTCTTCCTTAGAGGAAGGTGATTTTATAGGAATGGATGGGACTTGATATGACTCAAGTCACTGTATTAAAAAGGTTGGTTCAAGATCTACTCCTCTAGAATGAAGTTCAGAAACCCTAGGAGGTAGTTCAGTCCAATCAGGATGGGATGGTACAGATGAAAAATGATCTACATATGAGATGTCTTCAGGGTGTAAAGCTAAAGAAGAAGAAGGGATTCTATGTCTTCCCCTTGAAGAGGCTCCCCTAATAAGTCTTTCTGGATCTGGTAGAGGGTTAACAATCTCAAAATCAGAACGTGATCTAGTGTGCTTAAAAGGAGCCAGCTTGGACCAGTGGAATCGTCAGGAGAAATATTTTGACCTATATCCTTATCCTTTATTCACCTTAAAGGAAAGGGAGAATCGTTTCCCCAAGGAAAATTTAATTTTCAATCCTTCGCTCCCCGACAACGGCGTGAATCTAATGTTGTCCTTTGAGATAACCTAAGGTAAATTAGTTATGCCAAAGCATCTATAATATTTTGTTGTTTTAAATGGTTGGATGACTAGTGAACTATTTATAAACAGGTGCTTTACAGTTACACAGATTTATCATAAAATGAAAGGTTGTTCTTTACATCCACATGGTTAATTGATTTTAGTGGGATGGATAAGTAGAATATGGATAAGTATAAGTGATTTAATATTCAAATTGAGTATTTAACCATTTCTAAGAAGAAATTAAGAAAATTGTGTTTCCTTAATCAACAAAATATAATTAAACTATTACAAAGATCTAGTATAATTTAAGTTCAAAGAGGAATTTACAATAATAGGTAGTCCTGTAAATTAATCCCTTATTTAGATTACAACTTCACAGAGGATTGAAAATGAAACTGGTATAGTTAAATTTTCAATCGGATAACTGTAAAAGAATTAATTAATATAAAGAATACATAATGAAAACAACTCACTGAGAGACAAGCCATATGAAGTAAATTCAGAATCTTTTATTATCTAAAAAATGCTCTAGCCTAATACAAATCTGTTTGAATACTGGTTCAAGGGTTCAACCCTGAATACTTCGACAGAATGAAGTATTTAAACAAAATTACAAAAACATTACAATTAATGCCTAAGTGACAAGACATTCTATTATTATCTTAGAACTAACATAAAAGAATTAATGTGATCAAAAGGAATGAATCTGAACATATCGCCCTGCTTTGAAGGAGATCAGTTGTTGAGTGGACACTATTTGACTATTGCGTTGGAAGTTGAACTGTCCTTTAATCCTGAAACTCACACAACTTATCCCACCTTTCTTCATCTGGAATAGCGATCTTGGTTACCTTGCAGTAGATTTCATCTACCTCAGTATACCGAGAAAAAGTAGGTTTTATTGCAAAAATATGTTTTATCTCATGTTGAATAAAACTTATGTTGTTGATGGCTTCATAAAACGTTCTGCCTATCATAAATCCTTTGATGTTGGAAATTTTTAGTTGTATCCTTGGCAATGTCCTTAAGCTTCTTCTTGTAGTCTTCTCTGGTCATTAACTTGTCATTGATAACAAAAGGTGAAGGAAGACCTTTCTTGTTCAATGCATCTATCCTATTGAAAAACCTGTTAACTGCTACTTCTAAAGTGTGACACTTCTCTATTAGCTGCACAACCAAGTTATTTTTTGTTATAACTTTCTTCACCTCCAGGATGGTTTCTATTCTGTCATCTATTCCTAGGCCATCTAGCTCATATCTATTTTTAGAGTTGACAAACCTTATGATGTTGTTGGCTATAGCAGGCATTTCTCCCAACTGAGTATTTATAGTGGCAATGGCCTTCTTGGCCTTTTCCATCAAATCCATCTGCTAAAAAATAATCTGGATACTTGGCCAGAATTCATCTATCTCTTCAATGATATTGTTCTAGATGATTGCTTTAAAATTACCCAAGGTGACCAATAGAAGATTCAATTTCTGACTTCTTCCATGCCTCTATTTGATTTTGAGCTCTCTGAAGCTCTGCTGCATGAAAATTCTCAGTTTTCCTTTGGAGATCCTCTAGAATTTTCACTTGATCCTGCAACTTTTTGATCTCTTCGGTCTGGAGAGACATATTTTTTACTGCATTGACCAACTAATCTGTAGCATCCCTTGCACTTGTTATAGCAGATATGGCTGTAGGAATGGCTGTGATAGGGGGTGCTTCCAAAGGGGCAGTCTTTTTAGCAGCATTCTCCTTTTCTTTAATTAATTTATCTATCTTTGTCTCCATTTGCTTTAGCTGTGCACTCTGTTCCATGATAAACTTCATCATTTCTGCCTTTTGTGTCTCTGTCTCTTCAATATCCTTGGCTAGATGATCTTTTGTAGCTGGAAATTTTAACTGCTTCCTCAATGCTACTATGTCTAAATTCTATTTCTTTACAAGTTCCTTTGCATCATTGATGTTTGAAGGGTCATAACTGATTTTTATCACCAAGTCCTCCAGGGTTTTAATCCTGGTATCTTTGGCAAGTGCAGAGACCTTCTCCATCTTTAGCCATGACTAGACATTTGCTAATGTAACTTGCAGTTTGGACAAACTCATGGCAGTGTTAGTGACAATAGAAAAGATCATTTCCCCAGTCTACTTATGCATCTCCATTTGGTCAATGGGATGTATATCCTTTACATCAAACTCAAAAGTTGTCCTTTTGTAGTTTGATGTTGCCTTGGGTTGGGGAACTTGTGCCTGGAGGAATGCCATTTGCATTTTTCCTTTTTCTGAGTCAAAGGCTGACAACAGCCTGCTTTGAGCACTGGAAGTCTACTTCCAGAATTGGTTGTAGGTGTTAATATTCAAGGCTTCATTTCTGACCTTTATCTCCTTGAAGATGTCCATTATACTTTTCTCTACCTCCCCTGAAGTAGATGTGTTAGTCTGAATAATTTGGTGCTGCTCTTGTGAAGTTCTGGAGGTAGTGGGAGACTGTGTGATCTGATAACCCATTAATGAGGAAACAAGTGTCTCATTAGTGGTGATAATGGTCTCATGCTATGAGTCCTTACTGAGGCTTAGTTTGGAACTAAGCTTGGTCTTCTTTCTGTACATGATCTTGAATCCTTCATTGAATATGTTAGTCTCTAAAGGGGACTCTTCCTCTCTTCTTCTCTTGGTTGTTTTCTCCTCCATTGTAGGAGTTTGAACTATAGATGATGATACCAACTATTCTTCTGCCTCTTGTAGGGTATTCTCAACCTATTCTAGTTGATTCTTGTACTTTTCTATCTCTGGCCTCGCTGTGTGAAAATAAGGAGTAGACTTGGTTTCTAGTCTTAATCTAGAAATGATCCTTAATGGATCATATGACCAGGTGAAGCTTAATCTAAATTGCATTTCCTTTAAGAGTTTAACTGCAAATGAAAGGGCTAATATGTGTCTTTATTTTAAGTTGGGATTTCTTCTTGGCAGCAACAAAATGGATTTCAACCATATTGATCATCTGCCTTATGTACTCTAGAGAAAAAAATCCTCATGGAGAGAACTTTTGGCAGCTTGTAAGGTGCTAGCTCACATCCAAAAATTCTTAACTCTGTATAGTTCTCATAGAGGTAACAATCCCGTGTTTGAACTTGGTCTGACAGCTGCAACATTTTTCTGATTTCCTCGATGATCCTTGGTTCTATCCTACTGCTTAGGAGACCGATTGTTGGGTGAGAAAACATTTATGTAAATTGTTTATATGTGTATTATTTATGTTCCTTCATCACCAGAGTAGTCCAAAAGATGACTAGCTATTGGTTCCCTTCTGCATCCAGTTTTTGCAAAGCAAGGTTGATGTTGTCTCCCTGAAAGTATAAGAACATGTAAAGTAATATAGAGTCATATTTGAATACCTCCTCAGTTGGGAATTTAATAAAATGATGATGAATTGGTTATGCAAGAAATTGGTTGAAATTAAACACACTGGAGGGTTTAGAATCAACATATAAAATGGACAAAAATCCTATAATGGCCTCATCTACACATTGATCAGAGTAGTAGCCAAGGAGGTAGGAAACAACTGTGATAATATGCTTGGCTCTCTTAGGGAAAATGAAGGAGGGATAGGGAGGATTTTTCTTTGGTAATGAAACATCTTGTGTCAAGAACAACTCAAGAGTTTGGGCTCTCTTGGAAAATTCTAGTTTTTGGTATAGTTCAACCAGTGCTTCATAGGAAAATGGGGTAGCATTCTGTATTGTGGGGGCTTGCATCATCTGGTCTATGGCTTAAGGAGTTATGGTAAATTTAATTTCTCCAGTAGGGGTAATGATGTCCCTTTGGCTTGGCAAATATGATGCATGACATTCTCTAATAAAATCTGGGGTGATGTGGGTATGAGGAAAAATCTTGTGGGGTAAATTAGACTCCCACAACTGGGTATCATATGACTTGTCTATATACTTGTCCTCGAGCTAGCAATACATCTAGAAGAGGTCAAGTTCACAGAGTGTCTCATGGATTTTATAGTCTCTTTTAGCCATAGAAACGTGATGAAGATCTATGGGAAGATTGACAATTTCCTCTAGTCCTTTGTCGTTTGGAGGCATTTTGGCTAAGCTAAGGATAGGAGTGAAAATTGACTGGAGGTTTCAATATGCAAACAGGAGTCAAGTTTTGGAGACAAGAACAGAAGTAATAGGCTGGAAATGATCAAGCAGAGAGTGTCTTTGGTGGTTTAAAATGTCGGGATTGAGTCCAGTAACCTGTAAAAAAATCAATAATAGTGACACTAGAGGAATTCAGTAATTTGCTCACAAGTAAAAGGGAGGTTTATATAATCAATTCCGTTTTTCTGTAGAAGGAGTGTATCCATTGGATTAACAGCTAAGCCAATTGAATGCTTAACGACTTAATTATGGATGGAGAAGAGGTGATTTGTGGAATTAATGGGCATATGAGGTGGCAAAAGGTGAATGGCGGGAGCGCAACAGCTAGGAAAATGGTATCGGTGGTAAGGGAAACAACTTTTCGGGGGGCGGGAGAGCGGTTAATGGTTTCACCTGAGGGGGGTCTGAAAAGCTCTGGCACTGACACGTAAGGGAAGGTGTGGTTTTTTATACTGCCCATTTTGGACCCCCACCCCCCCCCCCAAATGAAGGTAAAGCTCGAATGGTGGGGGGGGTTGCGAAATCGTATGCGGGCCGTCAGATCTTGGGAGATTGTTGGATATGGAGTGAGAGATGGAGGAGGGTTAACCATGACATGATAGGAATTTTCTTGGTGGGGTCGGGAATTAATAATGTAATTCTTTGAGAATATGTGCAATAGATAAGGGGTATATTGACTTAGGGATGAGCGGGTGGAGGGAAATATGAGCGGAGGGGGAATGATTTGGGATTTTAAACTTAGGGATAGGATTAATACCAAAATTGCTTGATATATAAAATGTTAGAGTAAAACTTTACTCCTTTTCCTTCTCTTTGCACATGAAAAATAACATTTGATAATTGACTTGTGGCACATTTTGACTAGCAGCTTGTGCATTTATAAAAACGTGAAATGAAGCCTTTCTTTTCTTTTTCGCTTCCCTGGAATTTTATTTTCCTTTTTCCTTCTTTATTTAGGGAATCTAATACCTAACATATTATTGCTATGAATGCCTATAAAACATTAAATTGGCCTAACATTTTAACTTTTCTTCTTTTGCATCCATATCCTAACTTAACATTTTAAAATTATTTTGACTAATATACTAACTAATCAAAACAAAATAATGTTACAACAGATCACATATAGGGAAAAAGAAGGACCTAAGAAATCTCAAGTGCTTCATTTTCCACAAGAATGGGCATTATTCATCACAATATCCAAAGAAGAAGGGGAAGGAAAAACCCCAATAGAAAACAACATTCATACAAGTAAAACTTGATGAGTTTGCAACAAAGCTCAAGAAGGACTTCTCATTGGTCTCTTGTTTATTTATTAGCACCATCACCATGAATGCTTAGTACTTGGACAATGGTGCATCATGCCATATCAGAAAAGCAATACATGCATTGTTTAGGAATATGAAAAATAAATACTTAGGGTTCATGTGGAACTTGGTGATGATGACAAGTCTGCAGTGAAGGAAGAGGGAGCAATTAAGTTCAAACTCTTTTCAAAAGGAATTTTGGGAGCCAACAACGTGTTGTTTGTACCAAAACTAAAGAATAACTTTCTCTCACTCTCTCTGATGGAGGAAAAAGAATATGAGTTCATGTTTATGAATGGGCACATGATTATTCTTTTAAATGATATTAGCTTAGACATAGCAATGGTCGTTGAGGTTAGAAAAGGAAACTTATAGAAGTTGAAGGGAAAATGTGTTCAAGTTTTGATACATAACAATCACAACTTATGTTAGTTGTGGCACAAGATGTTGGGACACCTACGCTCTAGGGAATTGAAAATCTTCAGAGAGATTGTCATTGGTCTCCAAGACTTCCATATTAAGCAGTAGGGCTTGTGCAGAGGGTGTGTAATTGGAAAAAATTCTAAGGTTGTTTTTCCAAGTAGAAAGAGTAACTCCAAGGGGATTTTGGATCTCATTCATCAAATGTGTGTGGATCGATGTCAATGGCATCAATGTAGGGATCCCTATCTTATGTCAAATTCATTGATGACTATGCTAATAGGCTCTAGTGCCTCCTCCCTTCTCCTATTGTGTCATATTTGTAAATCCTTCAATCCTATCCCAAGTTGTTCTTAAGGGGGGATGTGAGGTATTCCGACAAATAGGAAATAGTTAAGTATAACTTGGTCTAGTATAGAGTTAGGTAAAGTGTGTTTCTTTACCATGTACATTTTGTAACTTACAATCCGACGGTCACGATATGTAGTGATCCAACGCTTCATTCTCTCCTCGGTATTACCGACACTTGATCTGTGGCTTAACACCTGATTGGTCCATGATCTCTATTTAAACAGCATGGAGGGTCATTTGTAGGGTAACCATCCATGAGAGAAGCTTATGTAAATTTTCATTCTTTTATTAATAAATTGCCTGAAGTGGCCGCATTGGCTCAGGCCGTGGATTGTTTCCCTCTTTGAGGGTTTTAACCATGTCAAAAATACTAGTGTATTGATCTGTGATCTGTGTGTGAGCGGTGTCCTTTGGTGTTCTGTCTGAGGAATTTACCCTGTAAATTCCTACATGATAGCAGAGCTATTTGAGGGTCGCGTCCGTTGGTGTTCCAAATTTGAAGCCGGTAGAACTGCATCTGACTGTCGTTTCCTAGATCTACTATTTCTTACTACTTTCGGGCTGATAGGACTGCTCTATTGTGTTGGGAGCATCTTTTCCAGTGAGGAACCCCTTTCGTTTCACGCGAAAAGGTTTCTGGTAGCCCTAGCTATGTCATTTTTAAGATCTGGAGGTATACAGTGTTTATTTGCAGTTTACAATTATTTTCTCTCTGTTTATTTCCGTTTCGGTTTATTTAGCTTTTTTTTATTGCCGGATCTATACCTTTCATTTCTGCGTATGCTCTTTGCCTCGCGACTGTGTGCGATCTGGGCAAATCAGAAACAGAATGGAAGGATTTTTCTCATGTGTATGCTCTTTTCTGCTGCGCCTTAGTGTGATCTCGGAAAATCAGAAACATTGAGGAAAATATTTAGTTTCCGGCTAAAGCTAACTTCGAGCCACAAGGTTCGTTTTTTTTTTGTATGTCCGTGTTGGGTTTTGTGTTTTTTGTTTTCTAGGGAAAAAGAGCTTTCTCAAAGCAAGCACGCAACCCAAAGCTTCAACCCCCCCCCCGCTCTCTCTCTCTCTCTCTCAAAATTTTTGTATAGCTCACTTGGTCCAAAGCTAATTTATGAGGGTAGAGGTCTTGAGTTCAAGTCTCCTTTTTGTGGGGGCGGATTTTTCATTTCCACACATTCCCGCACTTCGTCGGCATCTTCATCAAATTTTCTTCAAAAAGCCATAACTTCTTCATCCGGAAGCCGTTTTTAGAACTGTTTTTTTTGAAACAGCCTAATTTTTCGAGATCTTTCCATTGGAACACTTATTTTCAGCATCTATAGCTTCATTTTCTGTTAAAATGGAAAGTCCATGCCAAGTTATTCTTTACAGCACCAACTACTTCCAATGTTTGTCCTACATTGTGGATTTACTTAGAAGTAAAGGTCTCTATAGAATAGCCTCAGGCCAAGAAACCAAACCGAATGATGAAGATAAGGCAACTAAATGGGAAAATAGGCAAGATCAAGCACGTGGGTTGCTGGGATGTCTATTTCCCCAGATCTTAGATTCCATATTGCAGAACTTGATACTCCTGATGAAGCATTGAAACAGATTACTAAAGTTTTTGGAATAAAAAATGAACATAGAGCCCATCAACTTGAAAATGAGTTGCTTACATTGGACCCCAAAAATTTTTCTTGCATTGAAGATTTTTTGTCCAAGTTCAAGACTCTTAGACTTCTCTTGGAAGGTGTTAAGATTAAGAAAGAAGACAGTAACCTTATCTATTCCATTCTTACTAAGTTGGGACCAGCCTACTCTGTGTTTGTCTCCACCTTCCATTCTACAAGAGAAGCCTTCATTTCTCAAGGACAAGACTACAAGTCCCCTTCCTTTGATTCTTTTTGCGATTCTTTAATAAGAGAACAAGAAAAACTCTTACACCTTGGTCTTCTTAATCTTGGAAACTCTTCTAAGAAAGCGTTAGCCACCCAGCAGCAACCAAATCCAAAGAATGCTAAGAAGTTGTATCCTAAAAGGAATGGTCCTAAACCAAACAAGGGTCCTAAGCAATCTCAGCCTCAAAATGAAAAATCATTTCAATAAAATGATAAGACAAATAAAAACAAAGGGAAGAATACTGATAGACATTGCAACTTTTGTAATCGAGATGGCCACTTAGAATCCAAATGCTTTAAGAAGATGGAAGCCTTGTAAGCAGCAATGAGGAAGCATAACATCCATTTGGAGCACTCTTCAACTTCAACTTCATCTTCAGGAATGGCACTTTCTGCATGTGGTTTTCAAGCATCTCGGTCTGGCTATGCACTAAATGTATCTTCTTCTTCTCATTCTCATGAGTGGCTCATTGATTCTGGAGCTTCTTATCACATGGCCAAAAACAAAGCCATGTTTTCTTCTTTAAATGATTGTAACACCAAAAATATATATGTTGGTGATGATAGATCTCTTAGTGTTGTAGGGACTAGAACTATTCATATAGACAATGGTCAGTTTAATGATGTATTATGTGTTCCAACCTTATCCTGCAACCTTCTATCTGTATATCAGATAACTCATTCAGGTGAAGGTAAAATCGTTGAATTTTCACCTCACGATGTTGTAATTAAGGACCTAAGAGATCCTAGACAGATTTTAGCTACTGGCATTGCTGATGATTCTACAAG
The DNA here is from genome assembly GCA_031772625.1 of Pinus tabuliformis. NCBI lineage: Eukaryota > Viridiplantae > Streptophyta > Pinopsida > Pinales > Pinaceae > Pinus > Pinus tabuliformis. Next base: position 182,997,340 of record CM062806.1, read on the forward strand.
GTTGCATAAGTTTCACAACTTTGGGTCATCAAATCTTCCCTCAGTATTTGTTGCTCATAACGATGAAGTGAGCAAACTTTGGCATGAGCGATTTGGTCACTTAAACTATCGCTCCCTTTAGAATCTATGTAAAGAAAATATGGTGACAAGTCTTCCAATGGTATCTTGTAGAGATGGTGTTTGTTCTGGATGTGTACTCGGAAAACATCATTGGGACAGTTTTGAAAAACGTGCCTCTTGGCACGCCTCAACCCCTTTACAGCTTTTGCATAGTGATTTATGTGGTCCACTTCCAGTTGTTTCATTCTCTGGCTACAAGTATTTCTTAACTTTCATATATGATTTCTCCAAACACACTTGGGTATACTTCTTAAAACTCAAGAGTGAAGTATTTAACATGTTCTTGGCCTTTAAGGCCTTTGTTGAAAAAAAATCTGTACATCAAATTCTTAAGCTAAGATCTGATAATGGCAGAGAATATGTTAACAACAAATTCATCAACTTTTGCACTGAGAATGGAATTCAAATGCAACATACTGTTCCATATACTCCACAAAAAAATGGTGTAGCTAAAAGGAAGAATCGCACCTTAAAGGAAATGGCTAATTGTATGCTTCAATCTAAAGGACTTAGTCTTAATTATTGGGCAGAAGCAATTAACTGTGAAAATTACATAATAAATCGCACTCCTACTAAGGTTTTAAAGAATATCACTCCAGAAGAAGCATGGAGCTCAATCAAACCAAATGTAAGTCACTTTCGTGTTTTTTGAAGTGAAGCATGGGCCCATATTCCAGATGAGAAACATAAAGCTTTAGAACCTAAGAGTGAAAAATGTATTTTTGTTGGATATTCTGAAGATGTCAAAGGATATAGACTTATTCCACTTAAGTCCAAGAATGTTATCATTAGAAGAGATGTAAAGTTTGCTGAAAATATATCGGCCTACGAGCCTAGTTCGGCGGATGTGCCACCTCTTCCTATCTCTTATACTTTTGAAAATATTTCTTCTTCAGATGATGAAAGTGAGGATGACAATCCTCCCCCACCTTCTCAGGATCCTCCTTCAGCTCCTCAGCTTCCAAAATGGGTCTGTGCTACTCGGGATGCAGCAGGTGATCTTGCCGGTGATCCTACAGATCAGTGACGTACACGTTCTCAGTTCGATAGAGCCTCTTCTTTACTGGCTTAAGCTTCAGTGAATTATGATCCTGACACCTTTGCAGAAGCTTCGGGCCATCCAGATTGGGAAGTAGCTATGAATGAAGAATATCATTCATTATTGGCAAATTATACATGGGATCTTGTTCCTCTACCAAAGGGATGAAAACTTGTTAGATGCAAATGGGTTTACAGAACCAAGTATGGACCAGATGGGAAAGTTGATAAACATAAAGCTCGTCTTGTTGCTAAGGGTTTTTCACAAGTTGAAGGCATTGACTACACTGAAACCTTCTCCCCTGTTGCCAAAATGAACTCTATCCGCCTTGTTCTTTCCCTTGCTGCCTCTTTCAAATGGGAAGTCCATCAGATGGATGTTAAATCTGCCTTCTTGCATGGGGACTTGCATGAAGAAATCTATATGGAACAACCTCTTGGCTTTATACAAACAGACTCCAGCCTTGTATGTCGGCTTAAGAAATCCCTTTATGGTCTCAAGCAAGCTCCTCGAGCTTGGTATGCCAAAATGGATAACTTTCTTTTAGAAAATTGCTTTTCTAGGTGTCATTCTGACAATACTGTCTACACCAAGAAAGTGGGCAAGTCTCTTATCATTCTTGTTCTTTATGTTGATGATCTTATCCTGACTGGTAGTGATCCCAACCTTATAAACCATGTGAAGTCTACCCTTAAAAGGAAGTTTGAAATGACAGACTTAGGACACTTACATTATTTTCTTGGTCTTCAAGTCTTGCAATCCAAGGAAGGTATTTCCCTTTCCTAGTCCAAGTATGCCTGTGATATTCTACCCCATTTTCACATGGAAGACTGTAAGCCAGCCCCTTCTCCCTTTCAGTCTGGAGTCAAACATTCAGTCACTTATACTTCTCCTGAAGTTGATGCTACCTTATACCATCAACTTGTAGGAAAACTTTTGTATCTAACCCATACTTGTCCTGACCTTTCCTTTGCTATTGGCCTTGTTGCTCGGTTTATGCAAAATCCACGTGAAAGTCATTGGAAAGTAGCTAAAAGAATACTTCGTTATGTTCGAGGCACAGTTCAGTTTGGGATCCATTACAATGCCGAAGCATCTCCTCTATTGGTTGGTTTCACTGATTCCGATTGGGCTGGTGACCCTGATGATCGGAAGTCTACTGCAGGTTATGTGTTCACTCTTGGTTCAAGACCTATTACATGGGCTTGCAAGAAACAAGGTGCCATTTCTCTTTCTTCAGTAGAAGCAGAGTATCGTGGTGTCGTAGAAGCTAGTAAGGAAGCCTTGTGGCTTCGTCAGATCCTGTCAGAGTTTGGCTTTCAGCAGCAACATCCGACTACAATTTGGTGTGATAATCAAAGTGCCATTCAACTATGCAAAGATCCAGTCCAACATCAGTGCAGCAAACACATTGAATTGCACATGCACTTCATCAGAAAGCTCATTCATGACCATGTTCTTGAAGTGCAATATTGTTCAACAGATGATCAAGTTGCAGACATCTTTACAAAGGCTCTCACAGAGGCGAAGATCACTAAACTTCGATTTATGGTTGGAGTTCAGGAAGTTGTCACTAAGGGGGGATAGGCTCTAGTGCCTCCTTCCTTCTCCTATTGTGTCATATTTGTAAATCCTTCAATCCTATCCCAAGTTGTTCTTAAGGGGGGATGTTAGGATATTCCGACACATAGGAAATAGCTAAGTATAACTTGGTCTAGCATAGAGTTAGGTAAAGTGTGTTTCTTTACTATGTACATTTTGTAACTTACAATCCAACGGTCACAATATGTAGTGATCCGACGGTTCATTCTCTCCTTGGTATTACCGACACTTGATCTGTGGCTTAACACCCGATTGGTCCATGATCTCTATTTAAAGAGCATGGAGGGTCATTTGTAGGGTAACCGTCCATGAGAGAAGCTTATGTAAATTTTCATTCTTTTATTAATAAATTTCCTGAAGTGGCCACGTTGGCTTAGGCCGTGGACTGTTTCCCTCTTTGAGGGTTTTAACCACGTCAAAAATACTAGTGTATTGATATGTGATCTGTGTGTGAGCGGTGTCCTTTGGTGTTCTGTCTGAGGAACTTACCCTGTAAATTCCTACATGAAAACATGGATCTTCTACATGGAGACTAAGGATGAGGCCTTTAGTCAATCCAGGGAGTTCAAGGCATAAGTGGAGAACGTCTTGAGGTCAGACAATGGGGGTGAGTACACCTCAAATGAATTCAAGGATTTATGCAAGAAGGAAGGGATCAAGAGGTAGGTGATAGCCTAAAAAAAAGCTCAATGGAATGGGGTTGTAAAGAGAGAGAATTGGTTCATCATCAATTCTTCCAAGGTTATGCTGCATGAAAAGGATCTGCCTATTTTTCTTTGGGAAAAATGAGTGTAACTTTGCAATATGTGTGCAAAACAAGATTCCTCATGAGATATTGGGGGATAAGACTCTTGGGGAATATTTTACAAGATTGAAGCTAGAGATAAGACACTTGAGGATCTTTGTTTCTCTAGTATACATCCATGTGCATGTGGAGAAGAGGATGAAGTTGGAGCCATCAAGAGAGAAGGGGTTATTCAATGGATATAATGAGTCATCAAAAGCTTACAAGATATTCATACTAGTACAGAGGAAGACAATTCTGAATAGATATGTTAACTTCAAGGATAAATTGGCATCTAGGAAGTCTCATGAGTTGTTACCAAAAATGATAGAGGGCGAGGAGCGAGAGGCTCTAAAGGGAGAGCAATATGAATAGACTTCTAGTTTAAGGAGTTAACCTTCAGGTGGGAAGGATTCAATAACTCCTTCCGATTTTTTCAGAAGGCTGAAGTGATTGGGGCAAACATTGAGGGATGGATAAGAGTATGTGGAGGTCCCTAAGAGCACATTTAGGGAGAGTAAACCTTCAAAGAAGTTTCCAAACTACATGGCATTAGTGAGTAGTGTCATTAACAAGGAAATATGTCAGGAGGTTTGGAGCAAATCAATGGTGAAGGATGATGCATGGGTCATTATGCCAATACATGAAGGGGAAATCAATTCCAGGTGGATCTTTAGGAAGTAACTTCCTTGCTAAGAGGGAGTGTTAATGATAGTAGCATCAAATAAGTACTTTAGCATAAGTATAAGTGTCTTGACGTGTGGAAGTCATCTAAAGGACCTTTGACCCTAGAAAATTACTTTAATTAAAGGAATAATTAAATTAATTGCTTTTTATAAGAAAAAAGTGAGTTAATCTAATGAAATTGAAAGGTTATTTTCATTAGTGAAGTAGATGAATCTCAGTTATTGATGTCAAGTGAAGTTCAGATCTAATCTTATCCATTGGTCACTTCAGAGATTAGGGTTGTGGATTCGATCAATAAATCAAAACTTATAAACAAAATGCTAGGTGAAGGGAGAAGACACATCAAGTGAACACAAGATAGTGAGATGGTAAGGATATCAATGATTGGGTGGATGACATTCATCCTAGTATGGATATTCTAGAAGAAGAGAGTAAGGAGCAACAATAGAGAGAGATCTAGCAACCAAGAAGAAAATGATTGTTTTCTAGGAAGATATGAAGTGAAGAGAACAATCATACATGGCTACAAGACAATCATACAATAGCCAGTAGGTTGCAAAATGTAGCATGCCACTACACATGCAATGGGAAATAAGAAAATTGACGTGTACATCAACATAGAATACCCAACCAACTCACACACACGTGGCCATGACTCTATAGTAGTCTAACAACCTGTATAGGTCGTTTATAGTGTGTACATGCAATGGGAAACGAGGATAGGCATGTAGGCATGAGGATTGCAAACCATACAAGTTCTACGGATCAAACTAGAGTGGATCTCTCTCAACTGGAAAAATTCAATTGGTGTTTGTAATTTTCCTCAGTAAGCATTTAATTTCCAAAGCTGGGAATCCCCTGTATGTTGTAAAACTTGTGTTAATGAAAAATAGATTTGAATGGAATAATTTTTTGTGTTCATGCATATGAGATTGGTTATTTTTCTTTCATTTTTTTATACTTTATATACCTATTAAAAGTTCCAACAATGCTTTTATCCAGTAGATTTATAGTAAATTAATTTACAATAAGAGAATTTACTAAGTAATAAACTGCCAGTAGCTAGGGTTAATAAAGTTTAACACATTTATGACTAAATTCATATTCATTTTAAACCAAAACACTAGTGGTTGATTTATATACAACAAAAATCCCTTCCTTTTTAGCATTTATTGCATTGTTTAAAAACCAATATTTAAAAAAAAAATCTAGAAAAGACCTGGGGACAATGGCTTTGAGCGCGCGCATGGCCGTTCTGCTATAACCATAGCCATGCCTGGCTGGTTACTCCCTCCATCGCGCGGTCTTCCCCACTATGGATCTCGGAGGTGGCCTTGAGGCCCCTCCTCCCCCATCTTCGAAGCTCGAAGCTTTCAGATCCCTCATCACAATTTCTAGGAAACGTCCGATCTCCAGTTCACAGCAAAAGTTCGTCAAAAAGTTGGAAAACATCCCCACGATGACTTTGCCTGTGGAGGAAACTTGCAGAATAGCGCTGAACCTAGCCGAAAGAGGCCTCATCGGCCAGTTCACAGGGCTATGGCCATCCCCGAAAGCAGTTGAATAATGGGTTAAACAGAACTAGATACCTCTGGTTTCGGAAGGAATAAAAATCCATTTCGTTGGCAAAGGGTTTTTTTTATTTGTGTTTGATAATGCGGAAGATAGAAGCCTGATCTTCAGAAACAGGCCATATTTTATGGGCCCTCAAGGGCTTTATCTGAATAAATGGTCACCAGATTTTGATCCGGCACCGGACATGCCCACGACAGTGCATGTATGGGTGCGTCTTCCACATCTCCCCCTTCACTGTTGGAGCCAGAGATCACTGCAATCAATTGGTAATGCTCTAGGCAGATACATAGACCAAGCACCGAGGAAGGATCAATTCTCCTGTGCCCGAATATGTGTAGAGGTCCATCTGGAAGTCGGATTACCTGGAGCCATCAAACTTTCGATTACAGATTAGACACATATCCAAGAGCTTGACTACGAACAACTCCCCTTCAAATTCCGACACTGTCACGAACACGGGCACTTTGCAAGATACTGTAAGAAGAAAAATGAGGAGGCAACAGAGAAAGAAAAAGGAGAACAATGGAAACAAGTAAAGTAAACAGCAAACAACAGACAAAACAATAAAAACAAAGGCAAAGAGACAGGGAACAAATCAGGGCAAGAAAGTGCAAACATTTAGAACATGGGAAGCAAGGAAACCATCAGCGTCGAGGAGGACAAAAATCCTTTTGAATCTCTCAAAACGCCTTCAAATTCTCCAGAGGCAGAACGAGACGGTCTCCCCCAGCTAAACAACACCGACTCTCAAGATCCAGGTAATACTACAAGCCCGATTCTAGGCAGTACTTCTTCCCCTTCATATGCAGACATAATTAAAAAAAAGAAAAATGATGTAGAAAATGTGGGCTCTTCGGATGATGAGACCTTTGAGAGGCCATCAAAGAGCGTTAGAAGGAAATCAAATAAGGAAACCAGGGAAGAAGAATCAGAAAGACAAAAAACCCTTGGAAGTCAAGCCACTATTGAGATGACCCTCGGGAGGAATACCAGACCAAGGGTTCCTAAGGGAGGTGGACCCACCCCAACAAGTTGTAAATGATGCAGCTGGTCTCTTGGAACTGCAGAGATTTGGGGAATCCCACTAAGGCAGAGGCTATTAAAGATTTATTGAAAATGGAATCCACAGGCATACTCATGCTTCAAGAGACAAAAATAGAAGGGGAGATCCTTCTAAACACAAGCAACACAAAATGGAAATTTGATTCAGGAAAGGTAGTTAGTGCTAGAGGTTCGACTAGAGGAATATGCACATTCTGGTCTAAAACCACCTTTTCTCTTGAAAGATCCTATGAGACTCAACACTGGATCTATACTGAACTGCGCCATACAACAAGAAACTTCATCTTAGCTCTTTTAAATATGTATGTTCCCGTGCATTTTGTTGAAAAGAAAGAGTGTTGGAAGACACTCTCAGACTATTTAGAACTCCTCAATCCTAAGAATATAGTCATAGGAGGAAATCTGAACATTATTATGGATCCCAAAGAGAAGAGAGGTAGGACCTTCACAAGGGATCCTCTCCTCTTCACAATGGAAAATCTCATTCTCCAGTGGGATTTAGTAGATTTCAAGCCAGTGAAAGGAGAATACACTTGGACCAATAATAGAACAGGGGAAAATCATATTCCAGCAAGGCTGGACAGATTTCTCACCAGCAGCTCCATCATGATGGACAAAAGAATTATTTTCACCAAGATTCTTCCAAAACTTAGCTCGGACCACAAACCTATCCTTTTCTGCTTAAAGGAAGAAGAAGACTTAGGTCCCCTCCCTTTCCGCTTTAGCCCTCTCTGGGCTAAAAGAGAAGGGTTTTTCGAAACAATTTAATCAGCCTGGGAAAAAGATGTAACAGGCTCCCCAAGCTTTGCGTGGGAACAAAAAATGAAAAATGCAAAGAAGGCCCTAAAAGAATGGATAAAGAAGGATTTAAAATCCCCCACCAGCCATAGGAAAGAAGCAGTCCATCAGCTGGCAGAATTTCAATTCGAACTGGAAAAGAAAGAAATCTCCCCATGGAATTAGATAAAGAAAAATCTGCTCAAAGGAAAACATATAGCTCCTTTAGAAGTGAAGAAGAATATTGGCGTTTAAAGTCTCGCAGCTTGTGGCTCAAAGTTGGGGACAGAAACACTACATACTTCCACAGACAGTATAGGGCTCGCCTTTGGCGAAACCATATTGCAAAAGTCACTACATCCAGTGGACAGGTGTGCAAAGGATTTGATCAAATAAAGGAAGCTATTGAGAAGCATTTCCAAAACCTTCTTAGTGCTGAAAGGGATGGGATCGAGGAGGATATATCATATTTCCTCTCAAATATTCTGAACCTAGTCAGCCCAGATGATAACAACATACTCTTGAGCCCAATTATGGAAGAAGAAATATCAAAACTTGTTTGGTCCATGGAGCCAGACAAAGCCCCTGGGCCTGATGGATTCTTAATCCATTTCTGCAGAATATGCTGGGAGCTAATCAAACCAGATCTTCTTAGAATGATACATGGATTCATGAGGAAGGCAAAGGTTGGAGGTGAAATAAATTGCACCTTTCTCACCTTAATCCCCAAGGAAGCAAACCTAGGATATTTTGAAAGATACAAGCCGATTTCACTTTGCAATGCTTCCTACAAGATTGTGGCTAAACTTCTGGTGAATAGAATCAAACCTCTTCTGCAAAAATTAATTTCTCCAGCACAAGGGGGGTTTGTGACAGGAAGACATATACTGGACGATGTCATCCAATTTTAGGAAGCTCTGCATTCCAGCCACTCTCGCAAAGAACAAGGTATGCTTATCAAACTGGATATGCACAACGCTTTTGATAGAGTTAATCGCTCTTTCTTGTACAGGGTTCTTTCTTCCTTTGGGTTTAGCCAGGACTTGATCAACCTCATCAAGGCTTGTTTAGAGAAGATATGGATTGCTCCAGTGGTAAATGGAAGACCTGCTAATTTCTTTATAGCCACCAGGGGATTGAGGCAAGGCTGTCCTCTATCCCCATTCCTCTACATATTGATGGTAGATTCCCTGAGTAGAAAGTTGACCTTGGAAAAAAAACATGGCAGCATACCTGGGATTAGAATTAAGAAAGGAATTGACCTAGTGAACCATGCACTATTTGCAGATGATTCACTTTTTCTCGGGGGAGCCTCTCCAAGAATAGCAAATTCCTTCAAAAACATCCTCCAGAAAATTCTGTAGCATCTCGGGAGCTCTTATAAGCGAGAGCAAAAGCATTGTGTATGGTTGGAACACAGAGCTATACATAATTGAGAAAATAGCAAATGATCTGGGCTTTACAGGATATGTTGGTTGGGATAAAATTAAATATCTGGGCCTCCCAATAATGCTGGGCTCTAACAGAAATTAGCTGTGGGAGGAAGTAATATCGAAATTCAAAAAGAAAATTGCTGTGTGGGGAGGCTCTTGGCTCACTACCGGAGGCAAACTCACGCTCATCAAATCAGTCCTCACGGCTCTTCCTACATACCAGGCTTCTCTAATGTTTGCTCCAAAATCAATCTCCGATCAAATCTCCAAACTTACGCGCAACTTTTTGTGGAGTGGAGGACGCAGAAACAGTAATAGATTCCACTTGATAAGTTGGGATACAGTGAAATGACCATTCGCAGAAGGAGGATTGAAAATCCGAGATCCCTTGCATGCAAACTTAGCTATGGGCTGCAAATTATTATGGCAGCTTTTGAGGCAAATCACCCAGTCAGCCAGATTTTCAAGATCAAATACCTTAAAAATCAATCAATAAAACTCTTTACAGTGGAGAAAACCCTAAAGGAATGCAGGCCTGGAAGTTGTGCAGCAGAGGCATAGAATTCTTCAGATCTGACCTGTATCGAATTCCTCGAAATGGTAAAAACACAATGCTATGGAGAGACAGTGTCATGGGTCATCCCCCTCTAGCAGAAGTTAACGAAATATCCGAGTTAAGAGCCTGGTTACATGCGAAAGGAATCTGGAAAATAGAGGACATATCAGGCTGGGATAGCAACGGGAATTGGCAGCGCTGGACTTTCCCTAGAATCCCAAAGCATTTAAAACCTCAGTTAGATGCCCTTAAAGACGCTATTTCTGATTTTGCTCCTGTGCACATAGAAGAAGAAGACTCCTGGGGATGGGGTAAGACGGGGTTGTATACGGCAAGTCAAGGGTATCTTCAGATGCAAAGTAAAAAGGAATCGTCTCATCTGGAGTCCATGTGGAAACAGATCTGGGATAGCTTCAGCATCCCCAAAATTAACTTCTTCTTCTGGACTTTGCTCCACAAAAAAATTTTGACTGGGGAAAACCTGTGCAAAAGAAACATAGCAGGCCCACATCGATGGGTCCTCTGCAAATGCGCGTTGGAAACTTCAGATCATATATTTATAGAATGCAAGTTTGCGAAGGAGGTCTGTTCCATATTCCTGAATGGACTGAATGTTTTTCTTCCATCTCAAAGCTTGATTGACATCATGTTTTCCTCTTGGAAAGCTAGCTACCCTCACAACATAGTTAGCAAATCTATATGGCACCGGGTGTGGATATCTGCCCCTAAGTATGTCTGTTGGAAGCTTTGGCTAGCCCAGAATGAAATCATCTTCAATAACATTGAATTTCCAACAGCAAAAGTGGCTGAGCGGGCAAAGAACCTTCTTTTAGAAACCTTGAATAACTTTCCAGTCAAAGATGACAACTCTCTCCGAATTGAAGAAAGGATATGGTTGGATCCTTACGCTTGTAAGGCCAGACACCTAGCAAACACATGGCCAACCCATAAGGAAAGATGGCAGATCCGAGATCCAGAGTACAGATTCCAACAGTGGTGGAAATCCCAGGGCAAGTGCACAATCTTTTTTGATGGAGCCTCGAAAGGTAACCCAGGGAGGTCAGGAGCGGGAGGGGCAATCTTCTTTCCGAATGGGAACAAAGAAGACTTCAGCTGGGGTCTTGGACTGAAAACCAACAACCAAGCAGAAATTCTCAGTCTATTGAAAGCTTGCCAAATGGCCAGAAAAGAAAATCCAAGCGAAATCTTAGTTTTTGGAGACTCAGAAATGTTGATAAAAGCAATTGTAAGCAAGAAAGGGCTTAAGGATCTGGTGCTAAACAAACAGCTAACAAGAGTGAGCAGAATCCTGAAGGATTTTCCCTCGGCTCAAATTTTCCACATTCTCAGAGGATTAAACAAGGAAGCAGACAGATTGGCAAATATAGGATGCACACTACAAAATGGAATGATCAGTATAAATGCAGATACATCGACCAAGGCATTCATCCCCTAAGTGGGATATTGTGCTTAAGTCTATCTGAAGAATGTAATGGTTGATTAGGCTTTTCCCAACCTGTCTTTTTATCAATACAACATAACCGTTCCAGTTAAAAAAAAAACCAATATTTAAAACTATAATCTGAGAAATTTCCAAAGACAAGAAGGTAGCCTTCATTACACATTTAATTGGCCTCCTTCCATGGACTTTAAGGAGCATCACATTTCCCAACCCTACTCTTCCAACCCATAACCATCATTAGTTAATTAGAAAACTTTAAAACAATAAAATTCTAGATCTCTTAATTTGGCACAAAAATTTTTGGAACTCTTAATTTGGCTTTCAAGGTAATTAGTATTCCAATCATGAAGGAAAAATTAAAGAGGAATGGCTCCACACCATTCTAAACATCCTTACTCAGTCTATTTCACTACACATGGCATTTCAAACCCAAATTATGAGGCTTTGAGCTTCAAACCCAAATTATGAGGATGTGAGGTAGTCAATAGCTAGTGCAATCATTTTATCCTAACTCTTAAGGGGACATGAGATACATACATAGTACAAAATTTTCACTCTTGTTTCAAGTGCTCATTGAAGATCAAAACACTCAATCCTTCCAATGGATTGTCATTGCTTACCACCATCAATTGAACTCCATTATGGATATGTTTTCCAAGAGTAATAAAGGGTTGTAATTATGGTGATATATCTCTTGCATTTGGAGAAATATCAATGTCATTGCAACATTTTGATTTTGAGACCACAAGAGGCTTGGTTTATGTTATGAATATAATTTATATAAAAATAACATATATATAATAATAAAGAAAAGCTAATTAAATATTAATTATTTATTGAAGAGGCATGTTCCTAAGGACATGACCATTCATAAAAGGGAACCTGCCTGGGTATATAAGTGGGCCCTCATTTGTAACATATATAATACATCTCATATCAATTCTTTTATACTCTATTCAATATATATATTTCTTATCATCAATGGATGTCTTCGTGTACCAAGTGTTCTGAAGATTATTACAGAGTATGAACTTTGTTTGTAACTTTGGCATCAAAGTTGTTTGATCCTCTGGCTGCTCAACGATTACACAAAGCTAGTCTGATCCAGCCTTTGGCCATCAATTTTCTTCAACTTTGTTGTGTTGTGATGGAAGCATTTCACTACACAATTGTTGGAATTGTGGAGATTCTCCATTTCGCCATCATGCATTTGTCCATTGATATATATATATATATATCTATATATATATATATATATATATATATATATATATATATATATATATATATATATATATATATATATATATATATATATATAGATATAGATATATATATATATATATTTCAATGGACAAATGCGTGATGGAAAAATGGAGAATCTCCACAATTCCAACAATTATATATATAAGGGGTTATTTAAAAAAATAAAAAATAAATAAAAGCACTTGCAGGTTGTCACATCTAGATTTTGTAGCTGTCGACGGTCATCAACAACATCTGTGTTGGGTTGTGTTATATTCTTTCCACGACTAGCCCACGTAGTTAACTGGGGGGTTAGAGGGGCCCCTTCGTTGCGTTGATTGTGTAGCGGGGGGGGAGGGGGGGGGTCACAGGGGGTTTGAGGTGTACCCGTAGCCCCACTTTACGGGGTCTGGGGCAGCGCCTCGGAAAATTTTGGTTTTGGACCCTATGTTAGGTTGGACGGACCCACCTATGGTTTTGTGCATGATTTTTGCACATGTTTTTGGACACGATGGTTTTCGGTCCATGGTATCGGATGCTTCGGCATGTATAAATATGTATTATAACATTGAAAGTAACATAATCAAAAATCAAGCTGGTAGTCCCGGTTTTGGGATCTAGGGGAAAATCTATATGTATTTGTGTTTTATGTGTTATGCTCTTGCATTGTTTATTTTCTGTTTTTTAGAATTTGTATGCAGGTAATTTTTGTACGGGGTTAAAACCTACAATCTGCAACGAGAAGAACTCATCTAAACAACCCTTGACCTTTGCACTTCTATAATTGTCGTCCCTTGTTGGATTCTCATGTTTCTCTCATCGCATGTCTATAAATGTGTCCCTTGTTGGACTCTCACGCTTTACCCAGAGGCAGACCACACATGCGGCCATTTCCTGTCATCGAAACAACCGACGAGTATTACAAATTTCCCCCTTTACTGCCATACTTACCTGCACAAGTTACCTATTGTTCAAACGACGCACTTAGCATAGTCATCTATTCACAATCCACATTGTTCTCTACTACCTACATTCTACAATCATCGATCATACATCATCCTTGCACGATAATCATTGTCCCGTCGACCGTCTACCTGCCCATCAGTGGATCATGATACTATCTTGTCGAACCCTATACTAACAATAGAATAAAATTGTGGTGTGTACCATCGTGTCCATACAACCTTCAATATTAATTTGTCGAAATTAAACATTTAATTAACAAATCCATATATTACATTTAAAGTCAATCATATATTACAATAAGAGAAAAAGTGAAGGAAGGTTAAAATATATGATTCTTAAATAATAAAATATTAAGAAAAAATAAAATAAAATTAATAGATATTTTATATATTTAGAAGTGGGTCTCAACACTTATTACAAATAATATATAAAATCCATAATCAAAGTATCAGTTGACAAAATTATCGACACAAAATGGAAACCAATAGTGGAAATTTTTCAAAAACTATAATTGACTACATTCTAGTGCTATTTAAAATCAAGGGGGCTCTTGCAAGGAAAAATGTCACTATTTCTATCTCACTAGCCAAAGGTAAAATCTATATAAGCCCTAAAATGTTTAACCAATTAGTGATTCCAAAGTCAAATATAATCTAAAAATTAGATTTTTTAACCAAAAACAATATGACATAATTGATTTACAATTGAACATTAGGGATAATACATTTATATCACAAGTTTCTATTCAAACCCTACGGAATTATCAAGGTGACACTATTTTGGGTTCACCTTGGATGGAAACGTTAATATCCTTCATCCTAAATGCGAAAAAGAAGTTTTTGACATTTTCCTACAAAAGGAAGAAAATAATGTTATAGGATGTTACATTGAAACAAGATTCGGTTACACGAGAAGACGTAAAAGGTATCTCAAAAGTAATTCTTCAAGAAAACCAGAAGGAAATGCAAAATATGCAAAAGGAAGTTGAAAAGATTATCACAAACAAAAATGAAAAATTTACTCGCCTTAAGGACCATAGCGAAAAATTACTCTCAAATTAAGAAACTTAAAATTATAAGAAATCATTGAAAACCAAACTAGAAGAACTTATCATGAAAGGATCATCGAAGTCTTCACATGTAACAGTCCAAGTCGAAGAAAAAGGAATTAATATTGATCTAGTAAATAACACAACTCAAGATGATGACAAACCAATGGAGGTAAAAAAATATTCAGATGTTGCAGTTCAAACAAAGGAGATTTCAAGTAAAGATCCAATCATTAACCAAGTGACTTTCGTACCAAAAGGAAATTAGATGCTTCAAGTAAATCAAGAAATTGACACAAACAAGTTAAGGGGAATCAAGTCACAAAAACTCCTTATCTACACCTGAATCACAAGAACAAACATCTCAATCAGTCTACATATCAATATCACTTAGAACAAAAACAACAAACTTATGTTCCGAATAATACTAAAGTTTGCACAATCCAATCTTCTTATAGGAATTCATCACAAGTTTCCACCAACCACAAGCTTCCACAGAAGATTGATTTAGGATGGTCAGATCCCTTCTTAGTATGACAAATTTGTTTATCACTCAGAGGATTCTATCATCATGTATCAACGAAGATGACAACTCTAAGAACTCTAAAAGATACGAAAAGTCTAAAAGACAAAGAAATGGATGACACACCTTTTCATCAATAAGCTTTGAGGACAAAGCTTTTTGAAGAGGAAGGAAATGTTATGAATAGTTTTTCTATAAAAATAATATAAATATAAATATAAAAAGAATAATAAATAATAGTTAATTAAATAGTAATTAGTTAATGAAGAGGCATGTCCCTAAGGATATGACCGTTCATAAAAGGGCACCTGCTTAGGTATATAAGGAGACCCTCATTTGTAACATTCATATCACATCTCACATAAGTTATTTAATACACTATTCAATCACTATATTTATTTATATATATATATCTATATATATATAAGATATATATATATATATATATATAAGATATATATATATAGATATAATATCCTCAAAGGATGTCTTTATGTACCAAGTGTTTTTAAAGATTATTACTAAGTACAAACTTTGTTTTGTAACAGTTGAATGATTCAAACCTTGAAATTCACCATAAATTCAAGGGTTTTGG